>JACEVL010004609.1:472500-767500 GCA_020284085.1 Aporrectodea caliginosa
CACGTTCTCTCATAAATAGAAACAAATGTGTTACATGCATAACAATTTATTACAATGTTTTAAAAAGATAACCGGTTCTTGATTGACTGCCATTATATATATACATCCCATTCTTTCAACTCTGCATGCTTTTCCTTTTCTTTCTCTTCCGCTTCCTCTTCCTCTTTCTCCTCCTACTCATCCGCGCTGTTCGGTAGGAGTATCAATGTCATTAACATAATACTAATACTTCATCGCATTGACACTGAGAAAATTATTATGCGTAGGCCTAATGTTAGTGCAAGTGAAAATATGTAGTTTTTTCATTGCAAATTAACAATGTAGATCTATTTCTTTTGTCGGATAATGTCAGGAAATATTGAAAAAATCACAATAGGCGATACAGACATTCACACGACATTTAGAGTGCAATGCATAAAAAAGCATAATAATTATATCTCAACTACCTCTATGTCTAAGTAACAGTCCAATAAGCACGGTTAAATTAGTTTGAAAAGTTCTTAGGCTCTACATTCAGAAGCCCAATTACATTCTCGGATGTGCATACATGCCCTGAAATGATTGTCCCTTAGGCAGCACGAGAAAACGTAAACAGACATTTCTTAAGATGACAATGCAAATTTTCTCTGAAAATGTATTGCAAATCGAACGCATGGCCGTCAGACGCTTCTGGCTTTGTCGTTAGCGTAAAAATGAATGTATTCGCCATACACATCAGATTCAAGTACACTGCCCTTGGGCTCAGCAATAGGTTATATCAAATAATTTACTCTTCGGCAAGATATAGGCCTACAGCCTTACTCAGAGTTTGAATTGTCAAATGTGAACTGGGAGAGGGGTTGAAAGATTCTTACAAGTCCAGATGCTCAGACCAGAATTTCTTACGTAGGGCCTAAGCCTACCTAAAACCGGTAGGCCTATAGGCCTACGTGCTAAATTGTAGTGGGTGTGAATGATCTCGGTTCTTAGATTTTGCAAAAGAAATCGAACAACAAAAAATACTGATTGGAAAACTCTAGAGTTTTATTTTCGGAAGTTTTATAGCTCTAGCACAAAATTATGACTTAAGAAAGACTCTACTAGTCTACTGGTATGAGAAAGAAACCAAAGAAAAAGTGTTCATTAATTAAGGAAATAAGACAGGCCTACATTGAGCCAATGAAAGCTGTGCTTGTGAGCTTGACTTAACCCCGATCCTCCTCCCAATGTAATTTTTTGGAATAAACTGGAGGGGATGAAAAATTAATTGGCAGGGTTGAACCCTCCCAATCCCCCGACAATTCAATCCTTGGCCTTACCAATTCAACTTAATAGCTTTCAATTTTAATTTTACAAAAAATGGCGTCTGTCCGCACTTTTCGTTATTGGTCAGATGTCACGTGACGAAAATAACGTAAAATTAAATAATATAGAACATTTATTTAGCGTCAGTTTGTTTAATACTTGTCATCGTTTGAGACGATTATTTGTTGCGAAGAATAATTTATATCAAAGTTCAAGAGGTAAGCGTCCATAAAATTTAAAGATATAAATATCATGCAGGATTAATTCTTTAAAAAGATGATTGTAAAGAACATCGCTCTTCAACTTCTAGTAATGTCCTGTAGGCCTACTGTAACAATAGGCCTATGCAAACGCTATCAAAGCGGAGTATAGTGTTAAATAGTTCGTTATTTAAACTAATTCCATCAATTCAACTCAGGAACTGTTCAACGAGACTATCTACATGCTGTAAAATATGTCGCTCGTGGTGTTAGTCACGGTGCGGCGTAGGCTATAGAAGAAAAGCGTAGCGTAACCCTAAATGTTCACACTATCCATCCTATAGGTCTTTTCTCTCCCAATGGTTCCTAGAAGACATATTTCCCTTTGAAGAGACAAAGCCCGTAACAGTCCATATAATATATGTTCAAACGATCTCTCATTGAACATACAGTTTCCCAGGCATTTTGATTCCATTCATAATTTATTTTCCCCAAAGATTCAAAATTGTCTCCCTATGAAGATATATTTACCCCTATATACTTCTCGCTCCTGCATTATAGATCTTTCTCTCGCTGGTTCGAAGTATCTCTCATTGTAGATAAATTGCCCCCATAGCTTCATACCATACCTCATTGAGCAATGAGCATACAGTTTTCCCAGTCTTGTCTTTCCGTCAATAGGTCTTTTCCCTACGTTCAAAACTGTCTCCCAATGAAGATACACTCTCCCCGTATATATTTCGCTTCTGTACCAAGGTCTTTTTCTTCCACCGGTTTCAAGTATCTCATGTTGAAGATTAATTGCGTTCATAGATTCATACCACTTCTCAGTGAACATACCGTTTTCACAGGCCGTTTCATCGTCTATAGGTCCTTCCCCCAACGATTCAACGACTCGAAACTGTCTCCCAAGCAAAGTACAAAGTTCCTCACACAGTTCTCCTCTGTCCTTAGGTCTTCTGTGCCTCATTGCTGCAAACCACACGCCGCACCCTGACGCTACTTCTGTGCTTAGAGTCTAGTCCTCGCTTTTCTTCTCGAGCGGAAAAAAGGCAGCTCCTGTTCCACTCCCCTCGACTCATGCGTGATCGCATCCATCCCATTCCACGTACGGATGACTCCACTTAATGCGGCTGGTCCAGCCTGAGATTGGCCATCGCCTCGCGGTCAACCTTCGACAGTCGACAGCTGTCGTTGACCCTACAGGCGCGGAACTCGCGACGGAACTGACGGTTGACGGTGCAGTAGAGGAGAAAGTTGAAGGAGAACTTGATGGCCTGGAGAAAATTGGTAATGGCACTGGCCAGGAAGAACGCCTGGACATCGATGATGGCCGGTTCCCCTCGCGATCTCAGCAGGAGCCAGCTGAGGCACTCGACGACCATCGACGGGCAGACGAGCACGAGGAAGGAGAGGATCATGGCTATGACCAACACGGTGATCTGCCGGGTGCCACTGCGGTCCCTCGTCGCGCCACCCCGCTCCGCCACTCGGCTGCGATTCAGGATCAGAAGCAGGCGGATGTTGCTGAAGGCGAGCAGGACCAGCGGAGCGAGGGTTCCGAAGACCGTCCAAAACACCTGGTAGGCGATCCTGAAGGGCGCAATGGTAAGAGGCCCCGAGGACTCCATGAAGTAGCAGACTCTGTCGTCGAAACATGGACTCGTGATGACGCGGTAACGCAGAAGGAGTGGCAAGCAGACGACGAATGAAACAAGGAAGATGGCGAGGTGTATGAGCGCCGTTTTGCGGGCGTGGGTCACACAGCAGCGCCCCCTATTCACCGACAGCACAACGACGCGTTGCAGGGAGATGGCAGCGATCAACCAGGTGCTGTTGAAGATGAACATGTTCAGGAAGAACCCCTTGTAGGCGTTGTAGTGCAGGGTCAGGGTGTACATGGCGGGCGACTTCGTTCTCACGGCAAACGGAGGGTAGAGGAAGAGATTGGGCAGCGCAGAGAGGCAGAACATGGCGTCGGACAGGGCGAGGGACATCAATCCAACCGTGACCGATTTCTCTGCGTCGTTCATGAACTTCAGGTACCAGCGACAGTAGAAGACGTAGAAGTTGAAGGCGTTGCCAAGGATACCGATCAGGCAGACGATCGGAATGGCCACGTGATCCAGACTGGCGCGAACCATCTCCATCCAAGCGATCTGCTGACGATGAACAAACAGGGTGTCGTTGTTGCCGGGGGGCGTTTCCCAGACCGTGTTGTTGCCCCTGTCGTCGTCATTACCACCCCAGAGGAGGAAGGGTGAGTCGCCACCGATCATGCCGCCATGGGCCCCGGGGTCGGATGAGAAGTTCATTCCGTCCATATACGATGCCAGGTCCATCTGTCCGTTTGAAGAGATGCTTCTTTGGATGCTTTGTTGATTGCAAGGAACAATCAGATTCTGCAATCAAATGTCAATCAACAGCTGTTTTAATTAACAAACCAAACAATATCTAATTACCAGAAACGCACTAAGAACAGGAACAAGATTGCGCAAGAACGGTAACATGAGAGGAAGGAACACGGAATGAATTCATATGCTCAGGTTTCTTTATTGCGAATCTCTTCTTTAATTATTATTCTGCACTTTTGTCCCACCATGCTTATGAAGTTTGTTTTTATAAATAAACTTTAATATAAAGAAAATAATAGCCTCTCTAATGATTACCGGTATAATTTTGAGCACGATTTCATCTGGGTAAACGTGTAGTTTAACGTCGTAAATTATTCGTAGCATTAATATATTTAATCAATCCAACTTTTGCTTTGGCAAGAATCCTTTCCATCAATCCAGCTTCTTTTTAGGCAAGAATTCGTTTAATCAATCCAGCTTCTCTTTAACCAACAATTATTTGTCATCAATACTACTTCTGTTTAATTAAGAATTATTTTTCATCAATCCCACTTCTATTTAAGCAAGATTAATTTTGTAATATTTTGGATGCACAATTATATAGCGCATGCCTCATAGAGAAAGTGGCGCTATACAAATATATCATTACAATTACAGTCACGATTACAACTGAGGAGGGTCGGACCTTACAATACAACACCCGCATCTAACAGAACAGTCTTCAACAATGACCAGTAACAATCAATAGCATCCCCAAATAGCCTGTTTCAGCAGCTATTGTATAACATCTGGCTCACAGGGGGAGGGGACACGCGTGGGTAGATGCGCCATGCATCTTCCACCCATCAGTGGGCACTGCCTACTCAGCAGTTCTAATTATTTCCAGGCGTTATTTATTACGCTGATATTCGCAGCATATTTGCAATAATTAATGATTTAAAATGTGCTTCAGATCATAAGTTATGACGACGCAATTCAACGCCGAGAGATATCGAGTCACTCGAGCAATTTAAAACGTTGTAATGGTTGATATATGAATAGTTATACATTATATATAATCGTATATCGTGTTATATATAGGCTATACACACTATAGATGTGGTCAGTGGTGGATACCAATATATGTATATATGATGTTTTAATACACTATATATATTATACTATATATATATAATAAGTTCTAAAAATATATCACCACCGTTCACAACTATCGTTAGGGAATATTAAACACGACATCCTTTATTGTTTCGTGTATATATATTATATATACATACATACATACATAATATTCATATATATATATATATATATATAATGCTACATACATACATATATATACATACATACTTTATATACATGTGACTTTTTGTAGGCATTTATAATGTGGGTGTGTGCGTAGGCTAAGCTTATGTCTAATGCATGAGCGTAGGAATTTTGGTTGCTAGGCGCTTTCGGTGTCACCTAAATATTCGTTCGTGTTATTTGGACGGAATTTGGAGGCGAACAGTTCGCTTCAATTGGTCGCATCACGTCGACGATAAATAATGAAAGCCAATGAACGACCAGAGAGACAGTGCTTGCCGTGATGCACAAAGCGACAGAAAAAACCTCGAGTTTCACAGAGGGACGCCAAACAGACAGAAACAGACAGATACACAGACAGATACACAGACAGGCAGACACAATGACAGACAGACACACAGACACAGACACAAAGACATACACACATAAATAAATGAAACATGTCGACAGACGTTGAATCGAAGATCGATGCCATGGATCAGGTATGGAGAGAGACGCACAATGTGATGGACAAAGCTATAGGAAGAGTGACAATTGGTATAATAATAGGGACAGGAATAGGGACGCCGATGAAGACAGAAACAAAGAGACAGACACACAAACAGACAGACACGGAGAAAGACACACAACGAGAAGAACATAGCTGGCAAGTGTGATACAGTGATATAGAAACTAACACATAGACAGGCAGAGACAGACACACACAGACAGACGAAAAACAGACAGACAAACACAGACACACAGACAGACATAGAAACAGATACAGAGACACAAAGACAGACGTGACAGACAGAGTGGGATCGATGTGAGAGAGCGTCATTGTTGTCATCTACTGATCTTTCGTTGTTTACGATTCCTTTGTTGGTCACAAAAAACGTCAATTGATCAGAACTCAGCATCGTCACAAAAGCCACCGATGCACCACCAAACATCCATTCATCTATCTATCGATGAACTCACGTACATACATCATATATATATATATATATATATATATACAAACATACAAACATACACATACATACATATAGATATATATAGAGATACAAATACACAGAGAAACAGATGTAGACAAACACACACACATACACGCAAGCCATTACATAATATCAATACATGTCAGCATTGTCAATGTGTATCAAATACATTGCCATGTGAATTATGCATGACGCGCATTTTAGGTATAGGCCTATTTGTGCTCCAAGTAGATATATATTGTGAAATATAGGCCTACATATTCCAATATATGTATAGGATACTATAGGTAACTATTAACAAATATATATGTATATGTATGCATGAATCTATGTATGTTTGTATGTATGTATGTATGTGCGCATGTATGTATGTATATGTCTATGCATGTATGTATACCTCCCGACTATAATGCGAAAGATGTTATCTGAATACTCATCTGTCTATTTGCTCTCTTCATATCGGTTTGATCTCTTTGTTCCTGGACTGCTCTGGCCCTAAACCAGGCGTTTGCTGTGGTGGGTACCTCCATTTGGAATGACCTTCCTCCCCTCACTAGTTTGTCTGTCTGGCTAAACCATGGAATACTAAATATATCGGTATTCGCGGCCAAACTAATGATTGGTTTTTCCTCATCGGTCTCTCGCTCTTTTAATGAAAGGCATTTATTTTTCCCCCGCGGCTTCCGTGCTGAGAGCGCTTCTGAATAGTTGTTCTGCGAGATGCGCTTTATAAATTATTAGATACGATTATACATGTATATATGTATGTATGTACGTATGTATGTATGTTTGCATGTATGAATATATGTATGTATGGGTGTATGTATGTGTGTATGTGTGGGAATGACAACAGGGTCAACAGAGTAGAAATTTACGACGTCCCTTATCGAGGCGCTTGGTTTAATATTGGTCTATCTGTAAGCTGCAATCTCTGACTGTCTCTGTCTGTCTGTCTTTGTCTGTCTGTCTGTCTCTGTCTGTCTGTCTCTGTCTGTCTGTCTCTGTCTGTCTCTGTCTCTCTCTCTTCTGTCTGTCTGTCTGTCTGTCTCTCTCTCTCTCTGCATTTGTCTCTGTGTAACTGATCCATGATTTAAATGATTTAAATCTAACAAGACAACGAGCTTCCATGCGTAAGCCAATGATGCTCACATACACAGTCGCTATCTACGCACTGCACTCCAACTATTTTATTGTTGATATCCTATTTCATTGTAATGTATTGTACTAAACTGCATTACAACTTATTGCATTGCATTTCATTATATTCAAACGCACTGTAGTGTATTCCTTTGTCTTGTATTGCATTGTTTTGTACTGAATTGTTTTGTATAGCATTGGAATTTATTGCATTCTATTAAATCCTATAGTATTGCATTCAGTGTTGTATCGGTGCGCTTGAAAATCTGTATTCCGCCTCCCATACATACATAAATAAAATCAGGAGCGCTGCAAAGTTACAAATTATCTACAGTGCTTCTTAGTTTAAAAACTGTTCTGTGGTTGGAATGACTTCTGTGGTCGGTGGGTGGTGTATCCCACGCCAAGTGAATGGAAGGGAAGAACTCTTCGGAAGCACTTAAGACCGTCGTAGATTGAATGGAGACCTCCGTCCGTTCTTAAGTTCTGAAGCTTTACAGGAAACCTTTCAAAACGACAACGCTTAAGTGTCCAAGTTATCAGCCTTTCTCGAAAGATGTAACAGCTCTTCCAAAACACCCCCTTTTTGTCTCGTATATTTATGACTTTAAAGCCTGCATAACTGTTGGAATATAAAAGTATATCAAACATACATACAGTTACTGCAGCTACGTATCTAAAAAATATGTATAGATGGATATGGATGTAGATGGATTTTGATATAGATGGATATTGATGGATATAGATGGATTTTGATATAGATATGGATGTAGGTGGATTCGGATGTAGGTGGTTTTCGATGTAGATGGATTTGGATGTAGGTGGTTTTCGATGTAGATGGATTTGGATGTTGATGGATTTGGCTGTAGATGGATTTCAATATAGGTGGATATGGATGTAGGATTTGGATGTACGTGGATTTGGATACGTGGATTTGGATGTAGATGGATATGGATGTAGGTGGATTTGGATCTAGATAGAGAATACTTCCGTCAACAAGAACCAGATGTCGTCGCCATAGGTTGACCTCCGACCTTTTTCCTTGCTTTGATCCGGATTGCTCGTGTGTTCCGCAGATTTCAAGGTCGCTGTTTTTCCACGTTTTGGTCGCTTTATCACCAGACCGACTTTTATCTGTGTTTAGACATTGGACCATTTTTCATTCGGTTCACATTTTATCTCATCTCTCCTCCGTCCACAAACCTCAACGTCAGCTCAGCTTTTTCCCAGCGTTGGAAAACCAGCTTATATTCAATCAAAACAAAAAATCAATGAGGCGGGTATAGGGTCTGGTTCGGTTCAAAGTCAAAATATCCGGAAGGTCAGGCAGGTGGGCAGAAAGACGGTTATGTGATGGATGGTGCTTGGAAGTGAAGCGGCGCGAAAGATAAGGAGAGGAGGCGGAGGACTGGTAAAGCACTTTGTCAGTTTCAATGAAAGAAACAACAGAAATCGCAAGAGGAGACTCTCTTCAAGGTAATCGTAATCGTAATCGTAAACTTCAACTTATGAAGCGCTACTATAAAGCTACGCACTGGGAGTCAGCTTATTCACGAGCGCTGCGTCGTATGTTTTTAGGCTCTATAAATCCTTAAGAAAACTAATAACGTACACCCTGTAAGGATGTAAGAACGATTATAGTTTTAGATGTTTTAGGATTCAGAAAACCAAAATACCTATGAGAATCCAAAATTAGGTGTCTAGTTTCATGTCTTTGGTATAAATAAAAAATCGGATATTTATACAATACAACTGTATTTCATACAATACAATACAACTGCATTGTTATGCCCTCCTTCCAAAGTTCAGAAGTGCATACACGACCATACAGCAAAACATCGATGACGCCGAGCACCTGTGGGGTAAAGGACTTGCTCAAGGTCCCTGCCTGCGCAGTAACCGCCTCAGTATACCACGTATACGGCCTCTCATTCTTCCATGCAATAGAAAATATTATGTAATTTTCTATGGCTAAAATGTTGGCCTTACTTTTCTGTTGACTTTTTGTTGATTTAGTGCGTAGGGATGGATTCCTATACGCAAGTTCTGTCTAGTTTCCCATGCCACTGAAAACACACAGCTGCAAACTATCTTAATTCCTGTAACATACTTGATGTAAAGGCCCCATCTAGCGGGACTCGTCCCTTCGGGTGTGCCTTTTGCTTCCATGTACTTGCACCACTAATATTCCACGAAAAATTAACGATCAGGTAATTTGACTACTTTGCTGTTATTCATAATTGCTTTGTTTCTTAGGAACAATAAAATTGATTGATTGATTAGTAGGCTACACAGACTGTACTAACCCGGTTGGCTGGTGCTTTGCTTAATAGCTTCACTGTATCCAAACTCGTGTGTCGTATCAATCAATCAATCAAGTTTAAGTTACGTCTATGAAACTCAGCGCTAATGAGACTGTTGAGACGTGTAACCTTTCATAAAGGTATTATATATGCGCGTATGTATATATAGATGTATGTACGTAGGCCTACATAGAAAAAGAAGCGAACCAACAAATATCTATATATGTATGATATATATATATATATATATATATATATATATATATATATATATATATATATATATATATATATATAGGTCTACTGATATACACGGGTGCAATATACTGATGATTAAACGGTATACGCAATTTATAAGTCACACATATTTAGACAACTTCTCTTCAAGAAAATTCATCAAAGGAGCCGGCGAGCTGACAATGTGTATACATACGTTAGTATATTATGTATATCGTGTTGTAACATTAACACAGTGGCATTATCACAGAAACTATATATCTAAACTATACACATACATACATAAATACATACATATATTGTAGGTCTGCATTAATATATAAATGTGGTAGGCAGGGGTCACCGTGTTTCCTTTGTGACTAAACTTTGCACTCCACATCCTATATATATATACCTACAACACAATTCATTATAACTCAAATTCTGATACAACACAGAAATATAAGATATATATATATATATATATATATATATACAGGGTGGCGCAAAGAAAGTGAGACCGCCTCGTGAAATCTTGTGCAAAATTATGTTTTGGGCGGTTTTTAAACTGTAAAATTATGGGAAGGTAGGCGAATGATTACTTAGTTTCGAAATAAATCCTGGAGTAAAACAAGTCTAAATCGACTTTGTAAAAAAATTATGCCGATGGTAGGACTACGACAGCGCGTAAATCATGAAGCGGCCGCCCGAAATTAGTTAGAACAGCACGGACACGGAATATTCGGCGTGTGAGTGAGCTGATTTGCAGCCAGGATGATGATCCTCACAGCCACAAGAATCCAAGGGAATTGAAAGAGAAACTGGCATATCACGAAGAAGAGTGCAACGCATTATAAAGCAAGATTTGCAACTTCAACCGTACAAACGCGTAATAGGGCAGGTTATAAACGAAAACTGCAAATTAAAACAGTTACTTGGCAGATGTCAAAACGAGAGAAGTGTAGGGGCTTACGAAGCATTTGGTTTACAGATGAAAAGACATTGACTCTCGCCACACCGGCTAATTCTCAAAATGATCGTGTTTATTCTGATGCAAGGAAAAAACACAAGTTCCCAGCAAAGAGACTCGTACGCGATCGTGAACATTTCAGTGGTGGCATCGTGGTTTCGGTCGGTGTATCTCGGATGGGAAAAACCAGTGTGATGTTTGTTGAATCTGGAGCTAAAGTGAACAGTGATTATTAATGTGATCACGTCTCAATACAAGGATTGCTTCCGCATAATCGAGCGATATGTAATCGTCAAAGCTGGACACTGCAACAGGACGTTGAAGAGTGGCAAAAATTCTCTCAACGGTTTATGAACAGAAGCATTGACCAGTGGCGCAGACGTTTACAAAAACCTGTTGAGAACCGAGGAAGACAAATTGAATTTGATTTCTGATTTGGTATAAATTAGTATTTGGCAACAATTTACTTGTTTTTCTTAGAAGAAAAAGTTACAAAAAAATTTATTATTTGAAATTATCCTAGGCGGTCTCACTTTCTCTGCGCCACCCTGTATATATATATATATATATATATATATATATATATATATATATATATATATATATATATATACACACACATTTTCTATTGCGTCCATGACCGACTCTGATCCTGCTATTCTTTTCCAATGAATTGATCATAGTACATGAACCCACATTTAGTACAGCTTTAGAAAAAGATTTAACTGTAACACAACCGCGTCATAAGGTGGTCAATGACAATCCCCAAAGGCAGCGTTTTAATGAGTTTCTGGTGTGTATATTCAGTGTTTGGGTAATTAACACTGGACGGAGGATAAAAATAGACACGATGACTATTTATAGATGTGAGTAATTGCCATGAATCAGATGAGTAAGTAAGTAGGCAGGGATCTGCGCCTACGATCGACTCCTCACAGAGGCGGGTATACGAAGATTCCTTTGGGAGCAGCTGCGATGCCGCGATGTCTGATCTCGTCGATGGAGGTCTCAATATTTATAGTATATACATACACACATACATACATACATACATACATACATACATACATACATACATACATACATACATACATACAAACAATGTACATACATACATACATACATGCACACACGTACATATATATACATATACACATACACACATACATATGAACATGGATCTGCATGTCTTTCCCCACAGAGGGACAACGCTGGCGCCACGGAGTCTACTTCCATCTCTCTCAATCCCTTCTGGGAGCCATGAATCCCTGCCCCAACATAGTCTGCTTCAACCTCCCTTCCCCTACCGTAAACCCCGAAGGCGTGACTCAAGGGACATCTATAAACAGGCATCGTAGCTCTGCTGCGCATGCGCGTTTGCGCGTGCAATCTACCACTTCCGCTTTATACACAAACCATAAACGTTGCACAGATACACAGATTAAACATTTACTCACAAACATATACATACATACATACATACATACATACATACATACATACATACATACATACATACATACATACATACATACATTCATACATACATTCATGCATATATACATGCATACTTACACAAATTCATGCGTATACATGCATATATTCATACATGCATGCATACATATGTAGTATAGTTGGCGCCATCCACCACATGTACAATTGTACATACATATATACAATGAATAAATGTATTATGTATATTATGCATATATACACGTATTCACTCATATTCAAATGCATCCATGTGTATGTGCGTGCATACATGCATATATACTAACATGTATGCATTAATAAACACATACACACGTGCGTACGTATGTACGTATACTATAGGCTACCGTATATATACATTCAATTCAATTCAAATCAATTTACTGATCAAAAAAATCAGCAGAAGGGAACAAAAACAAGCAGTAGCATGACATAAAGTTCCATATTTCCATAATACATATGAGACATGCTCTATAAATTTAATCAGCACGATGTTGTTGTTAGTGAGAACAATAGACACTCAGAAGGGACTAATTAGTCCCATTGAGAATGGACCTGTTATTACAAAGTAAAGTGGGTAAAAGATGACGGATGTTGCGCGAATAGAAACTATAGTAATATATACATGGGCGTCGAGAGCCAAATCGGGCCACGGGGCAGACATCCATCAGGGCCCCTCGTTTTTATTATTAAGTCCAAGTCTGGTGTAAGCCTGAAAAACGCTATCAAACTACATTTAACGAATAATAATAAGGGTAATAATAATAACAGGGCTTTTTTGCTTTTTTAGTGTGCAGTTCTACATTCTATACATAAAGGGCAGGTCTAAATGAATTTGTGCAGCTGTAGAAGCATTTTTGTGCAGTTAAAACTAGTTTTAGAATATGCATTGTCATCCGATTTAGAATAATTCACTGTGGCTTTTAAAGGGTCGCGCAGTTCTAAAAATTCCTTTTAAAAGCTCTGAATAATAATAGTAAAAGTAAATGCGAAAATCAATTTCTGGTTTAAAAGGTCCATCTATGACTCTATAAAGAAATTTACATAAATTTAATATGAAAATGTGATTATGTGAATGTGATAAACGATTTTTTAAATAACATTAATCGCATTGCGATATTCAATTTCAAGAGGTGAGGATACATCGCTTGCTGTGTTGCATTGTCATGGACAACGTCAACAACTCGCTCTGTAGCCTACCATGATTAACTACACGTAGGCTACATCTACTATCATACTAGCAACGCTATTATCAGCTTGATTTGCTGCACCATTCGCTTTTCATTAAATTGAAAATGCAAGGCTTTGAAGGATTGTTTGTCTCTCGTTTTCATTCCTGACTTTCAACGATCTTTCTTTCCTTTGTTGAGCCCCACATTTCTGATGGTAATTCATCTTCTAATTCGTTATCAATTTAATGGAATTATAATTATTATAATATCAAATATTGGTAATTTGATATCAATTATTTATTGTGATAAATTACATCCAGCTGTAAGTTAAAGTATTATTTATTTTGACAATAACTCAAATTTCAATTCAGAAATTTACATCCAGTACAAATTTTATGCCTCCCAGAAAACGAATAATCAATTCTAGGCTGACTGCTGATAATTCTCAAAATAAGCCTACTGATCAGCAGTGTTTTTCAAATTCAAGTTATTCGACTAGGCTCAACTATAACGTGGCCTAGAACTTTGCGTTAGGCCTACGCACCCGTAATGAAAACTTCTTGGCCACGCATACGAATCTGGTGTAGCATAGAATTCAGTCAGGAATCGAAATTTGTCTGCATCAGTTAACTTTGCATCAGCAGATAGTCCAAAACCATTCTGATGAGTGATTACCAACTTCTGTTACTGTGCTCACTCTTAAATCCTCTGACTGAGCAACTGAGACTGTTAAGTTTCACAGTTATTAAATCGTTTACGTTAACAACAATGCTAACCTTTTCAGTCCCATTTCCACCGTCACATTCGTTATTGGCTTACATCTTGGTAAAGAAATTCAATAGATCTAGTACCTCATTTACTTCATTACCTATAGCTATTAAATTGAAGCAATTAGACTGCATTAGACTAAAAACCCTATAGGTTTCTTCAGTTTGAAAAAAGTTTTAGACATTTCCGGGCCCCTGCCAGGGGCCCCTGCCATAGAACCGGGCCCCGGGGCAGCAACCCCACCTGACCCCCTCTCATCGGCCCCTGAATATATATATATATATAGGCCTATATATATATATATATATATATACATCACATATTTACGCGCACAGAACTTAATTACAATAGGTAGGCCTATCATGTGACTTTGTTTCTTAGATATAGTTCATTGAACGTTGGTCTGAAGTCGAGCCTTACCTACGATTTACCTAATTGCCCAATCTATTATGGAGCCGTGGCAGCTGTTGCAATCAGTTGCTTCGACTCAGGAGTCACGACTTCTCGTCTCTCTTATACTTCTGAGGAACCGACGAAGTTATGCGTCGAATTCCGAAAACAACAGCTAATCATCCATCAGAAATCAGCCGCTGATGCTCAGAGTAGTATACGCTTAAGCATAGTACGAGCTTTAACGTATAGGCTACTATGAGGATTAATCCTTAAGCGCAGTACTAGCTCAACCTGGCTTTTGGGGGAGTTCGCTTGATATGGCGCCGGTAAACAAACTAATCTATCTGTCTGTCTCTCTGTCTCTGTCTCTGTCTCTCTCTCTGTCTCTGTTTCTGTGACTCTGTGTCTCTGTGTGTCTGTGTCTGTGTCTGTCTCTGTCTCTGACTCTGTCTCTGTCTGTGTCTGTCTGTCTGTCTCCATCTCCATCTCCCTCTTCCTCTCCCTCCTCTCCCTCTTCTCTCCTCTCTCTCTCTCTCTCTCTCTCTCTCTCTCTCTCTCTCTCTCTCTCTCTCTCTCTATCTCTGTCTCTCTGTCTCTCTGTCTCTCTGTCTCTCTCATCTCTCTCTGTCTCTCTGTCTCTCCCTAACCCTCTCCCTCTCCCTCTCCCTCTCCCTCTCCTCTCCCCTCTCCTCCCTCTCTCCTGTTTGAACCTCCTTCTACTTCTACTTCTCCCTCCTCTCGCTCTTCTATGCGTTTTATGCGTGGGTATGATGAATTTCGAAGAATTATGCTTAAATTTACATTTTCATTTACATTAGCATAAGCCTCGCAATCGTATAATTGGAATTTCTAAACCGATGTAGGAAGGAGGAAAAGGGGTGGAGTGGAGTTTTTCTGAAATTTTTAAACCTGAGATCTACAAGCCACTAATGATGTACACAAACGCCTAGTACAGCTGGGTGAAATATGTGGAGCTGAGCTAGAGGGCACCCACTGTTGCAGGAACAAAAGGCGACAAAATGTCTACGTTTTGTCACAATCTGAATGACAAATGCGTCGTTAGCGGACGTTGTTGTAATTGGATCGCAGAACCACTTTTGTTCTACGAAATCAACTAATTATTATTAGAAACCCTAATTAAGTTTCTGACGTCCGTACGTTGGACCCTCATGCTGATTAAGGGCCTACTTCTACCCAATTAGCAGGCCTTTCTGTAAGCCTAGATGTAAATGTAGGCCTATGCTCTTCTATTATCGACCGTAGGGCCTCGGCCCTGCTCATTTTTAAAATGAATTGATCGGGTGAGATCCTTCATCCACCACCGCTGTCCGTTTGAATTGATGCCACGACATTTAAGGTCCCCGTGTAAGGACCGAGCTATGGCTCAACATTGAAATCTCTGGAATACGACACGATGGCCACTACTCTTGGTTCTTCTAAACCTTTCATTTCCTCTAAGGGCTTCTGAAGGTCCCTCTAGGCTTTGCGGATTAATTTCTATAAGCCCCCGAATGGGCTGCTGGAGGCTTTTGTTTTTTGCTCGTCTTTCGTTATCTCCTTTGACGATTTTCCATTGTCATTGATTTGTATTTGATAATTTCTGAGAAACTCCTCTTGCCCGCACGGCATGGGTTATCCGTCGCAAGTTTACAATACAGTACAATACAATGTACTAAACTATAATGCAATACAATACAATAAAATGCAGTACAACTGCATTTGATATTGCCCTCTTTCCAAAGCTTAGAAGTGCACACACGACCATACGACAGGTCACATAACATTGACGGCGCTGAGCAATTGTGCGTGAAGGACTTGCTCATTATGCTCAAGGTCCCAACACTGACCTTAATCTCCGTATTATAAAACGCTCATCCTCAACAGACTCGCATTTGCAGCTGCTCTACTTTCTCTGTCTGTGTGATCTCTCTGGCAACCGGACTCGGACTCCACACTATCGCCCTCTGGACAACTCCTTTGTCTTGACGCAGCGCTCGTGAATAAGCTGGTGCCCAGCGCTTAGCTTTAAAGTAACGCTTTAGAAATTTGTAATTTACGATTACACTCTTACCAGTCGGGTATACCTATCCTCACTTGATTACGGTGCAGTGGTTCCCGAGGCAAAAAACTTTCAATATCCTACCACTTGTCTGGAACATTCTGCTTTGGCCCTTAGGCCCTTAGGCGTCGTCTATAAAACTTACACTGATTGATTCTTACAAAGTGTTTGCATCTTGTGGCCCTTCTGTTTCTCGTAGATTGTCCTGCTATTGCGTGTTTTTTGGCATTTATGGGCGATTTGTTCACACGCATTTGAAACTCTTGGCCTCGACTCAAGTGAATGTGGACCTTGTTCGTTTCCCTAATATTCTTATCGACCGCAAATCGTGTCTGATGTAAAAACATGAGATAACGTAATTAACGAAAAGCAATTACGTTCCTATGCTTAATATCAAATTAAACCAAACCGAAGGGTTTAGATCGAGACCGTGGGAAACGAACAACAACAGCAACAATGATAACAACGAATGGACAACGACAAAAGCAGCAAAAAAGAGCAGCACACAAAAAGAATATCAGAATCAGCAAAACACAAAATAATAATAACAGCAACAACAGAAGCCAAAACAATGAAAAACACCAACAGCAGCAGAAAAAAACAGACAGCAACGAACGCAATGACAACAAAGCAACAAAGCAACTTAAAAATGACAACAAAGCAACTTAAAAAACAACAGCAATAGCAGTGACAACAAAAGCAACAGCAGCAATAGCAACAGAAACAGTAGCAAAAAGCAAAAACAATAACGAAAACGGCAGTAACAATAGCAGCAAGAATAACAGCATATTTAACACGAACAGTAACAATGACACATGAACAAAAACAGCAACAGCAATAGCGAAGGCAACAACAACAGAAATAATTATAATAATAATAATTGCGTAATAATAATAGCCTTAAAATAGGCTAATAATAGCAACAACAACAGCAGCAAAAACGAGTTCAAGTCGAGCAGGATGTTTTTATTGCCCGGATAATTTTCAACTTCTGAAGGATCACACGCACATCGGGGCAAAAATTATCTATAATTATCATCATGACTGAGAGCAGCCGACACTAATCCAACCAGATTCATTCATTCAGCTCTTCATTTATTCATTTGTGTAGTTATACATCTGTGTATTTATTCATCTGTTTTATTTATTCATCTATTCATTTATTCATCTATTCATTTATTCATCTGTTCATTTATTCATCTGTTCATTTATTCATCTCTTTATCTATTCATCTGTTTATTTGTTCATCTGTTTATTTATTGCACTTATTTCGCACTGAAGTTCAGTAAATCGGAATCTACGTCGCAATACAATCCTTCACGAACATCTTATCCAGAACCGTTACACGAAGTTCCCTCAGCGGACTCGAACCGGCAATCAGCTATTTACAAGCCAGGCACACTATGTAATAGACTGTGACCCACAACGAGACATGATTGTAATGATGTACGTGGTAGGCAATAATTTGTGTGCTTTAACACAAGAGATTTCATGCTGTTCTTTGATGTCTAGTAGTTTCAAGTGTTTAACGATGGCCGTCGACCTTATACCTTATACCTTATCTTATCTTTCCAGGGTCAGTATAATAGGTGTTACGATTCGTAGTTTCTTGTATATAACGACGCCGTATGATAATGAAGATAATCAGCGGTGCCCTCCTCGTTTGTCCAGACTTGGGACTGGCACCACCCGAGTATAAGGCTGTGTTGGAATTACTCAGTGAGTGGTAGTATCGTTTGTTTAACGTCATCTTGTGACAGAGTGGGCAGTTCAGTCCTTCTGTCTCTACCCGAGCTACAGTTGCTTAGTGAACATACAACATACAAATCAGTAGGACTATTTTTCTGTTATACGACGATGTGTCCTAATGATGATGATTAGCGTCGACCTCCAGAAACGGCAGTGGCAGCGTTATAACTAGCTGCGCAGTCATATCGTTGGCCGAGAACGTTTTTTAAAAAGTATCGAATGAAAGCAATACACTACGGTATCTATTGCTATAGCCGTGGCCTAGAAATCTAGAATTCTAGAGTCTAGAATCCCTAGAACTCGACAGACAAATATCATTCCAAAGAACTTGCCGTTAAGAGCAGCTGAAGAATACATATAACGTCGATTGCAAGCGTTGTAAAGGTGTCTAAGAAGAGAATTGTGATTATGGTATCTGTTTAACGACAATTCTTGGTTCTTGTAATCGTAATCGTAAACTCCAAATTTCTATCGCGCTACTCTGAAGCTAAGCGAAAGGTAACAGCTTATTCACGAGCGCTGCGTCATATCAGAGGGGTTGTCCAGAGATGGTCTTGGGAAGTTGCGAGTCCGGTTGCCAGAGAGATCAGAAAGAGGAAGCAGAGGAGAGAGGCGGAGATATATATCCGTCGGGTTGAAGTGGACAAAGGAGAATCAGTCGCAGCCATGTATAATTGGTCAAGTATATACTGTACCACTTACATTAAGTTATTTAACTTAAAACTACGTTAAATTACCTTTATTATCATCAACATCATATTCCTCGTCATCATCATCATCGTCGTCGTCGTTGTTTTTATTACTATTACTATTATTATTATTACTACTACTACTACTACTATTTTTATCATTATTGTTGTTGTTGTTGTTGTTGTTGCTGCTGCTGCTGCTGCTGCTGCTATTGTTGTTATTACAACATTTTAACGCGCGCAAGGTCACACATAAATGCTAATCTAAGGCTCAGTAAAGTTAGGCCTGCGTCAATTTACCTAAATTTACGTAAATTACTTTACCTTACCCAACACAAACTAACCTTAGGCTAACTTACTTTAAGTTAGGTTATATACTGTAGCTTTACCTAATTTTATGTAATCTGGAAACTCGCTTAGAAGAAAAACAGCACCGATCTCGCCTTACCTTATACTTACTAGCTTACCTCACCGTTACCCAGCTCTACCTCAACTTAGGCCTACCTCATCTTACCCTAGACCTACGGCCGCCTACCTTATTAAGCTTTACTTTACACAAGGATGGGCATGAATTGAAATTGCATAACCGAAATTACTGGAAATCACGTAATTTGTAATTCACAATTTGTAATTCAATTACATTTTCCCAGTGTATCTTGTAATTTGAAATTGTATTTCGTGTCCCGAAGTAATTTGTAATTTGCAATTAAATTACATTTCTCCAAGTAATTTGCCCATCCCTGACTTTACCTTACTAGCTTACCTCACCGTTATCCAGCTCTACCTCAACTCACCTAATCTTACCCTATCTTACTAAGCTTAACTACACCTTACCTCAATACCTTAATAATAATAATAATAATAATAATAATAATAATAATAATAATAATAATAATAATAATAATAATAATAATAATAATAATAATAATAATAATAATAATAATAATAATAATAATAATAATAGCCGTTCCAGAATACATTAATAATAAAAATATAAAAATAAAATAATAATAATAATAATAATAACCATAATAACAATTTATATGGCGCCGTAACATGGCCAAACCGTTACAAGGGCGCCTTACCTCACCTCACCCAACCTTACCCTATACAGAGCATGACATGATACGCTGATTCAACGTCCCATACCTCAATCTGTCGTAGATCCTGACCGCTTCACAAGGTCGTCTCAGCTCAGTCGCCAATGAGAAACAGGACACAAAAGACCTTCTTCGACTGTCAACAATTAACAACTAACCTTCGAGCAACCGATCGCACTCGTTTAAATAACAGTCTACGCCAAAAAAAGCGAAACTTATTTCTGGTTCGTTTAGTCGTGAAAGTCGCTGATTTCCGCGAATACTTCGATGGATCGTTGCGACTCTCGAGACTTTGGTTGGCATCGACGCAGAGTAAACAGCCGACGATCGCTTCTTCCAAGAAGACCGAACGCTCTCACGGACGTCATAGAATCGACGCTCATCCATATAGACCCATGTAAGGCTCACACGCTCACCACGCATCTATACTTTTATAGGATGTATAAATCATAGGCGTGTAGTATATATATACGTATATATATATATATATATATATATATATATATATATATATATATATATATATATATATATATATATATATTATATATATGTGTGTGTGTGTGCACATGTGTGTGTGTGTGTGTTTGTGTATGTATAGATATGCTCCTGAGTAGTTTCTTGAAGGGGCGCTATATAAATGCTCTGAATGAATGAATGAATGAATGAATATGTAGATATGTACATATGGAAATGATAGGGAATATGTGTATGTATATAGATACATAGCACGCGTGCGTGAAGGCCATTGCTACACGTAGAGACTCTAGAGAGACACTGAGACAGACAGACGTGGTCAGAGAGAGAGAGAGATACGGAAGCACAGAGAGATAAATGGATGACTGACTGACTGACTAACTTACTTACTTACTTACTTGCTTACTTACTTACTTACTTTACATACTTACTTAGTGACTGGCTGACTTGAGAGAGAGACTGAATGAGAGAGAAGGTAGAGGATGGAGGTAAGGAAAGAGAGGAGTCAAAGAGACGCAAAGAGATACACAGAGTAGAGACAGGTAGAGGGAGACGTAAGGATACAGAGACGGACGGAGAGATACATCGAAAGATATTAATTCATATACATGGGTATGATATCTGGAAAGCAGCTTATGCGACACTGTGTTCGACCGTTGGGCTTATCAACCTCTGCACGAACCAACGCACAACAGAATAGAAACAGACAGACACAGGCACACAGTCACAGACACATAGACAAATAGATAGGCATACAGACACAGACACATTGAGAGACATATCGACTCAGACCACAGAGCTACACACACACACACACACACACACACACACACACACACACACACGTAGTGAGACATACTGAGGACGAGAGATATAGAGACGGACAGAGAGAGAGAGACAGTCAGACAGACAGAGACAGAGACAGAGAGAAAAGTAGCCTTGCGCAGAGACCTTCTTGGCCGCGAGAAATTCTCTAACACATCGCATCCTTCCATCATTCTGCGTTTCCAGCCTCGATATCCTATCCGTTGTCCGCCTACCTATGTCTGTATCTCCCATTCGTTGTCTGCCTACCTATGTCTAGATCTCCTACGGCGTTGTCCGCTCATCTCTGCCTATATATCTCCAATTGGCTGTCTGTCTGTCTGAGTAGTGTGGCATTTGGTGTTGTGTTATCTGTGCGGTCGACGGACGACATCTGTTGCTGACAATTAGACATCAATTTACTCATTCTGTTTCAGAGCAGCCTCCTCTGTATCCAGGACAATGATTTATCCCTCCGCTCTGCTGCATGTAACCGCAGTCATCATGTGATGCCTGCTGCTCAGAACGTATCTGTGAACTGGTACTGGTAGTCGGCATGATAATAGTGACGCTGCTTATTAAGATCATGATAATTACGATGATGATGATGATAATGATGATGGCGATGATGATGATGATAATTAGGCCTATGATGATCATAACGATCATGATTAGGCTGATTAGGACGATAATTACAATGATGATGATGATGATGATGATGATGATGATGATGATGATGATGATGATGACGACGACGATGATGATGATGATGATGACGACGATGATGATGATGATGATGATGATGATGATGATGACGACGACGACGACGATGACGATGATGATGATGATGATTACAATGATTACGATGATCATGATGCGATTATGATTAGGACAATAATTACAATGATGATGATGACGACGACGACGACGACGACGACGATGATGATGATAATGATGATATTGTGTGTGTGATGATTATTATTATTATTATTATCATCATCATCATCATCATCATGATCAACATCATCATTATCATCATCACCATCATTATTATCATAATTATAATTAAATTAAGAATAACAGAAAGAATAAGAATAAGAATAATAAAGACAATAATAAAGATAATAATAACACTAATAACAGCAGCAACAATTATGGCAACAATGAAAACAAGAATAAAGATGAAAAATAATAATAAACAAGAACAATGGAATTAATATTATTGTTATTATTATCATCATTATAATTATTATCACTATTAATAAGATGATATAACTAGAACGAGGCCTACGGCAGAATACGATACAAACCTGTTGTTTGCATTTTACGTAAAAATCGATTTCTGCGCAATGTCCTCATTAAGCAGGTACCATTCGATTGATCAGAGAGCCTCTTGTTCCTTCCTTTGACGTCGCCTTAACAAAAGATGGAGCCACTGCTAATGATCCATCATCAGTGACGTCATCTTTTGTTTAAGCGCTTGACTGATGTCACCGGTCCGTGAAGTCGACCACCGTGACCACACGCCGAAATAATAGAGACATTTTACTATAAAGCCAGGCGCAGGGCACCACGTTATTGACGAGCCCTCTTCTTTCATGTTCATGTCTCCTTCTGTCCGCTCTCTCTGTCTCTCTCTGTCTCTCTGTCTCTCTGTCTGTCTCTCCTTTGTCTCTGTCTGTCTGTGTCTCTGTCTGTCTGTCTCTGTCTTTGTCTCTGTCTGTCTGTCTGTCTCTCTCTCTGTCTCTCTCTGTCTCTCTATCTGTCTCTCTCTGTCTGTTCTTTGTCTTTCTGTGTCTGTCTCTCTGTCTGTCTGTCTCTGTCTGTCTGTCTGTCTCTGTCTCTCACTATCTCTCTGTGTGTCTGTGTGTCTGTGTGTATCTGTATCTGTCTCTGTCTGTCTGTCTCTCCTCTTCTATTCAATTCCGTTATTCCGTCCATCCTTCCGTTCTCCCTGTTATCTTTCTCCTCACTTCTTTCCGTCACTGTTTCTCCGTTCCATCACTATACATGTATCTTCGCCTCTCTCCTTCCATCGCCCACTCTCTGTATATTTGTCTTTCTCTGACGCTGTCCATCGAATTCTCTCTCTCTGTCTCTCTCTCTCTCTCTCTCTCTGTCTCTCTATCTGCCTGCCTGCCTGCCTGCCTGCCTGCCTGCCTGCCTACCTGCCTGCCCTGCCTGCCTGCCTGCCTGCCTGCCTGCCTGCCTGCCTGTCTGTCTCATTTATCATTGAGGCACTCCTCTGTTTGGCTAACTAACTCCGGGATCAGACAAACAGTGGCCACATCATTTGTCACATTCAGCATAAAAGTAACAGAAGACACAGCACACACACCACACACACGCACCTCTCGACGTTGCTCTGTTCAATGTTTACTCTTACGATAATCGTCCAACCGTCCGTCCGTCCCATCACACCCCCACCCTCTCGAATCTCGGCCTTGAATCCCAGACTGAGAAGTCGGAGTGAGAACACCCCCACCCCATTCAACCCACGCCTGACTTCGTCATTTCTCAAACAGGTGGTCGTCATTGCCCCTCGAAAGAGATCCGGGTTCTGTAATCGACGCGACAGACACACCATGACAGGCCAACGAAACGGTCCTCTCCTCCGTTCAACCTCTTCCTCCCTTCCCCCTCTTCCTCCCTTCCTCCTCTTCCTCCCTTCCTCCTCTGCCTCCTGTTTCTCGCTTCTCCACCTCCTCCTCCTCCGTCACCTCCTCCTCTTCCTTCGCCTCTTCTCTTCCTCCTCATTCTCGCTCCTCTCTTCCTCTTCTCTTGCTCCTCCTCCTCGGGGGGCGGGAGATGGTTGAATGGTAACACATTCCTAAATATGCCCAAGTTTCTGCCTACATGCGTGATGTATTGCACTGGCTTCCTGCCTCGCAACGCATCTTCTATAGTATAGCAGCACTTATCTGGTGGTGTCTCACTGGTAGTGCTCCGTCCTACTTATCTGATCTCTGTCGCCCGGTTTCCGACTTAGCCTCCCGTCGAGCTCTGCGCTCTTCGGCTAAGGAGGAGCTATTGGTCCCTCGGGCCCGCTCCTCGGTCAGACAGCGTTGAGCCTTCTCGGTTGTTGGCCCCTCCACTTGGAATGGGCTCCCGCTTGCGTTACGCTTACTGCCCCGGAATAATTTGCCTGCTTTCTACCAATTGCTAAAGTCCTTTCTCTTTGGCCGTGGCTGGGCTGGGAGCGCCTCTGAGTAGGCTTCTTGAAGAGGCGCTATATAAATCTCCGGAATGAATGAATGAATGAACGCTGGCACGAAGAATTCAGAAGGACGCGGGTTCGATAACCGCTGGCCCCATAAGGTTGTCTTGGCCTTCAACTCCCTAGAGGGCGACTTAAAATGAGCAGTGGGACAGATGGGCGCCTTGCAGGCTGCCATACAGTTAAATTCGATAAACTGTTAAATTATATCATGTAATCTTACTGCGTACTTGTCAGTTTGAATTAATAAACGAATATTATTATTATTATTATTATCGTTATTATCATTACTAGGCCTACTCTTATTATTATTATTATTATTACTCTTGCTCCCCTATTATTATTATTATTATTCTATTATTATCGTTATCGTTAGCTACTCTTGCTCCTCCTCCAGCACTCTCTTGCTCCCTCCAGCTACTCTTGCTCCTCCTCCTCAGCTACTCTTGCTCCTCCTGCTCCAGCTACTCTAGCTCCTCCTCCAACTACTCTTGCTCCTCCAGAAGCTCCTTCTACTCTTTTTCCCATCTTCTTATCCTCTTTCTCGCTACTCCGCCTCCTCCACTCTTCCTCCTTCGTCTTCCCTCTCCTCCTACACTTCTTCCATGACCTCCTGCTTCTCGTCCACTTCACTCTCATCCTCCTTCACTTCCATATTCTTTCGCCTTCTTCCTTCCTTTCCTCCTGTCCATCCGCCATACCGCCTCCTCTTTTCTGCTCCTCAACCTGTTGTTGGTCCTCCTCCACCTCCAGGTCTTCTTCCTCTTTATCCTTCTCCTTCTTCTCTCCCTCCTCCTCCTCTTCTCGTTCTCCTCCTCTTCTCGTTCTTCCTCTTCCTCCTTCTCCTCCTCCTCCTCCTCTCGCTCTCCTCCTCCTAATCTAGCTCATCATCCTCCGCATCCCAGTCCTCTTCAGCAACCCACTCGTCATCTATATCTACACGGATGACAGACTGACAGTCCTAGCTGCTCACTCGTCCAATAATGCACACACGCTCACTTAAATCACGCGATTACGTCACCGTCACAGCAGTCAGTGTGTGTACGTATGTGCGTATGTGTGTGTGTCTGTCTGTCTGTCTCTGTGTCTGTCTCTGTGTGTGTGTCTCTGTCTCTGTCTGTGTGTGTGTGTGTGTGTGTGTGTGTGCGTGTGTGCGTGTGTGTGTGTGTGTGTGTGTGTGTGTGTGTGTGTGTGTGTGTGTGTGTGTGTGTGTGTGTGTGTGTGTTTGCTTTCGTCTGCGATCTCCTTTGTCGCCTCGAATCATTCTGACTTGGTGGAATTGATGTGTGTGTGTGCTTTTCTGTGGTACGGTATGTGTATATAAAAATATAGCCATATGGATAAAAAACGCAATAAGGGGTCGTCGATTAATTATGTCAACAAATTTTAGGCAGTTTTTGACCCCTCACCCCCCTTGTCAACAACTGTCAAACATTGACGAACCCCTAAAAAATTATGTCAACAATCCCAGAACCCCCCCTACAAAAAAACACAATGGCTCAATACATGTAGCATAATTTTTTAAACTGTTTTACACTTAAAAATCAATCTCGAATTTCAAAATATATGAGTTTAGTTTATTACCAGCTTTTAGTAGTATTATATTAATTACTTAAAGCACTTTATACATTTTTAGCATTAGGCTACTTAATGTTTTCGCTACGATTTTGAAGGGTCTGTGTTGATTCAGTGGAAAAAATTTGTTGACGTCAAATTTTACCGAACCCCCTCCCACCTTCTCAACAACTGTCAAACTTTTCCAAAACCCTCCCCCTACTTTGTTGACATGATTAATGGACGACCCCTAAACAGTTTCATTTATATTGTAGCATATATTTAAATTCATAATTTCTTATCAGTTTGGCTATATATATTCACCCACAAACACACAGACCTTTGTATGGTTCACCAATAATCAACATAATTATGTTCGTGTTTGATTAAACTCATTACAAGTCATAGTATGAACGGATGATCACAAGTTAGTTATTACAGGAGTCGAATTTAACTGTATGACAGCCATGCAAGGCGCCCATAACGTCCTACTGCTCATTTTACCAACGCCACCTAGCGAATGAAAGGCTGAGTTGACCTTTGGAAGGGTGTTATTATTATTAGGGCCATAAACAATTGTTTAAGCTGGGTAGCGGCAATCGATTCCGCGTCCGTGCGGATATTCTGCTGGTATCATTCACCTATACCCCTCCCCATGTGATACATATAGGCCATGCATGTGTGTGTGTGTGTGTGTGTGTGTGTGTGTGTGTGTGTGTGTGTGTGTGCGTGTGTGCGTGCGTGCGTGTGTGCGTGTGTCTGTGTGTGTGAAAATATAGCCAACTGGATAAAAAAAATCCTATATAAAGTGTCATAAATAACACATATTTATAATTACTTATCAAGTTGGCACATCGAAATGCCTGTGCTGATAGCTGGGTGTTGGTGCCACTGTCTTGGCCCTCAGAAGCCGTCATCTAGAAACGGAGAAAACAACAGGGCCATAAACAATTGTCTAAGCTGGGTTTCCTAGCAACCATGACAGCAGAGCTCCTCGATCTTTCTATACCTCTGGCCTATTCCGCAAGCGCTTCAAATCCATCTTAAACAATCTCGCTTTTCTGTTGTTATGTTCGAGAGCTCTTCTTGCGAGTTTCCTCTGAACAGGCGCCATATAAATCCGTGATTATAACTGCATCAACTAGACATAATTTACAACACGAGTCTCGAATTTTCCGATAGTTCAAAGATCACCATTACTCCTCGGCGCCTCTGGTCAACGTAGTCGATAGCAACTGCAATGATTAGCTTAAATCAGAAATGTCAAAGCTTTTTAAATGGCGGGCAAATGCCAATATTTTCCAGCAAGTGCTGGGCCAGGGTGACAAAGACGCCTGAGCAAAATGGGGTTTGAAAGGGGCTTGGTGAGAACATTTTTTGAATTTTTTTGGCCAAATAGTGCATAGTCTTAATTTTTGTCTTCATTATCAAAAACTTCAATAGCCGAGTGAGGCTGTAGTATTGTCTGGCTTGGTATTAGCACATCGGTTTGATTTCGCTTCATACGCAGTGAAAAATGACAAATTTTAATTTTGTTCTGAAAATGTGAGCCTAGTCTTTTAAACCCAACATTAGAACAGCTGTATAGGACCGCATGATGGGAAACTCTTTAGGCCTACTGCTGCTTTGGCGGACACGGACCATGTTCTTAACCCTTTCCACCCTTCTGTGGGGACACTCCCCAATTTCGTGCGCCCATACCGCATCACCGAATTGTCCCGCGCGGACAACTTATTTGGGGAGGAAACCGCCCCTGCACGTTATTTAACTAGAATGCTCTATAAATTATAATGCTTAATTTCATAGGCCTAGACCAAAGTTATGCAGTTTGATAAATAATATATGCCTCATTACTTATTTACTTATTCCGCGGGCCAGAAAAACATCGTTGGCGGGCCAGATATTACCCTAAATGGACGCTCGATACCTTTGGCCTAAATGGACGACAGCATTTAGATCTTTTGGCCATCCATCATCTATATTCCGAGGCCGAGAAAAGGTAGATGTCGATATGACATACCAATAAATGATAGCAAGCATGGTCTGCAAAGTTCACTTGAGCTGTTCCACTGTGAACGATTTCCAGAATGGAATTCAGATCAATTATTTATCCATTTAATCACCTCGATCCTTCTTGGTGTGCCTTTGTTTCTCTTTCCCAACAATCTTGCATGTAATGCATTGTGTAATAACAATATAAAATAATAATAATAACTCTTGTTTAACAAAGCGCAATATACATATTCACGGCAATTAAAGGAAAAGTCTTCATAAAAATTATGAATAATAATAACAACAGAGTCATTCCAGATATCATTAACTGTCTCCAGCAAATTTCTCATCTTTTGAAGGATTACACTTACCTGGGTTAGGAAAAATAATAATAATAATATTAATAATAGTAATTTATTTCTGCTGGTTTTTATTCTGCCCTGCATTGTTAAGTTCTTAACAGAAAGAAAACTCCTAACAAAAGAGACAAAGACTTTTTTCCCAAATGGAATCTTCTGTACATATAATTGTTTAAATGACACAAGCTTTTATTCAGATTCTTCAACTCTATAAATTTACAGTTTGTGAAACTTTCCAGAAACGAAAAAGATCCCAAAAACTATAGCAGGCCATCGACAATCTCAAAAACTCTTTGGATGGCAGAATTTGTAATTCTGCAGCTAAACTTGTGGTAAACTTCACTGTCACCAAACAAGTAGTTCCCTGAACAGATACGTGGAATAGTACCAGAACACTGATGGAACAATTCCAGAACCATGTTGGAGCAATGCCAGAACAGTGATGGAACACTTCCAGATCAATGTCAGATAAATTCCAGAACAATGGATGGAACGATTCAGAAAATGTTGCATAGCAATGTTGGATGAATTCCAACACATTTCCAGAACAATTCTGAAACAATGTCAGAACAGTTCCAGAACAATTCTACAAGTTTAGAACAAATTCATAACACTGTTGGAACAAGTCCAGACCAATGTTGGACGAATTCCAAAGCAATTCCAGAACAGTGGCAGAACAATTCTGGAACAATTTCAGAACAGTTCCAGAATAATTCCCCCGACAACTTTGGAACAAATCCACAACAATGTCGGAACAAGTCCAGAACACAATCGCAACAGCTCCAAAGTTATCAGAAGTGACAAACCATTTCCGGAACAGTTTCACTATCGTTTATTCTATGTCGGCTTTATACATTTCCAAGTCACCAATATTTACACTTAACAATTGTTAAACAAAATCCATTCCGCTTCTAATCATTCTCCCTCTATGTGCATTCAGATTCTCTAGTGCAGCGTGTACCAGAGCAGGAATATTACGCAGAGTGCTATAACACAGGCTAAGATGATCGAGTCTCGACGTTTGCGGAAATTGATTCTGACGATGAGACTGTTAAGCACAGGAAACCGATCTGAGTTTAGCCGTCAAGAAAAACATTAGATGAATCAAAAACAAGTCCAAGATATAAGTAAACATACAATGTAGTCTTATTAAAACGTGCTTCCTTATAACATGATGTCTTATATAACAGTCAGATAATCTAAAGTCTATACATATGTCTCTTCAGATCCAAGTACTACAGGGACCTGTAAATCACAAATTTTCAGTTGAATCGAATCTTAAATCGAATTGGGGGTATAAATTCGAGTTCGAATCGAATCTCGAGGTACCAGTTTGATATTAATGTGTGCGTACTTGATACTCACCATAGCACATGGGTACCACAGTAATACAGTTATCACTACTGTATATCAATGTATGCCTAATAACTGTTCTGCAGTTCTGATTTTTGACAGTTACCATTCTTTAGTCCCCTTGCTTTTAAGTTTCTCTTATTTATGATAACTTTGTGTTACTTTTACTTGCATTACTTCGACTGCGCCTCTGACGATTCTCTCTTGAAGTGGTGCTGGTGCAATATAAATTTGCAATTACCACTACCGTACTTTACAAGTCTAGCAGGCAACCCTGAACATGAAGCTATCCATCAACTGTGGATGGGAGGAATCCATTGGTTGGCTCCACGTGTGTGTGTCGGTCCATCACTGGTTAACTCTTCTAGTTTCCTGTACATTGTTTTGCTAACTGATGTTCGATCGTGGTCTTGCCTAGTCAGGTTGGGAGCACCACTGATGAGTTTTCATGAAGAGGTGCTATATAAATTGGCACTTACAATTACAAAGACTACAAACTGTGTGCAGAACTGAAAGGATACTGGTTAGGAAGTTCATCCTGTGTGTGATGGCATACAGCGTACTCTTCTGCGACTGCATGTTTTCTTTTGTGGCCACAGCAATGCTAAACAGAACAACATCTTTAAGGTAACATGTAACAGCAACATGTAGCAGTAACATGAAACAGTAACAGTAACACATGAATATGTGACAGCAACATGTGACAGTAACAAGTGACAGCAACACGTGACAGCAACCTGTAACAGTAAAGTGTAACAGTAACATGTGACAGTAATATGAAACAGTAACATGTGACAGTAACAAGTGAACATGTGGCAGTAACATGTGACAGGAACATGTAACAGTAAAGTGTAATAGTAACATGTGACAGTAATATGTGACAGTAACAGTAATATGTAACAGTAAATGTCTACATGGCTCTATAGAAACTCCTCAGGCAGACAACGATGATCATCTCAATGTTGCTTTAATTTCACTCTCATCAGTTCAGATATAACTCCCTACGCTTGTGCACTTCAGAACTTTGTAACAAGAGCATATAAAAAAAGTTGCAATGCATCACTGTGTTCTTAGACCTAGCTTTTTACCCACATCTTTAAAATATCAGATGACTGTCACTGGGTTTTTTCATTCATTACCTTGTTACCTTGTGCTGTCAGTTCCTGGAACTCTAGCGACCTTCATGATCAAGCCTCTCCATTTCCTTCTGTCCGCCGTCGCATCTCTCAGTTCTGCCAAATTCATTCCAGTTGTTTCATGTATCTCGTCCATCCACTTTTTCCTTGGTCGTCCTTGTTTTCTCCTTCCCTCTCCATATGCTAACATCATTTCCTTTTCCAATCCATCTGATCGCATGACATGACCAAAGAACCTCAACTTTGCTCTTAGCACTGTTTGTTGTAGTGTCTCTTCATTCTCAATTCCGATACTCATGCGCACCCAATCGTTGGTCCTTTTCTCTTTCCATGATATTCTCTGCATCTTCCTCCATATCCACATTTCGCATGCGTTAATCTTTTTTTTCATTTTCTTGGTCATTGTCCATGTCTCACTGCCGTATGTTACTGTTGGTATGATCAGAGCCTTCACCAATCTTTTTTCGTGTCTATACTCACATGTTTGTCCTTCCATATTTTTCCAGACCATTCATTGCAGTTTTTCCTATCGCTACTCTACGATTTATTTCCATATCACACTTTCCCTCTTTTTCTATTACTGATCCCAAAAACGTGAAGCTAGTTACCGTTTCTATTTCCTCTCCATCTACTACAAAACTGTCCTCCTCCTCTGTTGTCATGATCTTTGTCTTCTTTATATTGAAGTAGAGTCCTGCTTTCTCACTTTCACTCTTGAGCCTTCTTATTAGTTCTACCAAATCGGTTTTTTTACCCGCCAATAGTGTTGTATCGTCAGCGTATCTCAGATTGTTTATTGTTCTTCCCGCTATCTTTATTCCTTCCATAGCCTCATCCATTCCCGCCTGCCTCATTATCCTTTCAGCATACATATTAAATAGGAAAGGAGACAGAATGCATCCTTGCCGCACTCCCTTCCTAATCCTGAATCTGTCAGTATCTCCATATTCAGTCCTTATCACCGCTATCTGATCTTCGTACAAACCCCTAAGAAGTTGAATCAAGTGTTTCGGTATTCCCATTTCTCCCAAGGTTTTCCACATAGGGATGGTTAATCAGTAGCCCAGTGAAAGGAAGTTAAATATCCACATGTTTGAAAGCCAGTGAGAAATACCGAGTTTTGAATTAACACTGATAGCTAGTCAATGCATTTTCATCTCTGAAATCTGAAAATCCCTAGAGAAATCTGAAGACTCATTGGCACTACCAGAAGTCACAAACTGGAGAAGTGGAAAAATTTGGGTGCAACAGTCAATATCAGGAACTTTAGCATCAACTTTGTATAAGCTGAGAAAGGCTTTACTGTTGCAAATCCAATGAAATCTCAAAATATTAAATGCGATAATAAATCAAAATGCTTCTGAATTATGAAAAATATTTACCTTATTTGATCATCAACAAGTCGCTCAGAGCTACAATCAAACAACGTACAACGTGTTAGAGTTACATAAAGTAAGATCAGTTGATGACAATTTGTGCGTTAGACATTAGCATGATACAAGTTATTAATTTCAAGTAACAGTAAGGAAAAGTAAGGAAATGTACTGTTATGGTGAGGAAAGATAATATAAGGTAAAGTAAAATATTCTTCATAGGCAAGCAGTGTTTCCATTAACACCCAAATGGCTGTTTTTACGTCTGTAAAAAACGTCCAAATGTTTTGATGTGATAGCCGAAAGAAACAAGCTACATCCAAAAAAACTCTAGGTCAGGTTTCTGGACTCTAACAGAAACACTGTAGGCAAGGTTCCACATTGAGTAAACTTTGGGCTAAAGTTTAGATTCATCCAATAAATGGGAACTGAAAACTGAAAAGATGAGAAGAGCCCAAAATGTGACCACTACATCAGATGTGCAAGAGTCAAGCAGTGGCTCGTAAAGCAGTGCCTTCTAAAGCAGTGGCTTGTAAAGCAGTGCCTTCTAAAGCAGTGGCTTGTAAAGCAGTGCCTTCTGAAGTGGTGGCTTGTAAAATAACAGGTTGCAAAGGAGTGGCTTGTAAAGCAGTGGTTTGTAATGTGCTCAGTGACTTGTAAAGAATTGGCTTGTAAAGCAATGGCTTGTAAAGCAGTGACTTGTAAACATCAGAGCAATAGAATCAATAAGAACTGAACCTGGCATATTTCATGGACTTTCTGCAAACAAGAACCTTAAATTGTAAACATGTACAAAGACAAAATCCTTACTTAAGGAGATGTTGGTGTTCTTTTAGGTAAATGTCTGTCTGATTCGACGTTTTGAAGGCACTAAACAGACAAAAATATACACATTAGTAGCCGCCTAAATTTCTGCACTATATAGAGAAGAGCAGTCCCTTAAGCTAGCCTTGAGGCAGCCATGGGTATGAAGTGTTAGCAACTTCATTTTCACAGCCTGTGCATATAAAGGTGGGTGGCCAGTCCTCTCCCTTGCCGTCTCATCTTCTCACCAACAGCGTACAGCCAGTGTATTCATTATAGCTGAGTTGGCTAGGGGGTACAGACGGAGCAGAAGTCTGGAACCAAATTTGTGCCCTGGCGAGGATTTGACCCACCAATCTCTCAACTGACAGTCCAGCACACTCACCACTACATCATCAAGCACCTGTTATATATCGGGGCCTGATAAAAGCACTGCATGCTTAGCTATCTTACTGATCTACCAAAGTGCATTTTAAGACAATTGACTCCAAAGAGCATTTTCTCCAAATAGCCAAATGCAACAGTACATAAAAGCAATGGAAGACAGTTCCAGTATGTTGTGGATTAGCTGTTTATTTCAACATTAAAAGTGCAAGAACTCCCTTGTGTACACCACCAGTGACTATCAACCCAACCCTGTCCCCCCAATGACGAAGTGTCAAGGTCGGTGCCATTTCCAGGGTGGCTGCCAAAGGAGGTAGGATTGTGGCATCCGGGGATTCCTGTTCTGGCACCAGAACGCTTGGTTCACACATGGGTGGTGAATCCCCAGATGAGGTTCAGAATGACATATTACAAAGGGAACCTCTCCACTCTTAGGATGACGTATGACAAAAGGAACCGCTCCAGGATAACATATTACAAAACCTATCCAGGACTGTGTTACAAAAAAGGGAACCTCTCCAGGATGACAAATTACAAAACCTATCCAGGACTATGTGTTACAAAGGGAGCCTCTCCACTCTAGGACAATATATGACAAAGATAAGCTCTCCAGGATGACACATTACAAAAGGAACCTTTCCAGGACTATGTATTTAAAAGAGAACCTCTCCAGGATGAAGTATTACCAAGAGAACCTCTCAAAGTGAGTAAACATTTAAAATAACATTTAAAATAGGTTTTACTTAATATCAGGATAGGCTGCACCGAGAAGCTCCTCTCTCTCTTTGACGGCCAAGACGTTGATTTTCGTCTTCTGGAATTCGTGCGAGTAATCCTGGAGAATGTCGCGATGGCGTTGAAGCATGTGCAGCAGCGTGGCATTCTGGGAATTCATGTTCAGCATCTGCATGTAGTCGGACATCTTGTCGTTCACCTTTGTCAGCTGTTAACAAAGTAGTGTCTCGTTATCACAGTACAATGACAAACTGCGTATCACAATTTCTATCCATTACTCATTATTACATAAAAACAATAATTAATTGTTTGTCTTATGCCTACATTTTCATTATTAGTCAGTATTCAGAGTTTCTAAATAGATTAGGGTTTCGAAAACGATAATCGGTTTTCATTATTGACAAAATATAATCGAATTTGTGTTTTTATTATTGCCTCTTATCTATAAAACGAAGTCTTCCACAGTCAACGAGGTAATAGTAGAACCCCCACAGCAACGTATTATTGCCTCATTATAAACAGAGACTTCCACAGCCAACGAGGTAATAGAACCCCACAGGGACGTATTATTGCCTCGTATATAAAGCAGTATATAAAGCAGTCTCCCACAGCCAACGAGGTAATAGTAGAACCCCGCACGTGTACGTACGTTACGGTACGTAACGATTATCGGTTTTCAGTAACTTGCATTATATGATCATATTAAATTTTCTATGAAGGCGAATTAAAAATGATAATTTAAAATTTAAAATTTAAAATTCGGTTTAAAATCGGATTTCTAAAACCGATAATCGGTTTGCCCAAAAAACCGATATTAACAACCCTAAAATAGATAGGTTTATCTTGATCTATATTTAATCCTTATGTATACTTATAATTTCTTATTCACACATATTTATAAATAAATTAATTTATCTTTACGTACTGTTTCATTTTAACAACGGGTCTTTCAGACCTTAAATGGTACTGTTTGGTTGCTTACTTAATATTTAAAAATTATAATTAGATTAATTTATCCTTACCTGTATTAAAATTCTTATCTAAACTTATAATTTCCTATTTATTTATAAATATTAATTATGTTTAAAGTAGTGTTTAATTTCTATTCAGTCCTAAACATAGGTCTGAGAAACTTTAAATGGTACTGTTTGTTTGCCTCCAGAGGTTGCAGAAAAGGGGCTATATGAATTAGCAGACACATACAAACTTCATGTAGATACCGGTACATACATAGGAATGTTCGATTCAGAGGCACATACCGTTGCGAGCAGTTGCTCGATTTCCATGGCCATCGCTTCGAACACGTGAGCCGTGCTCGATTTGTTGAGTTGTGCGGAAGAAGAGGAATCACTGAAATCATCACAATAATCTAATCTAATCTATTGTAAGAATAAATTAAACTAAATATTTAAGTTCATTAAGAACAAAGTTCATAAGCAGTGATAAGAGATAACAGCTAGCATACAACACACCCCTCTATAACAACAATTGAAACAACATCAATTCAAAGATAATTTCTTACAGCTACATCTTTAACACTTTAACAATGAGCTGCATTGGTTTCCCAGTCGCACTTATTACATACTTGTCGTTAAAGTGTTAAAGATATGCCATTTCCATATGGCTGACAGTCAGGCATAGACCACAAGAGCAAGATTCTAAAGGTGCAACAAAAATGTCTTGTAGCCGTTACAATAACAATTATGTAGCGTCTGCCGACCTGAAAGGTGCTCGATGTGCGACCGCATTGTAGGCTCCATAGTCTCTCACTCCTCTGTAGTTTGTGCCAAGCTTGCTGAATGAAACCAGCTTTAAGTCAATCTCGTTTTCCAATTGTCGTGCTTGCTTACGCAGTTCTAGAAAGCATATACATGATATAATATGTAGACACATTGATATCAAGCTCTTAAATTTTCACTCCTGAAAGAGCTTTTCAAAACTGACTTAAACAGAAAACTTTGGAAGCGATTACAGTACGCAGTCAGATAGCAACAGGAATTGATAAAACATCCACTCTTTCATGTGGAGGGCAAAGTTTTAAGTCAGTGGGACCGCACATCTTTATTATTGATGCTAGTCATTAGCACTGAGCGATGGCAAGGCGGCCGACTGGGTAACACGCCGGCTTTTCACCACTGCCACCCGGGTTCAAATCCCAATCTTCTCATAAGAAATCAACATAGATCATATTGTTGAACTGTGCATAACCTTGGAGGCATTGCCTTTTAAACGAGTGCCTCCTTAACTTCAATACACAGCCATTAATATAGCTGCAATATACAAACACAGGAAAATATATAAAATATCCAACTTCTCGTATTCAGCTCTCGTCTCTCGTTTTTCTGCCACAGCTACTTTTTCGGTTTAACTTCTAAAGGATCGTCAATTGGTATTGGTGGTCGCTTATTATTGTAATACCACTGCAGAGTGTAATGTAATGTGCATAGGCGTAGACTCCGCCGGGGCAGCCGGGGCAAGTGCCCCCCCAATAATTGAGATGGGGGGGCATTGCCCCCCCAAAATCCAGAGTAGAATTTATATTTTTTTAAAGTGGGGTTTATCCTTTTTCAAACAAAACAACTTGGTCCTTCTGAGCCACCGTACTTTCGTATGCTTTCTTCATTTGGTTGCTCTCAAGGAATCTGTATTTAGTATATAATATGTAGTGTATATATTTATATATAGATAGTGTATATAGTGTATAATGTATATATATATAGTGTATAATAGGTCCTTGGTTGTTCTGACAGTCTTATCGACAGCTATTCTAATTTCATTGCATTGAGCGTTTTCGGGTATTTTGCGTGATTCAGTTATTTCTAAATGGAAAATGAAGCGAGTTAGCAATCGACAAACAATAATTCTAGTTTCTTCAAGCGTCCTAACACCAGGAGGTAAGTTTAGTCTAATGTATATAGCCCTGCTAGACAAAGTCGTGTAACAAAGACTCTGATGGTTTGGACATGTAGAAAGAGTGCCAGTTGACCGAATTCGACACAGCGTATTACACGCAGGATTGAAGGAAAAAGACACAAAGGCAGACCAGACAACGCTGGATAGACAATATAAATGAAGACATAACATCACTTGGCCTGACACTAAGGGGAGCAATGGATTTGACAAGAGACCGAGGACAATGGGGATCATTTATTCGTACCCATCGCCGCCAAGTGGCTGGCGTCAGGAACTGATGATGATGATGTTGATTATGATATAGCCCTACCCAAGGACTCTATATATGTATATTGGTCCTTGAGCCCTACCCTGTGCATGTATGTTTTGCTTCTGCCTTCGGGCGTAATAAAGCATAATCTAGATGTAAAAACGTTTGCACTTTTAAGTAAATATATTGATGCCACATAATAACACACTGCATAAACGAGTGATTTAAAATCTGATATGTTTTGCTACCAGGTAGGCCTACTGAATTTTGATACGCTTTGTTGCCAGTTATTTAGATAGGCCCTATGTGAATCTTTTCCTTTACATGCTAAGAAAACGTTGAAAACGCATGTTTATCAAGAAATAAGAAATGTAAATTTTTATATCTAAGCTCTGTAGACTGTGATAATAATAAATCTCCATGGGTTTACATTTTTAGAGCGGCCAGCGTGCACGCGTGCGAACGGCTTTTCAAACTTACGCGCACGGAGTTCAAAAGGCCTTTGTACAGTATTATGTCTCAGCACTCTGCCTCTGCAGTCTGATCAGTAGCCTGTATATGACGGGTGTTCCATGATACATGATACTATAGGGTCACAGACTTCGTATGCGTGATGCACACAGCAATATACAGCCAACCTGAGTCCGGCTGCAGGCATGATTTTCTTGAAGGCTTACTTCCACTGCAGTCTGCATGCCCTTTAACCCTTCAGAACGAGAATTTAAGAAATGCCTGAAATAATGCGTGCCTTGTTCCTCTGTCTCTCTTGTCTGTCTGTCTCTCGCTGTCTCTGTGTGTGTGCTCTCTGTTCTCCCTGTCTCTCCATGTCTGTCTCTGTCTCTCTTAATGTTTCTCTAATTTAAGGTAGTATTGTTTAAGACATTGACTTTGACGATGTACTATATAATGCAGTGTCCTGTATACATAAGGAAGCCCATAGGGGACAAGCGATTATTTCTTATTTTTCTAGTGATTATGTATTTGAAAATAAAGACAAGATTCGAGCGATAGTAGCCAACTATAAAAGCTTCAAACAGTCAAAAACAGTCGCCGAAGTAGGCTACCGAAACTGACCAACTTGATTTTGAATCTGTGTGTAATGATTTCGTACAAAGGAATGACATGCGTCGAAAGGTCTTTTTGTTTCCAGCCCGGTTTGTTTTAATGACGAACTTGGACTGGAAACTGTTTTTACGAAGATCGGATGAATAACATTCTGATGAACGATGACAATCAAGCCTAGCTCTGACTCTGAGTGTCTGAGACTGAATGTCCAGATCCCATGCCCCCCCAATATTTTGGACAAGTCTACGCCAGTGTAATGTGGCTAGAAATTTATATAACGCCTCCCACTACTGAAAGTGCTTTGGACAAACATGTAGTATGGGGTGCGTAATGTGGCATTATACGGTAAATTTCGGCATGCTGCGCGGAATGTACCAAGTTTTCTAATGACGACACTAACCCTGACCCTAACCAACTCTGACGACGCCAGCAGACTTACGCACCCCGATTCTAAATGTTAACCGCGCTTCGTACAGAAGTTCCGATTCGATAAGATTACAATAAATTAAAGTTAGATTAGATATCCCCAGGAAAGAAGTGCGCCCACTTTCAAAATGGTAACCACCAACCTGCCCTACATCTACAAACATCACTTTCAAAGCACACAAAAACCACAGCAGTTAAATCACACACTCATATTTACACAACTACCTAACAAAAAAATGTCAAAATTCAGATCAAAATTGTGAATTTTATTCACACGAAGCAAACTTACACGTCATCAATGGCTAAGGCGTTAAACCCATCTATTATCGCTCACAATAGAACTCAACACAACTGCTTCGGGGCTTTGATTAAGAGCTTCTTTCAGCAATTAAGGGGTCAGGTAAACCAATTTACAATGTAATAAAGACGGTCTAGTGCATAGGTTGTTAGATCATACCTTCCCAACCGTTTCCTAGTTCCTGCATTTTTCCTGGTCCTCGGCTCATCGCAAAAATACTGTTTTTCTCTTGATACCAAAATAAAGGGACTGCCGTACTTTTCGCATAGACTACATATTTTAAAGGAGGGAACGCTATACTAGGACGTCATGTTTTTGAAGAAAAGTTGCATTCTGCTTTTCAATTTAATAAATTTAAGCTTGTTATGCAACGATCGACTTGGTCGACTTTTTCCGACTTGGACTGTAGTCTCTTGGCAAAAATTGGTGACGACTGTTGTATTCAAAGGCTTTGGATTAACCCATCGATATGATCACATCAGTATAGCATATTATTATAGACCCTACTTAGTTTTCAGGGATTTCATCTTCCCCAGCACAACCCTTTAAAATGACGCCGCGCCATTTTAGGTCCCCATATAGGCCCTCGGGCTGTACCATGACCAGAAGGATAGATCTCCTAAATGTAAATATCAAAATCGGCTGCCCAAGAATCAGGTAATCATGACTATAATAATAATTAGGATCTCAATTCTACGCGTCACCTGCTTGCACAGAGGACGTAATGAAACTGAAACCGCTTTGAAGGCCCAGTGTAGTGAAGGCCACTTTGTAAACTCAAGTTCTGAATTACTTATTAAATATCCGACATGTAACTCTCCGGTGAGCTGCAGTTTGCTCGTAGCCTACGTTAGAGTGCGCAGATTGTGGATCTTGAAATATATATAATCTGCGATCTTAACCAAAGATCATACGAGCAGACAACAACACAACGACTCAATGAACGGTTCACCTAACTATATCTATGCAGAGCCATCTATATCTATGCACTTAACCAGAGGTCGGTAAGATTATAATCGATTAGACAAACAGCTGAGTCCAATTCTAATCGATAAGCTACAAGATTTTGCTAATTCTAATTGATTATAATCGATTCAATCATCATAGACAAACAGGTGCATGAGTACCAAGTTCTAATAATAGCGAGAGTTAAGCGAGATATAAAAGAGTCCTTTGCTAAAATGTGGTCTGACCCTAAGAAAAATAAAATGTTGATTAGGCTTCTGAGTGAATGATTCTCATTTAAGAGGACGGCCTTAAAGAGTGAAGTGTCTGCGTTATAAGCAAGAACAGTCGTAGAAGGGGAATCTGACTGAATAAAACCAGAGCGTTTTAATCTGTTATTCAGACGTTCAATGCGGGATTTGTCCTTTTCGCTCGCCAGTCCCCACCAGGCGGATATCAAACGGACTCCCTCCTCCTCCTCCTCCTCCTAGGCCTACTCGGTAACAATATCGATGAACTCATCAAATATAACAATTATGCTCTTATAATTCTTGCTGGGTATCTCAATACACTGGACATTAAATAAACTAAATAAACTAAACAGAATTTACCGGTCTTACTTTATTGTCAAACAACCAACAAGAGGATTTAACTTTCTTGATCGTCTTCTCACCGACATGTCTATAGGCCCTAGGCCCTACCAATTTATACCAACATCAAATTGATCAAAGTTATCAGCTCTTACTTTTATTTATATTTTCGTAACTTTAAACTCTCATGTTACCATTTCTGCGTCTTTGTCGGATTGTTTTCTCAATAAACGAATATACACGAATACACTATAGGCCTATAGGGCCTACTACTAGTATACTAGCAATTTAACTAATTGTGCCCATATCTGCAACTAACTTACCATATAAGCTGGACACGCTTTGAGGAGCGCTTCTATTCCAACTTCTGCCGATGTCATAAAAGCAAGCCCGCTGACAGATCATGCCAGAGTTAGGAATCATGTCGACGGAGTTATGATTTAAGCCGATAGAGTTAAGGTCCATGCCGATAGAGTTTGGAGTAAAGTCAGTAGACTAGAGTTAGGAGTAAAGTCGATAGAGTTTGAAGTAACGGCGATAGATTCAAGTCGATAGAGTTAGGAGTAATGTCGATAAAGTTTGAAGTCAAGTCGTTAGAGTTAGGGGTCGAGTCAATAGAGTTTGAATTCCAGTCGAGAGATGGGAGTCAAATCGATAGAGTTGAAGTCGATAGAGTAAAAAGTGAAGTCGATGAAGTTAAGATCCATGCCGATTGAATCATCTATGACTCAAGGCGATGGAGGTAGGAATCGAGTCGATAGAGGAGTTAAGACCGAAATGACACAGGCGTCTAAGCATTTTATTTTGTTTTTTAACGAGTCAGAGATGGGAGTGTCATAACAAAGATGATTAGTGTCGCCCTCCTCCTTTATCCCGGCTTGGGACTGGCACTAACACAGGTAGGGTAGTGGCGGAGTTAGCAGAACGAACAGGTATAGGCCTATAGGCTATAGTTCGGAAATCTAGGTCGAGCAACGGAAAAGCTCGTCCAATAAGAACAGTTCTAGTTTTATGGGTATATGACCATAGACCTAGATTATCAGACGACCTGGTTGAATGAGGCCTTGCACAAGAAACGACGTCTCCATAATTATCCGTATGTGGGCTAAATATATAGAACACATGTTATTGAAATCCAGGCCTCGTGGACTTCAGTAGCGAACAAATCGAAAATGGAAAGTGTTAGCAGCTCAAATATATTTACATATTTTCGATTGGTCTAGAGTCTAGACGCTCCAACTGGTAGAGATGTAATTATGGCAGATTTAAGCATTTGTAAGGTTAGCCTAGACAGCAGGCCGCGGTCATGAATTCTGCTTAACGCCCGGTCAAACAACACGGGGGTGCTCGATAGTGTAGTGGTTACACTGGTTAGCGTGCTGGACTGTCAATAGAGAGGCCGGGGGTTCAAATCCCCGCCAGGGCATTAATTTGGTTCGGGATCCCGTTCCATCTGCGACCCTAGCCAACTCAGCTATGATGAGTACACCGACTGTACACTGTCGGTGGGAAGATGAAAGCGGCGAGAGAGAGGACTGGCCACCCGCCCTCATATGCCGAGGCTGAGAAAATAAGTCGTTAACATTTCATACCCACGTCTGCCTTAGGGCTAGATTACGAGACTGCTCTTCTCCTTCTTCTGCTCCTCCTTCTCCTTCAAACACCACGGCAGCATAAGCCCTCAGGATAGCCGCACAAGGTGTTAACACCAAGCGCTAACCTGCTACGCATAGGACACATTGTGAGACGCACGCACAGGTTACTGGTCCCGTGGTCCGACACGCATGACTAACAGTGGAACAACACAAAGACGTCGTACATCCATCCACAGGATTTGTATGCACGTGCACACAGTTGCTGCCGTGAGGAGGTCCACTGTGTACCAGCTGTACCTGTATTGTACACACGTCGTTGGTCTCTACACGCGTACACGCTGTCTGCCAATGCTGACTCAGATGGTAAACAGAAATCGGCCCAGTCTTCGTACACCTATAGGCCTCCTGCGGTCGACTCTATCAGCTTCTTCAAAGTCGTTTCGGTATTTTATAAACAGAGGCATTGACGCGTGTTATTGTTACAAACACAGTAATATAATTATATGCGCGATATATATAGGCTACGTGGGAGCTTTCCCGAAAATGCGTGCGAACCGTATTGAAGACAGGCCTACCTGCACCGATATTACACGGGGATTAACAATACGCACGCATTGTTATGTATGTTAATCGTGGTCATGTATATTTATGCACTGTAAATATATTTATGTGTGTGAGAGAAATGCCGAAAAAGCGTACGCCATGCGTTGAAGATTATGCATTGAAATTTTATCAGGAGCTAAGCGATATCGCATGGTAGACAATGACGATGTCTGCGTTATCGCTCAGCGATATACGCCCGATCTAAACACAGATGACGGATTTATCAGTCGCTAAAGGAGTTCAAACCACCGTATGATGTGCACACTTGCGCCATCTTTTACGACCTTTGATTCGAACAACGACAGTGTCCGTTGCATTTCGAAGTTTAGGCTACGCGCGGATGTTACCCCTGTAGCTTTATTGCAGTTCCTTTATTGTCGCACGTCTCAGGGCAGTGTGCACCTGTGGGTGATTTACCGTTTTAATCCTTAAGCCTTTAGGCTTGGTAACTGGGTTGAACAATACACGGCGTGTCGGATTTTCTCCAATCAGAATACAGGCAGTGTCGAAAAATTCCGTCCAGCACAATAGTGTAAGAAATTCGACGCCTACGATCGATAGTGATTGAGAATGCCTCGTGAAGATTCGCAGGTTTACCCGGTGGACCATGAGGTGAGTCACCTTGCAATTTTTGTCAAAACATTTTTTGTCAAAAGAACATATAATAACACTGTATTTTTATTTGGACTGTTGGGATAATAACATAATTATTTTTAGCATGTTAAATTAAATGGAAAATGAGTAGACTCACTCCAGTTCCGAAGGTGCAACGGTCGATATGTGAGGCCGATTATCGACCTAGGCCTATCTCAATCACGGTTATTCTGTGCCGCATCTTCGAAAAACTTGTTGTGAGGCGGTTCTTTTATCATATTCTGAAGCAGACGCTATACAACCAGGGATTCGCGGATCAGTTTGCCTTCCGCCCTTCCGGATCAACTACAGCCCCCCTCCTGGCCATGATTCTTACTTATATGCGTACTTCTAGTCCTTACGTCGATCTGATACCCCTGGACTTCTCAAAGGGTTTGATACTGTCAGACACGTCTACTTAGCCGAGCAACTCGCCGAAATGCCTATCCCCAATAATAATATAATTGGGTACCGGTAGGCCCTAATTGATTTTCTCGAAGGACGGCAACATAGAACAAATACCTTAGGCGCCATATCATCTGCCATAGAAATCAACGTAAATATAGTCCAGGGTTCAAATTTAGGCTCTATAAATTTCAGCTAAAGCCTCGGTACTCTTCCAACAATATCCCTGCGCTCAGGTGAGCAGCGCAGTAGAACTTTCGAGATTACGATTACGATTACCATTCAAAGATATAGTTTCAATTAATTCAATGTCGTTGCTCGTGGTGACCTCTGACCCCTGAAAGCCGGGGTCGGGGAAACGTATGGCTCGGGCAAAACTCAGAGTCGTGTGGATGGAATTCGATCGACAAGACTGTACATGAAAAACGAAGACTGGTTCCTAATCGCCGCGTATATATAAAATATATAATATATATTGTATACATATATGTATATGTAATTATAAATCAGAGTCCCTGGTACAGTCGAAATTCCGCGGATAGTTTAGTGTGGGAGTCGCGGTATGCCGTCATACATACGCCTTGGGCCCAAGTGTCAATGCGCCAATACGATTATAGCTTGCTACATGTCAGCCGATAGCTATGGCTCTACTCAAGTTTCATTACAGACATAGACTATTATGAGAGGGAGAGGCCTAAATAAGCTTCTGTGGGCATATATATTATATATAATATTATATATATGTATATGTATCTATATAATCTCATGTAGGCCTATATTTAATCTCATATGACATTTGACATCATAGGCTAGCGCAGAGAAAGCGCTTTTATGAGATACTTAAAAATGCGCGATATTAAGTGTTCTAATACATACACTCGTAGTCTCGTACGTAACGTTTATGTTTCCTATGTGCTTTATAATCATTGCATTCGCAATATTGGATTTTAATTTTTTGTCTTTATTAGGATAGAAAATTAACATCTTTGTTGGAACTTTCTCTATATAAAATGTTATATAAGTTTATATATATAATAATTATATATGCTACAATGCAAATGATATGTATATCATTTACGTACACATTTGATCCCTCTGGAAACCGGACTCGGACCTCCCTCGGACTACTCTTTTGGACAACCCCTCTGATTAGACGCAGCGCTCGTGAATAAGCTGGTGCCCTGCGCTTGGCTTTCGAGTGCGCTTTAGAAGTTTGGAGAGTACGATTACGATTACAATGAATAGGCTACTATAGCCGACCTGCGCGAATGTATACCCATGTTGGCATGTGCGTATACACTCTGTGCAAGTAAGTAAGTAAATAACGCTATGTAATGTTGACAATTTATATATCATCAAGTATATCGAGTTGTCTCTATAGAATGGTCAACAATGTCAGCTGTCATCGCAAGTACTATAGGAGTTAAGTAGATAATAAGGGTTTGAAACAAAGTGACGGAGCAAAGATAAAACTGTTTATTTATCTTTTTCATTATCTTTTTATATTTAATATTTATCTTTTAAGTGAGCTCAAGACGTAAGCGATAAGTCTTTCGAATGTTTATTTTCCATCTCTTATCTTTTCTCAACTCTTGACAAATCTTGATTGAGGTCTTGACGACGTCTGATATGTTGATCGGTCAAGACGCCTCTTGAATGAAATTAACGGTGATTTTAAAACGATTCACTGCAGTCTTAGACCAGTTATATATTTATTATGTTATTTCTATATTATTTATTACCTGTATAGTATTATATAGTATATTATTTATGATGTAGGCCTATTTTTAATTATAAATATGGGCCTATAATACACAAAATCATATTATATGAACAAATCTGAAGTGAACGGCTTAGCATATCAAGATGAAGCAGCCACGGACAGGCAGACGCATGCAGATGGAGACGTATGCGTACACACACACAAACACACACACACACACACACAAACACACACAAACACACACACAACACACACACAACACACACACAAACACACACACAAACACACACACAAACACACACCCACACACAAACGCACGCACACACATACACACACACAAACGCACACACGCAGATACAGACAGATACAGACAGATACAGACGTATACAGACAGGCAGAGTAGGATACAGACGGATAGAGACATACACAGTCAGACACAAGCAGATGCAAACGAATATAGACAAACACAGGCAGATAGAGACTGATGCATATAACTATATATAGAGACACAGGCAGATAAGACATACATACGGAGACATACACTTACAGAAACAGATGGATAGAGACAGACGAGGATTCAGAGGGACATATAGACGGATACATACGGAGACACACGGATTTAGGCCCTGGATAATCTGAAGAAAAGAATTATCAAGTCTATGATATGGAGTGTGGTGTTATACGCCTATTTATACGGATCAGAGACATGAACTCTAAGGAAGGAAGACATCAGAAGATTGGAGGCCTTCGAGATGTGGATATGGCGAAAAATGGATCGGAGGACAAACGAAGATATACTACCACTTGAGCTGCGCTTGATACCTCGCAGCAATTTGCCTGCTTACTGCCGCTTTCTCAAGGCTTCTCTGTTTAGCCGCTGGGCTGGGAGCGCCTCTGGTAGGTTCAGAGATGGGTACGATTAGCTAGAACTGCTAATCGATTAGAATTAGAATTAGCTCCTGAAATTTGCTAATCGATTAGAATTAGAATTAGCAAAAGGTTTTAGCCAATCGATTAGAATTAGAATGAGCAGCAGCTAATCGATTAGCAATTAGAATTAGATTTCGATTATCGATAGTTCGATACATATAATATTTGCTTCATGAATTTGTCAAATTGTAATCTGAGCACAGCAAGTTACTACAGCACGTTGTTGTAGCCTATTACAATACCTAAAGCTTTAGCCTACTACAATGCTTAAAGCTGTAGCCTATTACGTACAATGCCTAAAGCTGTAGCCTATTACAATATCTAAAGCTGCACAACTGATATGTGTGAGAACAGTCCAAAAGCCAGCAAGCAACACCACATCGGTCAATACATGCTGCAATTATTGACTTTGCTACTGCATAAGTTCACTATTGCATTTTGCAATTAGCATATCTTGAATCAGTGCATCACTTAGCCTACAGCGCCTAGCATTTACGATGTAGCCACAAAACTAAATAAGCGTTCCATAGCAGCTGAGGTTGCAGGAACACAGTGATGCTGTAGATGAAGAACATGAAGACATGCAAATCTGTCAGTGTTGCATGAGCAGAATGGACAGATAACCATGAACAGATCATTGCAGGTGTGAAACAGCCTTCAGATAAGTAAGTAAGTAAGGAATTCTTGAAAACTCAAAATTAATAAACCCATTCTTAATGAATGCGTTCTCAGCTTAATTTTCACACATCTAATCGATCAGCTAATCGATTTTCGATTAGAATTAGCTGAAAATTGCTAATCGATTAGAATTAGAATTAGCATCAGATGATAGCTAATCGATTAGAATTAGAATTAGCTGTTTGTCTAATCAATTAGCTAATCGATTAGCATCTAATCGATTAGTTACCCATCTCTGGTAGGTTCCTTGAAGGGGCGCTATATAAATGCTCGGAATGAATGAATTAATGAAAATGGTGGACGAAAAAAGATTCATGATATGGAATAATAAGAAGCCGACAAAGAAAATGGTTGGGCCACATTATGAGGGGAGACTCCCTCCTAAGAATTATAATTGAGGATTAAGAACAGATGGGGGAAGAAGACAAGAGGAAGACTGAGAATGATGTTGTTGGACTGGATGATGTAGGAGGACTACAGCAAACTGAAGGAAAGAGCCAGAAGACGTGATGAATGGCGAAATTGGACGTACGAACCTGCCTAGCAAGGCAGAGAACCAGAAGAAGAAGAAATGGAAGAGGGTGACGACAATCTTCTTCGTTTTAACATAACATACTGAAACCAGAAGAAGTGGCACAGTGACCAGGGCGCCTATACCGTGTCGGCTTTCTACCTCCGAGACGTGGATTCGAATCCTGGGCCCGTCATTTGAAATCAACATAGATGGCATTGTCTAACCAATTCCTTATCCTGGAGGCTATATCACCACCCTAAAACAACAGAGGGGTGTCTCCACCCTGCCACCCCTGCATGGGTGGGCTTATATACCTGATTCAAAGGCAGTTGTGAAGCACCGTTTATGAGTCCTTCAAATGCCCTATAAGTAGTCGTTTATGTGTTTGTACAGTAACCTGTTCAAACAGGTAAACGATTACTCAGCCAGATGTGTATACAGAATGAACTAACCATATGATGCACGCTTTCTTTTGATTTCTCTTTCGAAATATATACAGTTTCTGCCTACCCTAAACAAACACGCTGGCACACACGGGCAGAGAGAGAGACAGACAGACAGACAGAGACAAGAGAAGGAGGCAGAGTCCGACAGAGCGAGAGAGACAGACAGACAGAGCGAGAGACAGAGACACACAAAGAGACAGAGAGAGATACAGAGATATACAGAGAGAGACAGAGACAAAGTGAGAGACAGACAGACAGACAGACATACAGAGACAAGAGAGGGAGACAGAGTCCGACAGAACGAGAGAGAGAGACAGACAGACAGAGCGAGAGACAGAGACACACAAAGAGACAGAGAGAGAGACAGAGATATACAAAGAGAGACAGAGACAAAGTGAGAGACAGAGAGAGACAAAAGGACAGAAAGGAAGACAGAGAGAGACACAGAGAGACAGACAGACAGACAAACAGAGAAAGAGAGAGATCATAACACGGGGCAACATGACGAGACTGTCTTCGAAATAAACGGACCGACGATCCGTTCAATGAGTCCTTTATATGTCATTTTTCGAATCGATTGAACCTTTCGGGTCAGACGGTCGTCTGCGTAGGTGTCTCTGCCATTCATGCAGTCATTCTTTATTCGTCGCATTTCGATGCACAAGATTAATCATTACTGCCTTCATTATACATAATCGCTAATTGCTAATACACTATATATATTTATTTATATATATATATAATAGTGTGTGTGTGTGTGTGTGTGTTGGTGTGTGTGTGTGTGTAACTGTATGTATATATGAATACTTCTAATTACTGCCTTCATTATACATGATCGCTAATTGCTAATACACTATTATATATATATATATATATATATATATATATATATATTCCTGTATATATATGTATATGTAATATATATATGATATATATATATATATATGAGTACTTATACATCTGTATTGCATCATAGTACTGCAGTTTCCGCTGACTTGCGCCAATATTATATATTATGTGTGTGTGTGTGTGTATGGTGAAACTATATATATATATAATTTATACATATATATGTATAAAGCGGTACATTATATATATGTGCATGTTGGCATATATATATATATATATATATATATATATATATATATATATATATACATAGACTTATATTAGAATACATTGCGGTAAGTCTGTGATGATAGATCAGCTGAGAGGTAAAGTGCTGCTGCTGCTGATGTCTATCGGAGCGCAACGGAGCCAGAGAGGCATTGGCCGGCAGCAGCAGGAGAGGGCGCCACGCAAGCAGAGCGACACCTGGCAGCGGCGGATCCAGTCAGCGGCGATCATGCGCAGCCAAACGGAATTCAATATTCGCTTTCTGCATAACAAGAAGAATATCGTCATCGATGGATGACCCCAATATATATATATATATATATATATATATATATATATATATATATATATATATATATATATATATATAGATACACAGAGACTGTACGGAAACGATATATATATGCGTGTATATGTATATTTGCCCTCGCAATTACAATTTTTTTTCTACAGATATATATATATATATATATATATATATATACATGTATATGATATGGTATTTTTAGACCAATTAATGCTTGTGAATGACTGGTGATATATATTTAGCAGCCACATTGGTGGTAATATTGTTACGCGGTAGGTGACTATAGAATAGAATATATATATTTATATATATAATCTATATGTATATATATATATGTACATATATGTATAGGATAATGCGATGTACATAAAATATATGTATATAGCCTAATCTCTTTTATATGTTTAATGGTATTTTATATTCCATAATCGTACATATATATTCATGTACATTGGTATTATAGACTTGTGTGTATATATAAGAATATACATCGTCTTAAATACATTATATATTTATAGTAAGGTTGGCCATTGTTTATACTAGTAGCTACGTCTCTATAGAGCTGTGCAAACAATTGGTTGCAACCCTCCTCCGCCGTCTTAGCCAATCAGAAGCCAGATATAGGCCTTTTGGCAGACAGTGCAGAGGCCTTTGTGGGCCAGAAATTATCGTCTTTGGCCCTTTGGTAATTGTCCGCGTGCTCTGGCAACGATTAGGCCTGTTAGGCTTTTATGAGTGTAGTTCGATAGGCCTACCTGGCTGGCTATGGCTCTCTGGATGGAAGGACTCAGATAGGTATAGGCCTAAGGATTCGATCACTATGATAACCACGGCCTACTATCGAAGACCTATTGTGTACGTTGGTAATAATCTTATTATAAAAGACTCGAGGATATCGATTGTTTGGTTCGTTTAGGTTGTGGAGATATAGTCTGTGTTGGTAAGTATGATATTGACTCTCTACGTTGTATGTACAGGGTGGGCCAATAGGAATGCAACAACTTTGACGCCTTATAACTTAAATATTTTTTATCTGAGCGTCTTGTCCAATATATCAGATTGAAGGTAATTATCCATTTTATCATTCCGAAAAATATCTACGAGATACTATTACGACTTTTTGAGATAATGCTATTAATATTCGATGTGCCATTTTCTTGCCATAAAACTGCAAGAAAAAACAACAGTCTGAAACTGAAGATGTCAATTCTAAACAATCACTTAGTACTAACAATTAATATCTTTAGTGAATTTACCATCAGTCAAACAAATACTCAATATGTCCACCACGTGCTTTAATGACTGCATCAACACGAGACGACCACTGATCGATGGCTGAGTCCACCAGTGCTTGGGTTATCTCAGCCCAGCAGCAAAGAATCACTTCTTTCAAATGTTCAACTTCACGTATCGGTTCACGATAGACCAGTTGCTGAAGACAACCCCAGATCGAATAGTCAACCGGGTTTAAATCCGGATTCTTCGGTGGCCAGTTCTCCGGTTCAATTAACTCTGGTCAGATAGGCAACCGTATGACGTGAACGATGCGCCGGCGCTCCATCTTGCTGAAAGATGTAGGCCTAACCATCAACTCCAGACAGCTGGCGAATATCACGTAGCAGTCCTCTTGCGAGTACTTCATCGAAGTAATAAACATTGTTCACCTTAGCCTTTGGAGTAACAAAGAATGTTGTCTTGGCTGCAAATTAACTCTTGGAATTGTGCAGTGTTCGCTGCTGTGCGCGCAGAACGTTTGCGACCACAGTTGCGGCTGTTAGACGTTCCCGTAGCATCAATTTGTTTAATCAATCGATGTAGAGCATATTTATTCCATTTTCTAGAAGGGAATTCTATCATCATCTGATGTGCATTGTATCCTTTTTCTGCTCTTAAAATTCGGATTAAAATTCTATCCTCTTCCGTGAGCGGCGCCATGATGTTCAATATTTACATTCAAAATTGAGAGGTGTGCGCCGCACCGAAATTTTATAACAACAGTGCCGTATATCAGTGCAAGATTTGACACAGTAGTAGAGTGGATGATTACTTTCAATTTCGTATATTGGGCGCGATGTTCGGATAAAAATTGTTCAAGTTATATCAATTCAAAGTAGTTGCATTCCTATTGGCCCACCCTGTAGATCGTGTCGCGATAGGGTGTTAACTGTTAAGGGTAGCTCAGGCGGTGGCTCAGATGGTGATTGTATGGTAGTGGGTCTTTCACTTGTCTGCTGTCAGAGGTTCGAATCCCGCCACGAGGTTGTCTCGTGTTACATTGAAATGTATACCTTTAGAGAGTTCAAACTCTTGAGCATAGATCAGATAAAATATCTTCAAATTGGTGAATTCTTTTTTCACCTTGAACATGGCCTCCTCCCACCAGTATTTGGGGATTTTCTCCCACATGCCTCCGACATTCACACGCACTTCACTAGAAATTTAGCAGCATATCGCCATGTCAAAGCCCATTCTAACACTCGACGCTTTACTATTAAATCGTACGCTACTATTACAATAGTATGGAACCGTTGGAACGCTTTACCAATAGAAATCCGTTCCTCCAGTAATCTGCAGCTTTTCAAAAAGATTACATGCATTTCTTCTGTCATCAATCTAAACAGCTACTGTCACTGGAAGTGCTTATGACAGCGTGTATTTAAGGATTTAGTTTAGTTTATAATTAAGGTCGTGTTGTCACTTGTTTCTAGACAATTTAATCTTTGCTGTGTCCAGTCACCATGCACCCAATTCAATTTTATTGGCTAACTTGAGAATTTTGCTGAAATTTGCTATCTGGGTGACCCTCCCTAGCGGGATCTCCATTCCTTTTGGGCCTCCCTTTGTCGCCAATGTATTCTGTTGCTTTACAGTGTTTGGCATTACTGTAATAATTTGGTTACACTGAAACAACTTGAACCGAGCTGAACTATACTGTGGTGTTCGGGAGGTGCCTTGGTTTTTATTGTTGGATATAATGAAAGCCTTTTTTGGCTGTTTTCGTCTATTATAGCTATTGTGTTCTCTGGTTCCTGTTCTATAGTATACTTTCTATTTCGTACTCTCTGCGGTTCCTATTCTGCTTCCCATTTCGTACTCTCTATTTATTGTACTCTATAGGCTACTGTGTTCTAGTCTACCATATTGTTTTGTATTGTATTGAATTCTCTATTCGATCCATTGTCTATTTCTTATTCTATTAGTCGTTCAATTTTCTCCAATGTATTGTTCTCTAAGTGCATTTTATTCAATCTTATTTTTATTCAATCTTATTGTATTCTTTTGTTTTGGATTCTATTGTTTTATATTCTATAGAATTCTCTGTTCATTCTATTCTCTATCTCCTTTTCTATTCGCTATTTCGTATTGTCTCCATTGTATACTATTCGGTCTTACTGTATAGCCCACTCACTATTCCATCTCCTTGTGTTCTATTGTATTGTTTTGTATAGCCTACTATTCGCTATTTCCTGTTCACTATTCGTTTTCAAGTCGATTCCCTAATGTATAATGTATTTGATTCTATTCCAATTTATTGTAGATTTATTTAATGTAATGAACACTTTATTACGCCACAGAGGCAGAACAATAACTAAACGATAAAATCGGTTCAAATATATAGGCCTATTCCAATTTCATGCACTATTATTATTATTGTTCATTATAATGAACAAATTCATTGTTTATTATTATTTATTTTTTATTACTATTATTATTCATTGAATATTATCGTATCTTTTCTACTTAAATCGGTTCTTGTACTTTGGTAGACGGACAGACAGACAGACGGACACACACACACACACACACACACACACACAAAGACATTGAATCCAATGTCACAATGCATAGACGAAAGACTCATTGTATTTTTAAGCTTACAGTCGGTTAAGATGACTCACAAAATGCCTCACTGCGACCCACGCGACATGGGCCATAGTATTTCCATAAACTTGTCTGTCGTCTGCTTGTGTGTATGTGTGTGCGTGTGTCTGTGTCTTAGTGTGTCTGACTGCCTGTGTCCGTGTGCGTGTGTGTATGTGACCGTATGTGTGTGTCTTTCTGTCTGTAAAGTTCCTCAATAGCAACAACGCATAAGATCTACGGTTATCGTACGCCATTGTTAACATTGATGATGAAACGCGCTGATGACATATGGTAGGTTCAGTGGTCTAACCCAGTGGTTCCCAAGCTCTTTTGATGGAGGGAACTTTTAAAATATCATGGCGGGCCACAGAGATCTGAGGAGCCGTCCTCAGTTGTAGTGGCGTAACTAGGGGTTCGCGCGCCCGGGGGCAAGAATTTCCTTTAAAAAATTTTTCTTACTTCCGCCAAAATTTCTGATGACTTTTTTTTTTGCTTTTCCGTCTTTTTCGTGAACAAATTCGTCAGAAGCCTCATTTTGCGCCCACCCCCTCTCCCGCGCCCCATGCAAAACTCATGTATAATAGTTACTTTTTACTTTTTTCCACTATTTCTTTAACAAAAAATTGTCAGAAGCCTAAATCAAGAAAACAAGGTAATTTAATTTTTCTTCAAAATTTGTGAATGACTGTCGCGGGCCACATTCAAAGGATTGGCGGGCCACTTTTGGCCCGCGGGCCACGGTTTGGGAACCACTGGTCTAACCAGTTCGTTGACCGCTTGCGAATTAAGAGCGACCTAGAGCAAGCTGGGCAGTGGGCACCCGCATCAGCTGACGGTTGGAAAGTCTGTGCTTCTCTTTAACTGAATAAGGGATTGAATTGTTCGGGGGGGAGGGGAGATTTCAACCCTCCCAGTTCATTGTTAGTTAATCCCAAGAAATTAGCCTACCTTGGGGTCAAGTCACCCCCCCCAGTACAGCTTTCAGTGTGATGTATCTTATTAATTTTGCTTAATTAATGAAAACTATTGCTTTGTTTATCCTCAGTTTTCATTCATACCACTTCAGTGTGTCTGAGGTCGTAAATTTTTTGCTAGAACTATAAATCTTCTGAAAATAACACTCAAGAATTTTCCAATAAGTGTTCTTCATTGTTCAATTTTTTACACAGCTCTGGCTCAAAATAAACCCGCACCCATTTAGCACGTAAACTCCCAGTTCTAATCTGACAATTCAAGCCCTGGACAGGATTCATTTTTGTTTCTATATCCGGGGCTTGAGACGAAGTCTCTGGGTCTTAAGAAGAGGTGATTGGGTCGATGGGTGCGTTTTCTGGCTTCAACCGGTGTCGGTGGATAGAAAAATGCGGTTTGATGACTCAGTTCTTTGACAGATGATTCGAAAGGGAAAGTGATTTTCTTTGTGTTGACGTACGCAGTATACCAGTCACGAAGTCGCAATGAGAGAAAGGCACGCATATAGACAGGCAGAAGGAGGCAGACAGACAACCGGACAGTGAGTGTGAAGCTGTGTCATGTATCTGCCTGCCTGTGTCTGGTGTTGTCCGTCTGTATCTGTCTGTACCTGCCTGCAGTGTCTCTCTGCATCCGTTTGTATCTACCTGCGTCTGTCTGTGTATGTCTGTATCCGTCTGCGTATGTCTGCACCCGTCTGTTTCTGCCTGCTTCTGTCTATAGCCACCTGTCCGACACCGCTTTGGTTATGTTCGTCTATATCTGTTCGTGTCTGCCTGTATCTGTCTGCTAATGTAATGAACACTTTATTACGCCACAGTGGCAGAACAATAACTAAACGATAAAATCGGTTCAAATATATAGGCCTATTCCAATCTCATGCACTATTATTATTATTGTTCATTATAATGAACAAATTCATTGTTTATTATTATTTATTTTTTATTACTATTATTATTCATTGAATATTATCGTATCTTTTCTACTTAAATCGGTTCTTGTACTTTGGTAGACGGACAGACAGACAGACGGACACACACACACACACACACACACACACACAAAGACATTGAATCCAATGTCACAATGCATAGACGAAAGACTCATTGTATTTTTAAGCTTACAGTCGGTTAAGATGACTCACAAAATGCCTCACTGCGACCCACGCGACATGGGCCATAGTATTTCCATAAACTTGTCTGTCGTCTGCTTGTGTGTATGTGTGTGCGTGTGTCTGTGTCTTAGTGTGTCTGACTGCCTGTGTCCGTGTGCGTGTGTGTATGTGACCGTATGTGTGTGTCTTTCTGTCTGTAAAGTTCCTCAATAGCAACAACGCATAAGATCTACGGTTATCGTACGCCATTGTTAACATTGATGATGAAACGCGCTGATGACATATGGTAGGTTCAGTGGTCTAACCCAGTGGTTCCCAAGCTCTTTTGATGGAGGGAACTTTTAAAATATCATGGCGGGCCACAGAGATCTGAGGAGCCGTCCTCAGTTGTAGTGGCGTAACTAGGGGTTCGCGCGCCCGGGGGCAAGAATTTCCTTTAAAAAATTTTTCTTACTTCCGCCAAAATTTCTGATGACTTTTTTTTTGCTTTTCCGTCTTTTTCGTGAACAAATTCGTCAGAAGCCTCATTTTGCGCCCCCCCCTCTCCCGCGCCCCATGCAAAACTCATGTATAATAGTTACTTTTTACTTTTTTCCACTATTTCTTTAACAAAAATTGTCAGAAGCCTAAATCAAGAAAACAAGGTAATTTAATTTTTCTTCAAAATTTGTGAATGACTGTCGCGGGCCACATTCAAAGGATTGGCGGGCCACTTTTGGCCCGCGGGCCACGGTTTGGGAACCACTGGTCTAACCAGTTCGTTGACCGCTTGCGAATTAAGAGCGACCTAGAGCAAGCTGGGCAGTGGGCACCCGCATCAGCTGACGGTTGGAAAGTCTGTGCTTCTCTTTAACTGAATAAGGGATTGAATTGTTCGGGGGGGAGGGGAGATTTCAACCCTCCCAGTTCATTGTTAGTTAATCCCAAGAAATTAGCCTACCTTGGGGTCAAGTCACCCCCCCCAGTACAGCTTTCAGTGTGATGTATCTTATTAATTTTGCTTAATTAATGAAAACTATTGCTTTGTTTATCCTCAGTTTTCATTCATACCACTTCAGTGTGTCTGAGGTCGTAAATTTTTTGCTAGAACTATAAATCTTCTGAAAATAACACTCAAGAATTTTCCAATAAGTGTTCTTCATTGTTCAATTTTTTACACAGCTCTGGCTCAAAATAAACCCGCACCCATTTAGCACGTAAACTCCCAGTTCTAATCTGACAATTCAAGCCCTGGACAGGATTCATTTTTGTTTCTATATCCGGGGCTTGAGACGAAGTCTCTGGGTCTTAAGAAGAGGTGATTGGGTCGATGGGTGCGTTTTCTGGCTTCAACCGGTGTCGGTGGATAGAAAAATGCGGTTTGATGACTCAGTTCTTTGACAGATGATTCGAAAGGGAAAGTGATTTTCTTTGTGTTGACGTACGCAGTATACCAGTCACGAAGTCGCAATGAGAGAAAGGCACGCATATAGACAGGCAGAAGGAGGCAGACAGACAACCGGACAGTGAGTGTGAAGCTGTGTCATGTATCTGCCTGCCTGTGTCTGGTGTTGTCCGTCTGTATCTGTCTGTACCTGCCTGCAGTGTCTCTCTGCATCCGTTTGTATCTACCTGCGTCTGTCTGTGTATGTCTGTATCCGTCTGCGTATGTCTGCACCCGTCTGTTTCTGCCTGCTTCTGTCTATAGCCACCTGTCCGACACCGCTTTGGTTATGTTCGTCTATATCTGTTCGTGTCTGCCTGTATCTGTCTGCTATCCGTGTGTATCTGGCTGGATATGTCTGTATCTGTCTCTGCCTATCTGTGTATATGTCTGCTACTTCATGCTGTTCGGTTCACCGCATGAGTCCTTCTCACACGCAAATGATTTCATATAATACTTAATCAAACGAACCATCCAGAGTACAATAATTCACTGCAGTGGCTTGGCGCTGGTGATACGACGCTGGCAGGCACAACAGGTCTTGATCAATGTCAAGCTCAGTGGTTAGCACTTGGATGGGTAGACGTCAAAGTCATTACAGGCCACCTGGGCCAACTGAGACACACCATCCCTCCGGGGTCGGTTGGTATAAGTCGTCTATACCAGGGCAAGTTTTGAAGTGGACCGACGCCACATCATCGCCTCTGAGTAGGGATTTTGAAGGGGCGCTATAAAGGGGCGTATACCCAGGAAAAAAATACGGAGGGGTTTTAAGTTTTCGGGGTAGGGTGCCATTGGAAATGGTCGTATTTTTGGACAATTTTAGTTTTTAATCTAATCTAATCTAAATCTAATCTAATCTGAACATTTGTAAAGCGCTTCTCACAGCAGAGCTATTCAGAAGCGCTCTCAGCGTGACAGGCCCGAGAAAAGAGAAAGGTCTTTAAGCAGCGAAGCGATGCCAGCGAGATCTCCTCCAGAATCCTGCTACGAATTGCAGGGGAAGGTCATTCCCTATTGATGGACCCACTACAGCGAAAGCCCGATGCTGGGTTAATGAGGTTCGCGACCGAGGTACGAAAAGATCAAGCCGGTCAGCAGAACGAAGAGGGCGAGAAGAACGTGCAGATAGTGGCTTACACATTAAGTCACAAAGGTACCTAGGAGCCAAGCCCTGCTGGGACTTAGTAACTAGGAGCAGGATCTTGTACTTGATTCTAGCCGAGAGAGAGCAGTATTTAATAGCAGTAGTGCGTTTATATCTGGGGAGTTTGAACCCGTAAAACCAACCCTAAATACGCTCATGGCGCTATATAAATTCTGAGTAATTGATTGATTGAGATTACAGATGTCATGTTTGTGCCTCGGCCAAAGAACCCTTCTACCTTGTGACCATACTTTCGATGAATGTCCAGGGGCGTATTTAATGTTATTTATTTTTTGTTTATATTTTCTGAGTATCATCTGATGCGAGCGTTGATCTGGCAATTTACATCATATACGACAGATGGCGCATATCAGCTTTAACACAATCGATACAGATCGATAGCAAACGCTCAGGATCGAACTCATTATATATCAATCATTTTATATATTATATATATTACATTACTTATTACATCCAGTATGCATTGTATTGTATTGTATTGTATTTGAACACTTGTTATAGCGCCCCTACCAGATTCCCATTCAGAGGCGCTCCCGACTACTGCGCGAACGCTGAATCGGAGTTTCACGTATGTATGTGTGTATGTTTGCGTGTGTGCGTGTGTGTGCGTACGTGTGTGTATGTGTGCGTATGTGTGTATGTATTGTAAGTGTGTATGTATGTGTAGGTATATATGTAGGCATGCACATATACGCGTATACATGTACGTATGTGCGAATGTATACGTGATCTTTATGTGTGCGTGTGGTTGTGCATTCGCGTTTGTTTTTACAAAACATTTTTATGGTGATTCTATTTCAACATCAGACAAGTGAAGTCTTGTACCAAACATAGTGTGTCGTCTTATACCAGACAGTAGATGCCAGACATTAATTCGTATCTGTTACACAGGACACACACACAGTAGGCCTACATGCACAATGCACATGTATGGCGTAGTACAACCGTGGTGCGGTTGAAGAAGAGAAGAGCAGTCCCTTAAGATAGCCCGTATACGCAGACATGGTTATGAAGTGTTGTCGAATTCATTTTCTTAGCCTCGGCGTATGAGCGCGGTTGGCCAGTCCCCTCCCTCGCCGTCTCATCTTCACACCGAAAGTGTACGGTTCTAGAGGCGCAATATAAAAGCCTAATTAAACTTTACAATGAGTTGCATTCTTTTGGGGAATTTCTGCTGACGCTGGATTTGTCGGCGATGTTGGGTTTTACATATAGCCGACAATAATTAGAACAATTACGTTCAATCTGGTAGTATAGGGGCATATATGTTTATATTAGTTTAATGGGATTTGGTACAGTTCAGCAGAATTCCGCCATGACAATGAGTCACTGACTCACACGATATGATGTCAGAAGATGACAAAAGGAGAATTACTGTCGGGGCAAGGCGCTGAACTGACACACCAAAGAGACGTGGTTGCCCGCATGTAGCCCATTGGTTAGAGCGCTCGGCTTTAACGCGGCGAGTACGGGTTCGTATGATACTCACGGTGTAGGGACCTTGAGCAGGTCCTTCAATTAGAAAGTAAGTAAGTATCGACTTTAATTCACAGTTGCAGACCGCATTTTGAGTTACAATCGACATCATACATAAAAAGACAAGACTAATCAGAATAATAACACACTAATAAGAAAGGTTCTTCACATTCAATCATCGGAAGAACTCTATTGTGCATGCGCCGTTGGTCGAAGGGAGTACTCCGACTGCTTTATTGCTCAGCGCCATCGATTGATGCTTGGTCAATGGATGGTGTCAGTAAACGCATGACAGTATAATATCTCTCTTTTATTCCCCAGTTTATACCATTATTACCAACTGATAAAAAATACAACTGACACGGTAGTTGATTGGTTAAAGTGTTCGGCCTGTAATGCAGAGAGCACGGGTTCGAGCCTACACTCTGGCACTCACTCACTGTGCGGGGAACATTGAGGAAGTCCGTCACTAACAATTGCTCAGCGCCATCGATGTTCTGTCGTATGATCGTGCGTGCACTTCTGATCTTCGGAAGGAGGGCAATATCAAACACGGTTGTGTATTTACTGATTATAATTATATCTATGCGTATGCTCTCAGTAATCACTCTCGCACTTCCTCTTTCAAACGCTTATCTCCATATAACATATGTGCGTTTGAGTGGCAAAATTTCCCTGGTTACAATCTGAGAACTTTGTCCCCAGCATACCGCCTTATCAAAACAGCCTATTATTTTTTGTCTCATTATTTGCCAGATAGCGTTCATCTTGTGGAAGGGATAGAATAATGGTATACCATCACTGGCGTGAACAGCAGAACATCAGGAAGGAAGCGGGCTCGATATACCCGTTACCCTCCCAAAGGTCCACTCAGCCTGTCATTCGCTAGATGGCTTTGCCAAAATGAGTAGTAGGACGTGATGGGCGCCTTGCATAGCTGCAATACAGTTAAATTCGACTCCTGTCTGTCTATCTATCAAATTCTCTCTCTTTCTCTATCAATCTCTCTTTCTCCAATTTTCTCTCTCCGTCTCGCTTCATCTGTCTCTCTGTGTGTCTGTGTCTGTCTGTCTCTGTATCTCTACATCTCTATTATATCTCTCTGTCTCTCTGTCTGTTTGTCTCTCTCCAATTCTCTCCCTCTCCAATTCTCTCCCTCTAACTCTGTCTATTTAATACATTACCAACGAAGGTGCTACGCAAATTACTGAAACAATGGCCGATATATTTATTACATGTAGTAGTCTACACCATAATCTTGATGAGTGGCAGGCTTACAGGCCACTTGTATCTTTCGTCATAGGTCTTTCTCCAAATGCAAGAAGAGAGAGAGAGAGAGAGAGAGAGAGAGAGAGAGAGAGAGAGAGAGAGAGAGAGAGAGAGAGAGAGAGAGAGAGAGAGACAGAGAGAGAGAGAGAGAGAGACAGAGAGAGAGACAGAGAGAGAGAGAGAGAGACAGAGACAGAGACAGAGACAGAGACAGAGACAGAGAGAGACAGAGACAGAGACAGAGACAGAGAGAGAGAGAGAGAGAGACAGACAGAGAGAGAGACAGAGAGAGAGACAGACACAGACAGACACAGACAGACACAGACAGAGACAGACAGAGACAGACAGAGACAGACAGAGACAGAGAGGCAAAAAGGCTGTTAGCGCTGCTCCACCGAAACCACTTAGGCCTGTACGTTAGGTCAACATGCCTAAATGCTAGGCATATATACATAGATAAATATATGTATATATATAATTCATAAATAAAGAATACATACATGCTATAGCCTATATATGTATTTTTATTATGGGCCTATAGGCTATAATACGAGAGCGAAGATGGGACGAAGTTACTAATTGGCAAATTAGTAACAAATTACTGCCCTAAACGATAGTTGTCAGCCGTATAGGCTCATGGCGACCAACCGTCTTATAAAGATCCGGCACTATGTCCATATGTGTGGGTGTTTGTGCGGATGTCTGTGTGGGTGTCCTTGTAGGCTAATGTGTTTAGGCCGCACCTAAATATTTAATTAATGTAGGCCTATGTATATGTGCATGGCGTAATATGCCTAGTAATTCCGGTTAGCCCTATAGCACAGTTATAGGCAGGACACGTGCAGATATAGTTATATAATTATATATATATTTTTATATATATATATAGGCATATATGTGTGTATGTTGGTGTGTTCGTGTGTATTTATACATATATGTATATATATACATACATACATATGAATGACCTATATTAAGTGATTTTCGGGATGTATTCAACAGAACTCAAAGTTTCTAGAGTTTATTCGGACACTGTATCTATAGGTAAAGTAATGATCGGTCTTGAAAATGTTTCGAGAAGCCTCTCTAAGTTCTAGGTGAGTTATTATTAGGCCTATACATGATGTGGTATATATAAGCTATAGAAAGGCCTGTATGTTTGTGATTTGATCAGGTTGGGCTTGGAAGTATATGGGTGTCGCCCTCGTCTCATTGTAGTGAATAGGCCACGCGCTAGACTTCTTCAGTGCGCTATTAGTCACTAAGACAAGTAATATAAGTAGGCCGATAGCGCATTGGATAACACTGGCGTAGAGAGCGAGAGGTACCGAGTTAGTCCCGTAGGGTGGATATGCTTTTACAGTAATGTATGCAAGTAGTTAACTAGTTAAATGCCACTTAACATTATGTACAGCGCAGTGCGTTTGTGCGCTTCATTAACAACAGATATTATTATATATTATTATTATAATTATGTACTGTAATGTATACAATGTAATGTGAATGCCACAATTTTTTACAAAACAACTTATTGCATGAAAATCCGTCCAGGAAAGAATGCGGAGGAAGTGGTTTAGATCTTTTTAACAGAACAGGAGCCCTAAAGGATTAATCATTGTAATTGTTACTAGTAACTTCTATAGTGCCGAAATTACTTGGCATCTTCATGACTCTTACGAGTTCTTTGGAGCAACTTGCCCTTATAGCTGGATGCTGAGAGAGCTCTGTGTCTGATCTATGTTGGTACTTAACGGGTATTGTTATACCAATATGTAACTTCTGTAAGTATTAGACTGGTATTGTCACATCAGTATATAACCTGTATTTGAATGAGATGGCATTGTTATATAAGCGTATAACTTCTGTTAATTTTCTACTGGTATTGTTATGCCGGAATAAATGTCTTAATATTTTACTGATAATGTTAAATCTGAATATGACTACTGGTAATCTTCCACTGATAACGTTATATCTGAATATAACGTCTGTTATTCTTCCACTGGAAATGTTATATCTGAATATAACATTTACGTTTCCAGGGTTTCTCGGGTGAGTTGCCTCTGACTGGAATGACTGGCAGTTCAACATCGAACAAGCTGACCCCGAATCACCAGAAGGTCCTGGAAAAGAGGGAAGCGGATAAGTGGAAGCAAGAGAACACCGACTCCTGCGCCGACATCTTCCAGATGGATGACATTCACAACAGCGACAACTCCGCCGAGATCAACGACGACGAGGAAGAGGAACTGGATGACGAAGGAGGAGCGGAAGGAATGGAAAACGGGGAAAGGTCCCCGGAAGACGGAGACGTCTTTGCTGCACGGATGAGCAGTGGAGGAAGGGATTGGTCGAGGAAAGGACGCCAGGCGTCCACTGAGAGCAAGAAGTCTCAGGGAAGGAGTCAGGAGAACGAAGAAGTCGAACGACTCTTTCAGATGATCGCTAAGAAGGAACAAGAAGGTGTGGAAGAGATGCTGTCTTTGAAGAAAGTCAATCTAAGCTCACGAAATGCTGTAAGTACTCGAACATGAATTACGGTAATTAATATAGTGCCTTAAAATGTTATAGTTACACATTTTGCGAATTGCTGGACTTCGGCAAATACATACATGTAAAGTAAAATACTACTTAATTGCGATATTATAGTTCTAAATTTTTTAAAAGACTCGGTTATAAGCCTTCTTTAGTCTGTGTTAACAGAATTCTAGGAAGCCTTTGACACTGTCGACCGTGAAAATAAGCATAGTTCGATAAGACACAGGAGACAGTCCAGGGTGCGAATCGTAGGGCAGGGGAAACTTCTCCAGGACCCTCACTTATTACCTCCACCCCTCATCTCCTCATACTTGAATGCTTTAGTAGGCGTACTTTTCTTTCAAATTTAGCCTACGATTTTTAATAGAAAAGTGGCATTTGTAATTTATTAGTAGTACTAAACGCTATAACGGTGCGCAATGTATTAAGCATCAACCGATTTATTATCATTATTATTGTTATTATTAATTATTATTAGTCGATCATTCAAGAGTTCGATAAGACAGAGAGAGAGCGCCCCTTCAAGAACTACAGGGTGCTAATCGCAGGAGAAGGGAACACTTCTCCATCACTTGTTCCCTCCACCTATATTTTATTTTATTATTATTATTATTATTATTATTATTATTATTATTATTATTATTATTATTATTATTATTATTATTATTATTATTATTATTATTATTATTATTATTATTATTATTATTATTATTATTATTATTATTATTATTATTATTATTATTATTATTATTATTATTATTATTAGATATTATCAATTTTTATTTATTTATTTATTATCCGCGTCGTCGTAATCATCATCGTCGTCATCATCATCGCCATCATAATCACTATAGTAGCCTAATATTTTGCCATAATGCCATGGTGAGAATTGTAACTGTTATTCATTCCCTGCTGATTGTTTTAATATATGATTCGTTTTACTTCCCAGTTTAGGGCTACAGTTTAAGTAACTCCTCCTCTGCCCACCCACCCACCACCCACCCACCACCCGCTACACATTCACACACATTCACACAACTGACAACGAAAGTTAAACTTTTTGGGTGCACAAATTTACTATATTACAACGCTGTGTGTATTATATGTGTAAAAACTATATAACGATTATATATACATGATCATATTTTGGCAATATTGTAACTCTAAATATGCAACATTAGGCTATGCGTTTATCGTGTATACCATATATATATTTACACGACTCAAGAGCATAGCCTGCGCCTAAGTTATGTATGCATATCCATTATGTGATCACGTAGTATCTGGAAATATTTTTATTTATCACATGTTCATATATTTTTAATTTTGTATGCGTTGATATAGATAATACAAATATACATGTATATATATATATAAGCATATATATAATGCGGCAATCCATCATGTGATTGTGGACTTTGACATGGAGCTGTATATAATGTGTATCATTGTTAAACAAGTTAATTAGTTCAACGGTTCTCGTAATTCTCCGCCACTCTTCCAGTGTGTGCGTTGCCTTCAATTAACTGGTAAAATTATCTATTTTCTGCTGGTGGTCATTCCCACGCTTCGAAATAATCTACCAATCCCTCTAGAAACGAGTGTGGTTTGGTTTAGCAACAGATACTTTGGCGCTACACAAATTCAGCGCTTGCCATTACTTCTCTATGCTTGCATTATTATTATGCATTTAGTAAGCGCCACTATCTAGTGGACAAGCATCAGTCGATGGCGCTGAGCAGTTGTGCGTAAAGGACTTGCTCAAGGTTCCTACACAGTAAGAGTCTCAGAGGAGACTCGAAGCTGTACTCTCCGCGTTGCAAGGCAAGCTTAGGGCTCTAACCAATCAGAGGTTCTTAACTGTTATAGTAGGTCTAACTCTACGCTAAGGTAACCGAGTGTTTAGTCCTGAACGACATCGAAGACCTGACAGTGAGCTGAAGAGGGAACCTCGGAGATTAAGATCAACCTCAGAGCAGAGACAGTCCTCACTTGACTACTGCCGTTGACAGAGACTATGAACCACACGAGGATCTTGACGATTTCGAGAAGTCACTTGAACTCATGCTAAGCTGAGGCTTTTACGGCGACCTTTTCGCAATGCTCAAGTCTATGGGCGTCGATAATCGTTTGCATATAGAGTTAAATCATGTACTCATATAATATATGATCTAATTATGATCTATCCGTCGTACGTAATTATGAATCCGTCGGCGAAGTCCAGGACTCAAAATCCAGTATACGGCCATGCAGGGAGACAGGATCAGGGATAATTGAAAATACGTAATTGAAATTACTTTAAATTGCACAATTTGTAATTTAGTAATTTGTAATTCAATTAAATTTCCCAAGTATTTTGTAATTTGAAATTTCATTTCATGTCCCAAAGTAATTTGTAATTTGTAATTCAATTATATTTCTCCTGAGTAATTTTCCCATCCCTGAACAGGATATGGATACCTCGGTCAGTAAGGATCAATACGAGCTCATCGGACTCTCTTGTGCAAATACCTTCTTCATGAAACAAGGTGCCATTAAATATGGGGAGATAAGGGCAGAAGAAGATAGAAGATGAGAGAGACAGACAGAGGCAGAGAGACATACACGGAGGCAGAGACAGAGAGGGGTACGGAAAGAAACTGTTTCTTGCGATTCAGATCCGTGTACATTTTGTGTTTACATACAGTCGCACTTGTCCATGCAGGTCGCTTAGTCAGCCGTTTAAGTAGGGCCTTCGAGAGGTTCTTAACTGTTATAGTAGGCCTAACTCTACACTAAGGTAACCGAGTGTTTAGTCCTGAACGACATCGAAGACCTGACAGTGAGCTGAAGAGGGAACCTCGGAGATTAAGATCAACCTCAGAGCAGAGACAGTCCTCACTTGACTACTGCCGTTGACAGAGACTATGGACCACACGAGGATCTTGACGATTTCGAGAAGTCACTTGAACTCGTAATATAGCACTACTGTCTCTCGGCGACTTTTTAGACAAGATAAGACGGCCCCAAACGCAAACTCCAACTTCAAGTGAGTCAGACCGTGACAGCAAACCTGCGGGTCACGGAGGTCAAGTGTACCGCGGACAATGTTTGGTCTGTCCACGTGATGTATTTCAATATTGACATTAAGACAATCTCTGTGATTTTTATAAGCAGTAACTCACAGCATATAGGGCTATATATATATAACAGTAAATCTTCATTCCTTAGGTAATTAGTCAAACTCACACAGGATGTACCTGTAAATACGATAAAACCACCATCGATAAAACCACCATCGGTCGACTCATAGTGACTAAAGGCGTCAGTAAGGTCTATAATAGTTACATGACTAACCATGTTTTGTCAGCGTTACCTTCTTTTTTTATCCATCTACTTTAACTTGCGGGAATAAGGGCTGAGCCACAGGCAGAAAAAGTCAAATCTTGCGACGACTAATTCGATCACTTACAATCATTCAATCGTCCTGAAACTTGCAGATAGACTCTGTTTCGCAGACACTTCATTCTATCAAAATTTCAGCTCCCCAAAAAGGCAGCTTATAGAATCGGGGACTCAACTTTTCGAATAGGGGAATCCCTTTTCCGATACTGTTATAGTTGCCTGGCAAGCGTTGCCATTGGCCGCAACCGAAACGGGTGCGCTGCCTCATTAAACGGACGCGATGTTGTAAAATGAACGCGGACTAATTTCAGAGTACAATTTATAGGATAGTAGATGGATATAGTAAAAAACTTTGTTTTTACGGGCTGTACTTTATATCCATCTAGGTTTAACTTGCGAGGGAATCTTGAACTTAATTGATTGATTGAACCACAGGCTTAAAGGTCAAATAAGACGACGACAAGTTCGATCAACTTACAATCATTCAATCGTCGTGAAACTTGGCAGATAGACTCGTACCGCGGACACACTTCATTCTGTCGTGAAAATTTCAATATTGACATTAAGACAATCTCTGTGATTTTTATAAGCAGTAACTCACAGCATATAGGGGAATATATATTAACAGTAAATCTTCATTCCTTAGGTAATTAGTCAAACTCACACAGGATGTACCTGTAAATACGATAAAACCACCATCGATAAAACCACCATCGGTCGACTCATAGTGACTAAAGGCATCTTAAGGTCTATAATAGTTACATGACTATAAACCATGTTTTGTCAGCGTTACCTGTTTATTTTAATCGATGCTAATGTGATCGTTGTTTTAAGTAGGCCTACTATTGTGTTCTTCGTCAGTGCTACTGCGATTTAGTTCAGTGCTGTTATTTGTATCGCCGCTATTGTGATTATGTAAGTAGACGTAGGCCTACTGGTGTTATTTTCGTTACTGCAATTATATAAGTGTCGTTGGTATTACTTATTAATGTAATTGCGATATTTCTAAGTAGGCCTATCTTTAGATGTATAACTGGCTATAATTTACTCTCTACTATCGAGATTTGCCGTCACCAATATTGTATAAAATAATTAGTTAGCACAATTTATTGTATCTTAGTTGGTGCTATTTATTGTATTTCAGTTGACACTATTTCCTGTAATATTAGTTAGTACTATATATATATATTTCTTGTATTTTAGTTGGTACTATTTATTGTATGTATGACATTGTACTGTATTTGGTTGTATCGTTACATTAACGCATCCTTTCAGAGCTCCGTCATAGAAACTACTAAAAACTCTTTTTATTTCCATTACCATCGTTATTGTAGTCGTAACCATCGCTGTTTTTCCTCCTCGTAACAGATCTTGTGCACAATATACTGTTTTCTTGTCAAGCAAGGAGACGGGTTCGTCATGGCCGCCGTGCAGACGCGATGCCTGCCGCTGGTGGATGCCCTTCTGGCGGCTGGAGCGGATGTCAACGCCAAGGGGGCCCATGATTCGACCGCCCTACACGTCGCCTGTCGGAACGGCGACTACGACACGGTCCAGCGACTGTTGACAGCCGGCGCAGATCCCAATTCCGCCCAAGACGACGGAGCCACTCCACTGCACAGCGCCTGCCAGCCTGGCGATTCCTCGCGCCTCGTTCAGCTGCTTCTGGACAGCGGTGCCTCCGTCGACGTCACCTGCACCAAGGGTCGGACATCATCCGGGTACACGGCTGTCCATCTAGCGGCCGAGGTCGGCGATGCAAACACGGTGCAGCTGATCCTCGGTAGATGGCCGGAAGGCGTCAGCGCTGAGCTGAACAACTCCGCGACGCCGCTACACGTGGCCTGTCGTCACGGTTACGAAGAAGTCACGCGTCAACTGCTTGAGCGGGGCGCGCGGACGGACGCACTGGCGCGGGACGTGAGAGGCCATGACGTCACCCCATTGCACCTGGCGATCGAGAACACCCATCTGGAACCTGCCAGGGCCCTCATCGAAGCAGGAGCAAACCTGGACGCCGCTCGCTCCTTCAACAACCGCAGCGGAGTGACCGCCTTGCACCTGGCGGTCCTCAAGCGAAACCTCAAAATGGTCCAGCTGCTCCTGGACGCCGGGACTCGTATCGACGACCAGGACTCGGACGGATCGAGCGCCCTCCACCTAGCCGCTCGCGTCGGTCATCACACCATCGCCGATGAGCTGCTGAAACGCGGAGCCGATCTCAACCTTGGCGCATCTTCGAAAAACTCGACGGCACAGACTCCGCTCCATGTGGCTGTTCGCTGTCGACACGTCCAAATAGCCAAGCTTCTGATCAGCTACGGGTCCAACGTCAATCTACCTGAAAAAATGGTCGTCACAAACGCCAACAAGGGCAATGTCCAGTCAGAAACAGGTAACCATTGCGACCAGCTTCATTCTTAGACTGTGATTACAACAAAAACGTGGGGCAAAGTAGAAAATGAAGAGCAGTCCCTTAAGCTAGCCTTGAGGCAGCCATGGAGATGGTGTCAAAGACTTCATTTTCTTTGCCTCGGCATACGAAGGCGAGTGGCATCTTCTCCCTCCCACTGACAGTTTGAGTTTGCGATCAGTTACTCTGTATAGACGAGTTGTCTATATAGGGGGTGCAGATCGAACAGAAATCTCGAACCAAATTGCGGGGATTTGAACCCACGACCTCTCGATTGTCAGTCCAGCACGATAACCACTACACTAACGTAAACTTATTAATATTAGTCTCAACGTTATTGTTAACGTATTATGCCATACGAATGGTGCGAGCTATTCGAAGATAATTTCTGCCGACGTCAACGGTCTTTGTAACGTAATCGTAAATTTAGACCTATTTAGGTGTAATATAACATTGTAAAAGCTATAGCGCTACTTAAAGCTAGGCGCATGGCTCCAGCTTATTTACGAGGGCTGCGTCATGTCAGGGGGGTTTCCTGAGATACTGTAGGAAGAACAGGAATGCACTTGCCGGGGACCAGAGGGCCTCAATTCAGGCAACTTCTCGCCAACATAAAGGAAAGCTTTTCTCTCGAAACACAAAGTAATTAACAAATTGATTAATTGATTCGATGTGATCTATTTCACATATCGAACTGTAACCGACTGACTGAATTATCCGCATTACAAATACTGAAAGTATTAACGTGTATTTGATGGAACGTGTGATTGCAGGATCGACAGACCAGTCCGAGACGCTAGTCGACGCCTACACGCCCCTGCACTGGGCCGTCGAGAACAAAGACTTGGACATGGTCTGCACCCTTCTAGACAACGGTGCCCTTCCCAACCCCGTAGCTGCCGTTGAAGAGCACACGGGCCTGACGCCCCTGCACTTGGCCTGCCAGGACGGCTACGACCTCATCGCTCGTGAGCTGCTCCGTTGCGAGGGCTGTGATCGCAACCCCCTGAAGCGAACCCTGAACCGCGAAAATATTACCCCTCTGCACCAGGCTACCTACAACGGTCACGTGGAAACCGTCAAGGTCCTACTGGAAAGCGACTGTGACGTCAACATCCAAGCAGACAACGGATATTGTGCTTTGCACTACGCCACCCAGCAGGGAAACCTCGAGATGACGAAGATGATCCTGAAACACCGAGGGGACCTGAGGCTGACGGCTTCCGCCAAGGACCAAGAAAACATTTCCGCTCTCCATTTGGCTGTCCAGAGCGGAAACCCCAGCGTCGTAAAGGCTCTGGTCGAAGCCGGGGCCGACATCAACTCCGAAAAGACGATGGGTGATATCAAGGGGGTGACGCCGCTACACCAGGCCGTCTACCAGGGCAAAGAGGACATCGTGGAACTGCTCCTCGAACTGGGAGCCAGTGTGAACGCGTCAATGGGCGGATGGTACACGGCCCTGCACGTGGCGGCCGAGAAAGGGTGCGCTGAAATTGTCACCCTCTTGTTGCGGCATTCGGCGGATGTAAACGCAAAGGCGTCACACGTGGACCACATCGGTCTCACCCCACTGCATGTGGCATCGCAACACGGTCACACGGAAGTCGCACGGCAGTTGATCGGGGCAGGGGCCAACCTCCAAGCACTTCGGAACTTTGCCGACCGTTACGGCATCACGGCACTGCATCTGGCAGCCGAGTACGGCTTTGAGGACACAGTCCGAACCCTGGCGGACCTCGGCTGTGACCTCAACGCACAGGACTCGCTAAAGTTCACGCCCCTTCACGTGGCAGTTCAGTACAACTTCCCAAATATTGTCGGTTTCCTTCTGGACGCTGGCTGCGACTCGAAACTTAAAACGGTCGCAGGGCTAACGCCAACCAAAATGGCGGAACAGAACGGAAACGCGGAGATTCGACAGATTTTCAAGGAGAAAAAACGAAAATCCAAACAGATTTCTTTCCGCCGACATTCCGCGAACTCGAATCATTCCCACTCGAACTCGGATCGGACTATTTTGAACTCGGATCGGACCACAATCGAACCGGCCAACAACGAAAAGCGAATATCCAGCTTTATGCGACTTCTGTGCGGTCTGAGCAAGAACAGCTGACGTCATTATGGAAAACCGCATGGGATGGGATAATGTTTGAGTGGTCAGCATTGGGCTTGATCATTTTTAAGGTTGCTATTACGTCGTGTGCTAATTTTGGATTGCGCCTATCGCGCGTATTTTTTATGCATTTTAAAGCGCAGCATAGTAAGTAAGTATCCATAGATCGTTAAGCAGTGCATCTCAAATCAAAACGTGGAACTCGAAAAAGTAATTGCAGGTTTAAAGGAAATGGTAGTCTAAAGAAACATGACGAGATTGATTTTTTTATTATTTAAGCCACAATTACTCTAAATAAGCTTTGGGAATGAGTTCCAATTCGGATACAGACAACGAAGAACTCTGTGTTTCGGAAATGCTCAAAAGAGGGCAATAATTATAGTTTTTTTATTTTTATGATGATTGCGCTATATCAGGAAGACTACGTAGCCTAACGAAGCTTTTAAGTGGATAAATGACTTAAAGTCTTAAATGACGTTTTTAGCTCGATATCTTTAGAAATCACGACATCTATTTTTTATAAAGTCATATTAGAACGTGACATTTATCTAACCGTCTATTTTTGTACTGTCAAGTGTGTATGTGTGATCACCTGCAATTGAGGTGTAGCTTACACTTTGAAAATAATATTGCTAAATATAGATTAAATTGTACGTATACCTACAGGCTACTCACTTAGTTCCACGACAAAGCACGCGAAAAATGAATGTTGACTATGAACTAAAACAGTACAGTGTATGGATAACAAATTAATAATGCCCGCAGGTATAAACTGTCTGGTGTTAATGCATAACATTACTCTTTCCCCGCAGGCTCATCAGCGTTTCTAAAATTAATTCTAAAGACGCAAGAACGTTCCGCATATAGGCTATATATACAGATCACTGCTGTTGTGACATTATTAGGCCTATCAGACAATAATGTCTAGCGTTCTTGCTACGTAACATAGGTGCCTGATATTTCAGGATAATATTTGTTATGGGCGCATGTAGTTTTAGGTGTGTATTTTAATTTACGTGGAAACTGAAAGCATTACGATTTTTGTTGTTGACCAAAATAGACATTATTAAGTCTTCGAGGGCTTTTATAGACTTCAAATTAAAATTTTAATAAGTCTTTTTGAAATTATAGTATAATAATTGTTCCTAATAAAAGTCTAATGAGCACAAACCTGGGACCAAAGAAGTTGTCATTCACGGTGGAGATCTCATTAAGACATGAACACAGGCGAGGTAATGTAAGTATAGCCTAAGCTTATGCTAGTATTCTGGATGAAGCAGTTATAGCGTCGTTCAACTTCCAAAGTGGCAGGCAAGCTGCATATATATGTATTCAATATGTAGGCCTACGTGTGTGTAATCTGTATGTATGTAGACCTATGCATGTATGTATGTATGTATGTATGTATGTATGTATGTATGTATGTATGTATGTATGTATGTATGTATGTATGTATGTATGTATGTATGTAATGCAGTGCATATTTTAACTGATTTGGACTACTGGGACAGAGCCTGCTTTCTACTTTCAATGTTATTGGAAACTAACATTGAAAGTAAAGTATAACCTGGGAAAGTCACCAAAACTACTGGGATTTAGATTAGATTAGATAGATGCATCTGTATACGTATATGTATATATGTGTATGTCGTCATATGTATGTATTTTTGAATGTAGGCTATATATGTATTTATGTATAAGGGGTCATCCATTAATTATGTCAACAAATTTTAGGCCTTTTTGACCCCCACCCCCTTGTCAACAACTGTCAAACATTGACGGACCCCCAAAAATTATGTCAATCCCAGAATCCCAGAACGACTTTTTTCTCATGACTTTTTTAGATATTTAAACTCCGATGACTGTTTTTTTTGCTGATGACCTTTTTTTAGTCCTGTCAACAACATTTGTAAAAAACTTTGTTTCAACTTGGACCAAACCCCCTCCCCTGTCAACAACTGTCAAACTTTTCCAAACCCCTCCCCTATTTGTTGACATAATTAATGGACGACCCCTAAGGCGCTTAAATAAGCAGTAAGAAATAGACCGATACAGGCCTATAGGCTACATGCTGGATTTGTATCAACTAAGTGTAGGGCCTACTATAGACCCACGCCCGGAATTAATAGGTCATTACTGGTTTCGCGTCAGAAACTAATGACGATGACGACGAGTAATGAAAATCTAGGTCTTTGTGATGAAGCACAATGTCAGGCGAAATTTGTTGTCACGACGCATTAGAGTCGAATATCTCTTAAATTAATCTGTAGACTTATATAGCGCCGTGATATTAGGCATCAATTAATGGCAGGGAAAATCGCATTCCAGTTACGCAATCCATCGGATAAATCCAGTTGAAATTCATTAGGACCTAAACCCGGAAAGAATTTCTTTACCTCAGTCCTCAGCTAGGCCAAAATCTAATTTGATAACACGCAAGGCTTTGCCACGTTTTATAACTGTAATCGTAAATTAATATAGCGCCACCAAGTGAGAAACACTTCTGAGGCACTCCGTACCAGACAGAACCGAACTACGATCGAATTGAACGTCTTTGAATGTCTCAGGGAAATGAGGCAAAGAGAGCTAGGCGAAAGAGTTGGAACGTTGAGACACAGGCTAATCTAAGGCATTAGATATAGGCTATAGGTCAAGTCAAACTGGAAAAGCTTCGATGAGGAGGTAATTAACCTTCTTTCCCGGTTTTCCGGGGACAGACTTCAGTTCATTTTCTTCTTCAAGTTTTTCATCATCATCTTCTTCTTCTTCTTCTTCTTCTTCTTCTTCTTCTTCTTCTTCTTCTTCTTCTTCTTCTTCTTCTTCTTCTTCTTCTTCTTCTTCTTCTTCTTCTTCTTCTTCTTCTTCTTCTTCTTCTTCTTCTTCTTCTTCTTCTTCTTCTTCTTCTTCTTCTTCTTCTTCTTCTTCTTCTTCTTCTTCTTCTTCTTCTTCTTCTTCTTCTTCTTCTTCTTCTTCTTCTTCTTCTTCTTCTTCTTCTTCTTCTTCTTCTTCTTCTTCTTCTTCTTCTTCTTCTTCTTCTTCTTCTTCTTCTTCTTCTTCTTCTTCTTCTTCTTCTTCTTCTTCTTCTTCTTCTTCTTCTTCTTCTTCTTCTTCTTCTTCTTCTTCTTCTTCTTCTTCTTCTTCTTCTTCTTCTTCTTCTTCTTCTTCTTCTTCTTCTTCTTCTTCTTCGATCTTCTTCTTCTTCTTCTTCTTCTTCTTCTTCTTCTTCTTCTTCTTCTTCTTCTTCTTCTTCTTCGTCTTCTTCGTCGTCGTCATCCTTATATTCATGAGTGACAACTGCAGGCGACGTGCCCTCTCTGGGGCATTGCCGTTTATAGACCTATATACCATGCAACCAGCTCTGTCTTGGGTTCGGTTCCAAAGTTCATCCGTCGACATTCTGTCCATGCTATACATGAGCGCTTGGTCTATGCATATAGTCACCTCCAACCAGTGGCGTCTAACCCCAAATTGGAATGGAAAAATAAATGCCACACTCTGGAGACTTGCCCACTTATATAAGAAACTCAGAAGTCACTCAGAACAGTAAATTAATAATATACTTTAGGTCTACGTTAATTAGGCCCTCACTTCTGGAAACCGTGGGAGATCGTTCTCCCAACTCCCAGCCCCTCATTGTTGACGCCACTGCCTCCAGCTCATCGGGAGACGAGCTATCGTTGTTTCAATCATCTCCGATCGAGAAAGAGATTTGCGTCATGCTTATGTATTAGGCCTAGAATCTTCTACGGTTAGTGTTGCGCGCAACACGTGGAATTTGCATGATGCTGCCCAAGCACGATTGCTGGAAGGCATTCTTCTTTATAAAGGTATGCTTAGGCCTATGCTATTCTTCAGAAGTGTCCAATTAGCTTTTCGCTTTTTCGGTAGGCCTATGTTTAAAAACTGTCCGGTTGCTGCATGTCGTTCAGTGTAAGCGTCACAACTTATAGGCTAATAGTACTCAATGCTGTTTTATTTTCACAAAGTTCTAAAATTAAACTTCTATTTTTACGTGTTCAACCCCACGGAGTCTATAGCCTATGTCTGCGATTTCAGTTCAAACAATTATTTTGTGTAGCTCTGTACACAATCGTAATCGTAATATCCAAACTTCTAAAGCGCCACTCGAAAGCCAAGCGCATGGCACCAGCTTATTCACGAGCGCTACAAAGTACGTAGGCCCACGCTTCATATCGATTACCGGGTAAGTGACTTGTTGAAGTGTCATCTTTAATGCTACAATGTTACAGTAATGTAATGTTGGCTAATGTAATTAGCAACTTCTATTGCGCCGGTGTCTAATGCACAAGGCATCAACCGATGGCACACCAAAACCAAGCCGTAGGCTACGTATTGTACAGATATTCAATATTTTCCGAGCAGTCCTTGGTTAATAGTCTGGTTAATTTCGGGATCGAAGCGCGGGTGTTAAATATTTTGGTACACGTACAGTCAAAGTGCACGACACCACAACTTCAGCCATGAGAATATTGGTTATATAGGCCTATTTTCCAAATTCCTCATCCAAGACTGAACACAATCGATGGAGATTGCTATTCGAATTTCGACGTCTGACCTTGCATTTGTTCGTGCCATTATAGCCTCACCATGCGACCCGAGGTAGGTCCTAGTCCTGGGGGGGCCGATAGCGCATTGGATAACACACTGGCATGGAGAGCGAGAGGTACCGAGTTCGAGTCCCGTAGGGCGGGCATGCTTTGTAGGGGCCGTCCATAAAGTACGTCACGCTATTTTTTGACCATTTTACCCCCTCCCCCCTGTCACAAACTGTCACAAAACTCGGACCCCCCTAAAGTACGTCACACTTTCAACATAGAAATAATAATACTTCCGAAAGCAAGGCTAATACATAAACAAGGCTTCGCAACAGCATTATTACTAGCGCTCCTAGCGAGAGGAATCGTGAAAAACACATTCAAGAGATATGCATTTCATGCTATTTTGACATAAAACTAATTAAAATGTTTCAGAAAATTTTTGAAAATTATTTTTAAAGCTATGAAATTCTACTAAAAAAATAAAAAATAAATTATAAATAAAATTAAAAAATAAATAAATGTGTGACGTCACACATGGCCTGACCCCCTCCCCTCTGTCACAAACTGTCACACTTTCTTAAACCCCCCTCCCCCTGGAGCGTGACGTACTTTATGGACGGCCCCAGGCTGCTATTAGCGAGCGCCGTGTATTGCAGGCTGTCTGTTCTGTTAGTAGTTAAAATTTATGTCTTCTGTCATTTGTGTTCTTGTGAATTGTTTCTATTGCAGAACTGTACACTGTAACCGGTTGCGGTTTCGCAACCGGAGTGTTTCAATAAACGAAAATATTATATAGTTGAATCCTCCAGCTGGTTCCAGCCTGTTTCTCGCCGTCTGCGTGTTTTATCTGTTATCGGAGATCTCACCACGCCAGCCTTTGTTAGTTTTTGGCTGAGTTTCTGTGAATAAACTGGTTCTTGCTGGTATATTGGACGCTGTAGAGATCTCAAGATTATAAACATGTCCAGACGGAATTCTGATAGCATCACATGTAGGACTTCTGCGCATAGAATCCTTGACTTCTGCGTAATCTCTACTCTTGTCGCTGTCTCGTAACCATAGACATCTTACATTTAATAATTATATGCTGTCTATGCCAAAGATTTTAACAGGGAGGAAGATGAACCACTGATAACGCAACTGCGAATGAGGGCGCGTGATGCATTCTGGTCGGTCCAGGGCCAAACAAGCGAACATTACTATCTTTGCAATAGCCTACTAAAATCTGGTCTGTAATAATAGTCCCAGCTAAAATCCATCATACGAAAAGTATCGTAACATCGAAATCCTATAATTAAAGGCATCACAACAGTGCGGCATGCTGCCTCACTTTCTACTGGGCCAAAAATGCTAAATTCTCCTAAACTTTTCCTATAAGACGACTTTTAACAGATGAATTTTAGCATTCCAGAGATAGGAACTTTTGCTTGTTTGGCCATGGACAGACCAGAATGCATCACGCGCCGTCATGCGCGCTACGCAAGCCAATAGGAACTTTCGCTTGTTTGGCCCTGGACCGACCAGAATGCATCACGCGCCCTCATTCGCACTGCGCAAGCCAATTTTCTTTCAGTAGGCCATCTTCCTCCCTGTTAAAATCTTTGGTCTATGCTTGTAAGTAAGTAAGTACGTGCTTTATTGAACCGCCTGCAAACGCACTGCGGGAACATCAGAATGAATCACAAAAATCACAAATGTCAAAAATATCATAAAATACAATAAAACAGACATCTATGCATATATGAGATTAAGGTAATAGTAAAAAGAAAGATTAGCAATAAAATCAATAAAATAACATACGCGTAATAAAACCACATCTAGTTAATGCGTCAGCATGTGGGATCTCACGGTTATGTGAACGAGGACGGAGAGAGTACTTAACATTCTTTATAGGAGGCAGTAGACCATTAAGAACATGGCTGGGGTTGTGAAGCACAGATGAGAAAAGAGAAGAGTCAGCACGGCGACAGAGGTCATCAAACATTATCTGGTCGGCAGGCAAAAACTTTAGCCGTACCATTTTGCGTATTATTGCATTAATACGCGCGCGCTGACCAGCATTGGCAAAGCCGTACCAAGCAGGGGAAGCATACAGGAGGCGAGCCAGCGAGGTTGCCCGAACTACATCAAAAAGGCGCATCCCCGAGAGACCATGGGCAATAAGGATCAGGGCCGTAAATCTGTTTTGAAAAGTGGGGAGGGAAAAATTCCCCTTCGGAAGAGCGCGCCTATGTAGGCTACAAACAACCAAATATTGAGCCGAATGATAAACTTAAGTCTGATTGTGCGCAGTATACACTATACAGGTCTCCCTCTGTCTCTGCCTCTGTCTCTCTTTCTCACACACACATGCAGGCACGCACACACACGCTCTCTATCTGCTTGTCTTGTCTGTCTGTCTGTCTCGCTGCCCAATGGCCCGTAAAGTGTTTAAAAGTTGTGTCAGCCAACCTCAACCAAGTACAGACCGAAGGCGGATAAAATTATACATTAATTCCGATATAGGCCTAATGTAGAACAATATTTTTGTCATTTTGTACCACCACTGGTGGATTTTGATCCTCTGCCTATCGATGTTGTTTATGTATTTTATTTTGACTGAGCGCCTGTGAATAAGCTGGTTCCCGTGACGTCGCTGTTTTGGTCGCTAACGAAATCTATAAATTAGGATTAGGCTACATTTGCGATTACAAGTATACACTGCGTCCAAAATGATTTTTTTGCGTAGAAGAAAATAAATGTACAGGAACTTAGGCATCTATATATAGATATAATGCTGTTTATAAATTTTCTGATGCACATACCGTGGTGTTTAGGTTATGGCAAATTGCTTAATTTGTTTATATGAAATGCAGTCACAGAAGTGAGAGTAGGCCCTAGTGTGAACTTGTACTTACCATCACACTTTGCAGCTGGTGACTTAAAAACGACAGCTTTATTTATCAATTTTATTTAGATCTATCTAAAATTTACTTATAATCCTGAGATCTGTAATACGCTCGAATGGGGTCTCCAGATTAACTGAAAACTCTGAAAAGCCCACACAGCCGGAATACTATGCATTAACGTAAATATATCTACATGTACATATAATTATATATTAAATACATATATATATATTTACATACACTCTCTCTGTCGCTATTTCTGTCTGTCTGTCTCTCACTCTCTCTCTCTCTCTCACACACACACGCACACACGCACACACACATAATATGATCACAGCTGTAGGCCCCCTATTAGGAATTTGCTGCCCGTCTCTAATTTCTATATCCAACGACGCTCCGCAAGATAATATATTGCTAATGTCACTTCAAAATCCCTCGCCCTTTGAATTTACCGTGGACCATAATCTATGTTTCGACACCCAACATTACATGTGGTAGCTTTCACTCAGGCATGATTCCTCCCACCCTGAAAGTTCACACTCTGAATATATATATATATATATATATATATATATATATATATATATATATATATATATATATCACCTGTCTTCATAATTTGTCGTCCTGTCTCCGAACACACTCTGCTCTGTACGTCTTGTAGGGTGATGCGTTGGGCTTGACCGCTTGTCACAACATAAGTTCTGCCAGCTCTCAATTAAGAAGGAAATCTATCTTCAGCAGCCACATGATTCACACCTGTTATAGCTTTCAAGCCGAAAGAGTCAGGTTTCCTGCATTATCTATGTTCCCGCAGTAAATTATCCTACTAGACGTGCACTGTTGGCAGTCGTCGATCTTGGTTGGTGACCTTAATATAAATTTATGGCACAGCTTAGACGAATTTGTGGGGAGGGAATTCCTTCACGTTCCCTCCCCAGGCTTAAAAGTGGGGAGGGAATTCCCTCCTTTCCCTCCCCGGGATTTACGGCCCTGATAAGGATGCGTATCGCATAGAGCGATTGGCTAGCCTTAATACAGATTCGGTCAATATGGGGGTCAAAACTAAGTCTATCCGAAATGGTTACCCCTAGAATAACAGACTCAGATACCCTACAAATACCTGGTATAGGGAGAGGAAGATCAAGTAATTTAGACCGCGGGCGCCTAAATACCATCTCTTTGGATTTATTGTTATTCAATTTAAGATTACAAGTTAGTGCCCAATTGGCAACATTTTGAAGTTCAGACGAAGTGGAGGTAATAGCAGATGCTGGAATGAGAATATAGCTATCATCAGCGTATTTAAGCAACCTATTACTGCGATGCACAGGTTTCAAGCCTGAAATAGCTACTACAAAGTCAGAAGGTCCGAGACCAGAGCCCTGTATAATGCTAGCATTTATCCGACAAAAGGCTGAGACTTGGCCGAGAAATTTAGTACAATGCTGACGGTCTTTCAATAGGGATAAGATCCAATTATACAGAAAGTCAGGTATTGGCAATAGAGCAAGTTGTTCAGATAGGTAAGAGTGCCTAACCGTGTCAAAGGCACGTGAAAAGTCTAGCGAGATAAGACGAACATAGGGTTCATCGTGTAACATCTCAAGAATTCCGTGGGTGAGAGCAATGATGGCGGAAGTAGTTGAGCCAGAGGGCCGAAAGGCGTATTGGTCTCTAAGGGTAGAATTTATTTCGGGATCAGTGAAGATTGGGTAAAAGTAACTTCTCACAACAATTTTCTCCAACATGCGGCATAGCACCGGAGTAATAGAAATGGGTCTAAAGTCAGCCTCATTTTGAGGGCGCAGGTTTTAGGGACTGGCGTAATACAGCTAGAGCGCCACTGGGGCGGCGTGTAAGAGGAAGCCAGAGAGCAGTTAAAGAGATATGTAACCGGGGCAGAGAGGAGATGAGCCATAGTGGATAGGAACCAAGAAGGGATGCCATCAGGGCCAACTGAGGACCCACGGACCGATTCCAATCCTCTGAACACATAATATTCATCAATATTAACAGGTTGCTCAACATTAGCAGTTAGTTTAAGCAATGGCACAATATAATCAAGATCAGTCGAAACAACTTGATAATGTCGGTTTAACGACTCGCACGTTACACCTCCAAACACCGCCATCTTCCTCCCTGTTAAAATCTTTGGTCTATGCTTGTAACACAGAGTTCTTGCGCATATTACGTCTATGGAGTAAGAAAGACCAAAAGCAAGAGCTTGTTTTCGTAAGTATTCTTATTAAATTTAAAATAAAATAATATGTACTTTTTACCAATTTGTTGCGTGGTCAGCAGTGTAGACGTTCAGAGCAAAGCTAAATTACTGTTAGAGAGAGAAATTCGTTTGGGGGAACAGAGCATTACCCTATAAATCGAGTCGTCCGACCGGCCTACGTGATTAACCGGTAATCATGCAGTTTAGGTGCTTTATTTTTGCAGTGGTATCCTTTGCAGGGTGCGGGCCGAATCCCCGAAACCCGAATCCCCGAAAGGCATTTCGGCCGAATCCCCGAAATTGATTTTCTAAGTCCAACTCGAAGAATATAATTAACAAATAATCATTTGAATAGGCAGTATATCGAAATACATCAAGACCACGCTAAGTCTATGTCATGTTTACAATTTAACTCTGAATAGCTCGGCCGCTTTCTAGAAAACTGTTTTCGGGAAATCGGGCTTTTGTCTGTTTTCAGCGTTTTCGGGGATTCGGGTTTCGGGGATTCGGGCTGACCCCCCTTTGCATTGTTCATAGGCTACTGCATAAATAGAAGTTGGACTGACGAAAAGAATCCCTCACGTAAATAGCTAGATTGATTAAAGAATTCCTTACCTATATAGAAGCTGAATTGATGAAAGAATTCCTTACGTAACTAGAAGCTGGATTGATGAAAAGAATTGCTCACGTAAACAGAGGCTGGATTGATGAAAGAATTCCTTATGTAAATAGAAGCTGGATTGACGAATTCTTTGCATCAATAGAAGCTGGATTGGTGAAAAGAATTCTTGATTAAATAGAAGCTGGATTGGTGAAAGAATTTCTTGCATAAGTAGAAGCTGGATTGATGAAAGAATTCCTTACTTAAATATTTGAGACATAGTATGAGAGTTAATTAATGACCCAGTATTCTTTTAAACTGAAATTGCATATCTGCTACAGAGGTGAAGTGGCATCTTCATTTGATCCACATTCCACATTTACAAAAGATTTTGAACTGTTTGTTTACAGTGGAATCAAAATGGCAGAGTTGAATATTGGCAAACATTGCAGTGTGGCATCTTGCCACGTCCTCGACTTTCTGCCTTGCCCCTGCAATGGATGTGGCCTTGATTACTGCAAAGAGCACATGGCCTATGAATCACATCAGTGCATCCGAAATGACTTGACTGGCTCCCCTCCTTCAGACAGTCAGTCCACTGAAACCAAGTCTTACAGCTGCTCGTTCAAAAACTGTGATAGACGAGAGCTTGTACCAATAAACTGTGAAGCCTGTAAAGAAAACTTTTGCCTACTTCACAGACATGGGGTTGATCATTCTTGCAAGTGCCTCAGCCAGCCTCAAGAGCGAATGACACAAACTGCTGAGCACGTACGGCAGTTACTTGCCACTGGAAATGGCTGCGAGAAGCGGAAAGCTGCTCCGAAAAGCCAGAAGGCAAAAGCAACGGCTGCCAAAGTGGCACTGATAAAGCTAAAACAAAAAGCGGTCGGGGACAAGGGTGTCCCGGATGCAGACAGGGTGTTCTTCAAAATCGTTCTTCCCCTCGGCTCCAGGGTCACCTCCGCACCAGTTTACCTTGCGAGGACATGCACCGTTGGACGTGCAGTCGACAGACTGGCTACCATTCTGAACGTTAAAAACGAAAACAACGTGGGTACTGCCAAGCGACTTTGTCTTTTCGATAGTGAACGTGGTGTAATGCTACCAAATGATCAACAGCTTGCTGTGTTATTAGAGAACAATGAAGAATCGAAAGGTGCCGATGTTTACAATGGTTGTACTCTGATATTCGAATACATTGACCGCAGTTTGAACGGGTTGACCTCTCTCGAAGAATACGAACAATTCTTGTGATTTCCTTTACAATAGTTTTGTGAATTCAATGTAATGAAAATATCTCCATCAGCTTCATGACAGTTTATATTTAAGTTTTAAACAATTATCAGTTAGAATATTTTATATTCATTTCAGATGATTTTTTATATTCTCTGGACAGTATTGTTTCTGAGGGATCATTTTCACTTTGGGTACAATAAATAATAATAAACTGGATGTGCCAAATATATTAAGAAAATATGTATGTAATTCAGCAGGAGTAGCAACCCCACTACACTACTGAACTTTATGAATTTACCAGACTGTTGTGGTAAAACCTACATTTATATGCATTATAAGTTTGCATTTGGCAATATTAGTTCAAACCACTTTTAAGAGGCATCATGGATACAACTATTCATTGTTGTGAGATTGAGAAATAAGTAATTTTCCTTAAATGTGAAGTCTTTGCCTCTTGATGTTTTGAGTTGATGTTTTCAACATCTTGCCAGGTGGAGTGGAAATTTAGGATATTCTTAACAAAAGTTTGGGGCGAGTCACTGGTTTAAATAAACTGATTTAGACTGACTTGTTAATGTTAAAAACAATGTCTTGATGAATGCAAATGATAATATTAATGCTCTTTAGAATGGTAATGAACCAAATAAATCTGGATTAAAATGTGAAGTACAATCATCTTCAGTGTCATACAATGACGACTTTCCTAAGTTTATAGAAGATGTACCATCTTCTAAAAGATCGATCGTTTCAGACATTTCTGAAGTTCTGGAATGCATGTCCCCTTTTGACATTCTATTTTCTCTTTTCAGTTCTGACTGATTGCCCTGATTTTCAGAATCACGTGTGGTCTTTTTAGAACATTTTCTTTGAGACGAAATGTTCAGCTGTGAAAGTGAATGATTCTTTATCTCGCTTTCTAAGGCTGTGTGAAACCTTTGCAACAAAAATAAACACTACAAGCTGCAGTACAGAATTAATCATTTTACAGAATACATTAATAATTGTAATTAGTAACTTCTATCGCACCGATGTCTAATGTACAAAGCATCATCAACTGATGGCACACCAAAACCGAGCCACAATCAGGTCAACATCCGGAAGATGAGTTCGAAAATAATATGTTGCAATAAATTAAAACAGGAAAAATTATCTAAATTAATAAATGTGCTTCAGAAAAAAATACTAAAGGAATAAATAAATCTGTTTAACAGTAAATATGCACATACTTCACAACTAATTATAATTAATTTCAATCAAAATATACAAAAAACAAAACCTTTGCCAAAGAAACATTTCATATATACATAAGAATAATTTTTATAAATACCCTCGTAGTCGTTGGAAATTCTCCTTCATTTTGCTGTTTGCTGTTTCTACGACATACTTCACATACTGCACAAAAACAAAAAGTTACAAATAATAGGCTAGCCTGTAGCGGTAAAATAAAGATGCATTATTATCAGTATTACTGTGGAGTTGTGTTCTGCATGTGCAAGAACAGTAAATATTTTAGCATGCCATTACAAATAATCTTATTTTACAATATTTAACAGTAAAAAATTATGCAGCATCTGAAAATCAGACCTGTTATATAATGATTATATTTTGTAGATTCTGATTCTTTTACCAGTATGAACTGAGGTCTTCATAAGATGCAAAGCAAATGTTCATTTTATCATATTTTAAAAGATAATATAATGTAAAACTAGAGAAAAGAACTTGCTATACTGCCAAATGGTACAACCAAACAATAAACTACAGACTGATCTGAGAAAGTACTATTTGCAAAATTTAACACTTTAACTATAAGAGTGTACTAAAAGTGACTGGGAAACCAATGCAGCTCATCGTTAAAGTGCTAAACAGTTTTTCAAATTTACCTCGGAATCTACCAGTAGTTTTCCATTATGTGTTAAGGGCACCTCTAGTGAAAGCGTACTTCGAACGGCCTGCCAAAACAATCACAACACATGTAAAACAAGAATGCTACACAGGTTAAAAGTCTTCTTAATCAGTCATCCAGATAAAAAAAATATTGCAGTGCTTTCAGTTTTCTAAGTAAGTATGTATGTGTACGTAACTGGACTTTATAATCATAAAGCATATTTAGGAACCCCTCAAAAGCGCCATGAACATGGCTGTAATGTAATATGTAATGAATCAATCAATGAAAATGGTTATGACAAAACACTTGACTAGCATGTCTTAAGAGCATCTCAGAGGTGTGCTTAGATAGCTTATCAGTGAGATCGACAAAGGTGTGTCTTTAATATTCGAGAAAAAACAATGCAGTCAGCGCAAGGGTGTCTAAGGGTGCATCTTAATAAAGCTAAAAAAGTAACTTGAGCAGGGTCAATACTGAATGCTTTCTATTCTAAAGTTTCAATTCTATTTGTGCGACAAGTAGTCTTTGTTTGCATTTGGCAAGAACTTGGACATAACAGAGCAAGTACTTTGTCTACAAAGTCCCACAGATCTTTTAAACCATTTATTTCATTATTTTGTTTATTGCATTTATTACGTACTCAAGTACGTCACAAACTTGTCCAGGGTCATTACATTTACTGGTAGTCAGCTCAGCAAGCAGACTCAAACTTGTAATTGATAGGTTACAGGTCCGGTGCACTACTGGTGGGTCGTGGGTCTGTCTTGCCACACAAAACAGAATTGAAATTTTAGAATTGAAAGGCATTTGGTTTTCTCCTGAATAATAACGTGACTATAGAATCCCTTTAAAGATTCATAAAAAAGATTCTTCAAAGATTCATAAAACCTTATCTGAATCATTACCACTGACACTAAGTAATTGAAATCTGACAATAAGACAACTTACAGTCATTATTTTACCTCTCTTTCCAACAGTAATTCCAGAATTTCTAAAGCTTGTTGCCACAGCTATCATGTGCTAAAAGAAAATAACACATCACTGAATTTCAATTTTTTTTCAAGGGCCCTTCTCTAGCGAGACAATTTGCTGTATGTACTTGAATACATGTATTACGTCACAAGTTATAAGCACTTCTCAACACTTTAACGACGTGCTGCATTGGTTTTCCAGTCACTCAGCCTCTCATTCTGGAACAGACTTCCATGCCACTTTGTATATCATACTGCAAGTATTCTAAAACTATGGAATAACGCCACTTGAGCTTCTTCGACTTTCCATGCCTCTATTTCACAAGCACTTGAAGATCATTCTGTTCGATAACACTGGACAACAAATTTTAACTTTTTTTGCTGCCTAAAAAACTTTAGCTGTTCTATATAGATTTTGGCACGCTGAATCCAGTGGTGTTCTCAGAATTTTTGTATCACGTCAGGTTTTGAGAAAAATGGTTTGCAAGATTTTAAAAGAAATGCCCAGAAAGTTACTTAGTGCATAGATTTCACTGGACAACAAATTTTAACTTTTCTTTGCTTCCTAAAAAACTTTAGCTGTTCTATATAGATTTTGGCACGCTGAATCCATTGGTGTTCTCGGAATATTTTTACCACGTAAGGTTTTTGAGAAAAATAGTTTGCAAGATTTTAAAAGAAATGCCCAGAAATTTACTTTTAGTGCATAGATTTCACTGGAGAACAAATTTTAACTTTTTTTGCTTCCTAAAAAACTTTAGCTGTTCTATATAGATTTTGGCACGCTGAATCCAGTGGTGTTCTCAGAATTTTTGTATCACGTCAGGTTTTTGAGAAAAATGGTTTGCAAGATTTTAAAAGAAATGCTTAGAAAGTTACTTAGTGCATAGATTTCACTGGACAACAAATTTTAACTTTTTTTGCTTCCTAAAAAACTTTAGCTGTTCTATATAGATTTTGGCACGCTGAATCCAGTGGTGTTCTCGGAATATTTTTACCACGTAAGGTTTTGAGAAAAATAGTTTGCAAGATTTTAAAAGAAATGCCCAGAAATTTACTTTTAGTGCATAGATTTCACTGGACAACAAATTTTAACTTTTTTTGCTTCCTAAAAAACTTTAGCTGTTCTATATAGATTTTGGCACGCTGAATCCAGTGGTGTTCTCAGAACTTTTGTATCACGTCAGGTTTTTGAGAAAAATGGTTTGCAAGATTTTAAAAGAAATGCCCAGAAAGTTACTTAGTGCATAGATTTCACTGGACAACAAATTTTAACTTTTCTTTGCTTCCCAACAAACTTTAGCTGTTCTATATAGATTTTGGCACGCTGAATCCAGTGGTGTTCTCAGAATTTTTTTATATCACGTCAGGTTTTGAGAAAAATGGTTTGCAAGATTTGAAAAGAAATGCGAGAAATTTACTTAGTGCATAGATTTACAATGTACTGTTATTTACTTTTGTACATTTTAAAACTGAACAACTAACTGAATTGCGTTTGTATATTTTAAAATACTGCAAACTAATTTTTCTAAAAAAGAAGACGTGATACAAAAATTCTGAGAACACCACTGGATTCAGCGTGCCAAAATCTATATAGAACAGCTAAAGTTTGTTGGGAAGCAAAGAAAAGTTAAAATTTGTTGTCCAGTGTAATTAGTGGTATTGTGCAATCAGGTCGGGAGCATCTCTGATGAGCTTTCTTGAAGAGGTGCTATATAAATAAGCACTTAAAATTACAATCCTACCAGAACCTTGGAATCAAAGTAGATATTTACTGAGCAATTACTTAATTCAGGCTTACCATCAACTGAGCAGCTTCAAGTGTCTGACACTGGACGTGAAGAATGAACGGCTCAAACTTGAAATATGCATCTCCCTTGGATTCACTCAAGGCTTTCATCTAGAAAATTGACAAATAATTGCAACGTTAACCATGTAATAAAATTGACTAGTATGATTCCTTGAACAAAGTGTGCATCAATTAAAGGTACAACTGATTACAGCTCATGGATAAGTTGTGGCCCCAAAAAATTTGTTTGCCGCAGTGCACCGATATTACACATGCATCACTTTGCATATGACAATCGTATTCTAAAACTGAGAAATACTGAGCAAATGAGATCATTTTCTCAAATCTAAAACATTTCTGTGGCAATAGGTAAAGGAAATTCAGAGGGACCCAGTTTATCTATAGGCATGAAAGATTATTTGGCATATCAGTGCTGAACTTTAAGTCTCTAACCTAGATCAATAAGTACAATACAAAAGAAATTATTACATTAGAACAACATCTCTTAAATCAGCCATACAGGAAAACCAATCATAATATTTTTAACTGCTCATAGTATTCTAAAGAAGATGAACGATTCCTGAGGTAGTAATGGGTATGAACTGTTAGCACATGAGGGCGAATGGCCAGGGCCAACAGTCCTCTTCCCTTGTCACCTAATCTTCCCACTGACAGTGTATGGTTCATTTTATAGCTCACTTTCTTAGTGGGCACCAGTGGAAGAGAAATTTTCAAACTTATTCTGCCACTGTGGCGACTTGAACCCCCAACCTCTGGTTGATGGTCCGGTGCACCTACCATTAGACTATTGCACACCTCTGATATTCCTAAATGGTAGATAACCTTCTAAAATTTAAGGGCCATAAAGTACAAGCATAAGAAAGCCTACCACTTGCAAATGATCACAGATGTCATGAGTAGTATACAACCAAACACAACCCTTTTTCTTCAGTTCTTCGGTGTTCTTCTGGAAAATACAGATATAATATTCCAGCAAACAATGAATTAATCCTCCTGAATCACAAAACTTGTGATTAAATAACCATATTGATTAAAATGTCTACTAAATTTTCACATTCTCCTATAACACCATCAGATACACAGACAAACGTAAAACTAAGAGATATATTTCTGCAGCTTCACATAATTCAATAGAGAAAACAAAACATGCTGTGTTGTCAGTTGGTACTCCTGCAGAGTAAGCAAGAGCCTGATCCAATCTGAGAAACTGCAATTTACAGTTGTATACAAATACAATATAATAATAAAGAATATACTTACTTAATACAACTGTATTTGACATTGCACTCTTTCCAAAGTTCAGAAGTGCACACCACACAACCATATGACAGAACATTGACTATGTAGAGCAATTGTGCAGAAAGGACTTGCTCAAGGCCCCTACACAGTGACCGCCACAGTGGAGGCTCGAACCCGCTCTCCGTGTTACACGCCGAGCTCTCTACCCAATCATTTCACATGCCTTCAAAATAGTCTTGATCTCCTGATTTCTTCAGCACCAAAAAGCTAAATTGTTGAACTAGCTAAATCCCGGGTGTTTAGTCAATAAACAAAACCAGTGAAGCACGTATGGTCCGATGCATTTCCAAGTCTATATCCAGACATCAGGCAGGTTAGGGGGTTAAAACTCACCTAATTCCATTCCTTGGCTCTTAAGCTGGGACGACTGAGTAGTTTGTTTTTCCAAAGGTGCTACATAAATTGACAAATACAAATTGTGCACACGAGCATGCAGAAAATTACCTACCTCTTCAAAGACACAGATGCGTCCTGAGCATGAGCTCGTAGTGAAATACTGATCATGTTGATTTATCAGATGCACAAGATCAACAATTGGTTCATCAATGCTTCCTTTGCGACTCAGATCAACTTTTGCCAAACTTGTTGATTTCTGTTGCTGGAATATGTTAATCTTTGTTGCTTGCGCCATATCTAAACAGAATCGCATAAAGTAAATGTTACTGTTTCTAATAACTTTCATTGATTTTTCTTAACAGATCTGCAATTCTGCATGTCATTGCTATTCTTTCTTTCTTGCTGAACCCCTACAAACAAACTCCTAATTTTGGAAAGCCTTTAAAATTATAAGCTAACAAACTTATCTTTTACATCAACTTTACCCATACCAAGAATTAAATCAGTTTAGTTACGTCTCCAATCGTAAATACGCACCAACGTTAGTCTTTTCCATTTATTATGGGTCAAGACTCAAGAGTATGTGACAACATCCAAGTACTTGCGGTTATTAGTCGATCCAAAAAACACGTGTTACTCGTGTGTCTGTATGAGTTCAAACTGAGTATCTTGCATATCAATTTACAAAAGTAAAAAGTCACCTTGATATCCTGAATGGAACAGAAGTTTGCATCAAGATACAATCTAAAACATTTAGTACTCTCACTACATTTGCCGATTAAACTGTAAATGATTACGATCGCACAGAATTGCCCTGGGCAGTATGTTTCAAAGATTTTAAAATCTTTGGTATGTTTACTGCGCCATTTTAATACATAGAGATGATAAATCAATATAGCTTCTATAGCGCCTACACTTAATGAGCAAGGCATCAGTGATTTTCGCTATTAAGAAAAAACAGTGTGAAAGCCAAATCACAGGGTCATTCCGGTCGAAAGCCTAGAAGTGAATCCGAGAAGACACAGAAACAGCATCGGAGGAAATGAGTCCAGGGAAAGATAAGTTTATGGTCAAGATGTGAGTCATCTGACCGGCCTGGCGAAGTACAGCATTGTAAACCCAAGTTGAAGAACCGATAAGTGTAAAATACCATTTCAACGGTATTGCAAAATGTTTTATGAATGGTTTGGATATCTACTGTTTACATTTTATAGGTATTTGTTCCTTTTTTACATGTTCCCCTCGCAATATCTCTTTTAAGAATCTGCGTGTTATTTCCTCCCTTAGCACAACTCGATCACTCTTTGAGTCTCTTTCACCAATCGATTTCGTACCTTGCACTAGCGTGGCTGCTTCTCTCGCCTATTCCTATCGGCACGCTTCTTCGTTTCTCGCCTAAGACATAGGCTTTACATGGCGCCTATGTAGCATATGCAGACATAGCTAGGCTATACGAAATATATATATATATATTTTTTATTATATATACGGCAACAAAAGTAACTGATCTTGCTAGGTTACTTTCAGTGTTACCACTCCTATGTTTTTTCCTCCAAGATCTATGTTTTTTTATTTTTTTTTGGCCTCGTCTATGTTTCTATGTTTTTTTCCCAAAATCTATGTTTTTTTTTATGGAAGCTAAAAAGTAAATTTTTTGGAGCAATTTCTATAAAAAAGTACTTTTTCAGCAGTTGTTATTGCGATATGAGTGATATTGTTGATATTTTTGGAATGTGATGACGTTTTTTTTTTTTTTTGCTTGTCAACTTTTTGGGGAGATTTCCGAAAAAATTTGTAACATTTGGAATTTTTTGACACAAAAGCTCTGATTTTACACGCAATTCTTTAAAAACCGTGTCTATGTTTTTCTATGGTTTTTTTTAGCGGGTATCTATGTTTTTCCAAAAATGTTGAGTGGTAACACTGGTTACTTTTCTTTTATGAGATGAAGGCTGATGGTGGGGGGTTAGAGAGTAGGCCTATGTAGCTGCCCCGGGGCCCGACCTTCCCCCTCTTTATGCTCTAAGATTTCGGCTGGGGTTCTCCCCTCATCTGCCCGCTGCTTGAAAATGTTAAATTATTCCCTCTGGGCTGTCACGCTGAGAGTGCCTCTGGATAGCTTACACAGTTACACTGTAAGAGGTGCTTCACAAATTTTCAAATACAATAATTAAGTTAGTTGGTAACTCCTTAGCAACTGACTCTGGGGACTCACTCACCATACACTCATTGGGAAGATCAGGCTGCAATGAAGACAGCTGACCACCTGCCCTCATATGCTATGGCCAAGAAAAAAGGAAGTCGCTGATACTTCATACCCAAGGCTGCCTTTTAGGGCTGGCTTAACGGATTTCATATTTGCACTGCATAATATTATACTAAACGGGCTGGGTTTTGCTCTTGTATCAGAGACCCAGCTGCAGAGTTGTGAATATTGGAGTTACTAAACAGTATCATTCATTCATTCATTCATTCATTCTGAGATTTATATAGCGCCCCTTCAAGAAACTACTCAGGAGCGCTCCCGGCCCAGCCACGACTAAAGAAAAAAGACTTGAGGGACTTGTAGAACCCTGTCAGATGGCTTACAAGTAAAAAAGGAGCTCAAGTGGTAGGTCATTCCAAATGGAAGGGCCAACAACCGAGAAAGCACGGCGCTGCCCTAATAGCCAAGCGAGTCCGTGGAACTAAGGAACTCACCCCTCGTCGCAGTTGTAAGCACCCGACGCGCTGGAACATCAGACACTGGGCGGCAAAGATCACGCAAGTAAGATGGAGCGCAGCCAAGAACACAACGAGAAACAAGAGCAGCAATGCGATATGAGATACGCTGAGACACAGGCAGCCAATGCAACACATCACGCATGTATGCAGAGACAGGAGAGTACTTAGGAAGCATTAATGTATACTTGAAAACAAACAGCCAACAGTTTACTGGGGAAAGAAAATATCATGGCAAAAAGTCGACATTTTACAGGAAAGTTGCATAAAATAAAAGTCTGATCTTGGCAACAATATTAACATTTTCATCAGTTTAGAAAAGTCCAACACTGTCGTTCTCTTTACGTATATATAACATTCAACCTAAATCATTGGAATGATGAAATACCCTCCATAAAATAAATCACAACTCATGACATTTACTTGTCAGTGAATACACCGGGTATAACATTTAAAAGCATTTTATAATTCACATAAAACAGTAACATCGACCTGCACAGTATATTAAACATCATTTAAAAGAAAAATGTATAGATTGTGAACATACATATTCCTCACATACAAATATAATATATTAAATGCAACTGAAATATAATTACATAAAATGAGTTATGCAGACGACTTTATATGCATACGAATATGCATGCATACGACTTCATATGTATACAAATATGCATACATATGCAATTATGCATACATAAGCAGTTTTAAACACTGAAAGTTAAGTGCTAGATCTTTGGTAAGTTGTTGGAAGCATTCAGTAGTTTAAGCTTGAGCCAGACTTGGTATATTTGTCTTCTCATGCAGTCTATCTTTTGGGATGTTCAGCTCTTTTCGTTCATCTTCACTATCATCATCATCAACATCTGAAACTGCTGGTGTGATGGCACCAGAGAATCGCGGAGATGGTGGCTCCCGTATTTTTCCAGCAGTCATCTGTAAGCAAATAACTTATTTTATGGTTGTGCATGTATTTATTTACGCAAGACAAGATTTATGTAAGTCTAACATGACTTCTTTAATAGTGCTGTTATAAAGTGTCAGTGTGTTTGTAGCTGAACGGTGCTATAGCACCTTAAGAACCTCTCAAAGTACTGAAACATGTTCTGAAAACACACGACTTGCGATCGGCGGAGAATGTCTCTTGGGCTGGTTTTGGCAGTTTTGAATTTTCAGTCCAAAATTTCTTTCAGAAGGATGGTCCAATGCACAAATAAGCACAGTGTGCATTAGTCATGGGCTGGTTCTGTGTGCATCAGTCATGGGCTGGTTCTGTGTGCATCAGTCATGGGCTGGTTCTGTGTGCATCAGTCATGGGCTGGTTCTATGTGCATCAGTCATGGGCTCGTTCTGTGTGCATCAGTCATGGGCTGGTTCCGTGTGCATCAGTCATGGGCTGGTTCTGTATGCATCAGTCATGGGCTGGTTCTGTGTGCATCAGTCATGGGCTGGTTCTGTATGCATCAGTCATGGGCTGGTTCTGTGTGCATCAGTCATGGGCTGGTTCTGTGTGCATCAGTCATGGGCTGGTTCTGTGTGCATCAGTCATGGGCTGGTTCTGTGTGCATCAGTCATGGGCTGGTTCTGTGTGCATCAGTCATGGGCTGGTTCTGTGTGCATCAGTCATGGGCTGGTTCTGTGTGCATCAGTCATGGGCTGGTTCTGTGTGCATGCGTCATTACTTGGCAGCACAGTACTATTCAGGTCTCCAAGGGCTGCTACAAGGACTCTGTCGACTTGGAGACAGGCTCACTGACAGTAGGCTTGTCATCCTGTCATGTCATGAATCAATCCCACGTCCATGCTGATCTTCTGCTCTTCATGCCAGCAGCCAGAGTGTTACCTAAACCCACTCCTGTGATCAAGCAAGTAAATTCCTGCATAATATACAATATAGTGAATATACCAACCAATAAAAGTCATAATTATACAACCTTATTATAAGTCATAGCATTCCGACACAGTAAGCTAATTCCAAGCATTAGGATAAAGCTGAAATTATGTGAAGGTGGTGTCTTGGACAAGAACAAACGCTCGCCAAACTTACAGTGGCTGAAGTGTCCTGTGGAAAGGCATTTGGGAAAGCACGGTGCAAGGCCAAGTGTCTTGCCTTACGGTAGTACTACAACAAACAACAGCATTTATTTCTAAACACACATTTAATGTTCTAATAGTTTCATTCAACCCTTCTTCAGCACAAGAAGCTTGTTGCATCCTACCAGCATTGTCTCATCTGATGCTGTATACCATATTATTATTTATTATTAATCAGATGTTTATATCTTTCAAATTCACAAATTAACCTCAAAAGTGCAGGCAGATGGAAAAAGATGTCTTCAACTGCTTCCAAAATGAGTTAAGATAATAGGCCTACTAATTCTAATACTAATAACTTGGACCTTAACGAATAGGGCCCATTCCAGACAAATATGTGTTTATAAATAATATTGAAGTCTCTGAGGTATCATATTTGCCTTGGGGCAAAATAATAATAATAACAATAACTTCCGCATTTCGATCTCCTCAGTCCAGGGTCATGGCACACTTGGGCCAACTGCCAAGTACATAATAATAATAATAATAATAATAATAATCAGTTAGCACATAATAATAATAATAAGTCAAGCAGTTCACTAAGATGCTCCATAAACTCTTAATTGTCCCTTGTATACATACTGCTACAGCTCAGTCCAGAAGCTTTGCCTATGTTGGACCAACCAGCTGGAATCGCCTTTCTCGAGAGCTGTGGCTATAGCTCCTCAGTTTGTCCCTTCCACAGCTTTGTTTAGCAAGCGCCTGAAGTCTATTATTTCGAGCTGGCGCTCCCAACTCACTGATTCGAGTCAGAAGTGCCACTGATGAGTTTATTCTTGAAGCGGTGCTTTATAAATTTCAGATTACAATTATAATTTAAGAAAATGAAGTTGCTAACACTTCACACCCATGGCCGCCTCTCGAAGTAACGAAGTTAGCATAAGGGACTGCTCTTCTTCTCATTTTCATGGCCCTTAAAGTCTAGAGGTTTGTGAATTTACTCAGTCACACTGATATGCTCTAGGGAATATTGCATTAACATGACAATGTTTATACATAACTTTTATTCTCCACCACAGTGAAAACTAAGATCGACTAACCACTCCAAGATTCTTCCAGTCCAGCAGTTCACTAAGACGCTCCGTTCGATTTCTCTGAATGATTCGTTGGCGTCTGGTCTGAGTAGCAAACTCCAGCATGTACTAGAAATAACATGTAAATTTATTGAAATAACTGCAGCTTTATTTCTTCTAATTAAGCCAATAAAGTCGTGTGTAACTCTGTTTGGGAACCACATAGTCTACAATTGATTGCTTAATTGTATTCATAATTACAGATATACATGGTGCCTCCTCAAGAACGATTTATCAGAGTCGCTCAGTGTGATGGCTGAAAGTAAATGCACATCACAGGTTTGAATTGTAAATTATGTAAGCAGGATTTGAATTGTCAGATTTGAAGTGGGTGGGTGGGGGGGGGGTTGAAAAATTATTACATGTCTGGATGTCCCAACCAGAATTTCTTATGTTCATAAAACCAGTATATGTACTAAATTGTAGTGGGTGCGGGTGTACTCGATCCTAAGCAGTGTAAAAAACTGAACAATGACGAATACTTATTGGAAAATTCTTAAGCCTTATTTTCAGAAGGTTTATAGCTCTAGCAAAAATACTGAAAATAAAAGCAATAGTTTTCTTTAATTAAGCAAATAAGATACATTGAACCACTAAAAGCTGTGAAACGTAGAAACTCAACTTCAAACTCCAAAAAACTGGCACTTACTTAAAACGTTTTTAATCCACTGAAACGATGTAAACCTCAAAGACACTTACTTGTGTCAGCTGCTGAATCGACTCTTCCGGACTCTTATGGCGCCGATCGACGATGTAGATGCCATAGGAAAGAGGGTCTGCAACGTGTTGCTGCATGAAGCAGCCGAAGCCACACAGATTCGTGCTAATACTCGGAATACCCATGACTGTACATTCAGCTACAAAATCAAAAGACATTAACATCTGTTCATGGGCAAAAATAAATTGCATTAATCTCTCCTTACAATTGCAACTTTAATCTTGAGATTTCTATATTATTAGTACTCTAACTATAATTATTATTAATATTATGAATTATTAACTGCTGTTGCACTGGTGTAGTGATTTCAGATTAAACCTATTTCACCTTACCCCATGATAAGTCGAAACCACGTTCAGATTAGTGGGGTAGGATGGAATCGATTTCAAGTTACCCCACATTTTCGCTTCTGTTTCTTGTCTCCCTCAATAACTGATCGAACGATAATCCAGTCCATGACTTTATGTTATCAATCCATGCCATTTTAGGTCTTGATACACATATACAAATGTACATAAATGCTGCGGGATCTTTTTGACTAGTTTGAAGCTAGGTTGGCTGAAAAGCAAAACTGACAGCTGCTACTGAACACAAGTACTTCCTTTTACCAGTACTTTTCTGAATCCCAACATCGCAAGAATGATGAATGAATACCTGGAGTGTATCCCCAGGGTTCGTAGTAAGATGGAAAGACGCCAAGATTGCAACCACGAACAAATTCATCGTAGTCCATGCCAAACAGCGGATTGGTTGAATTCAGAAACTCTGGATGAAATATGACCTGCAAACCATATCAGGAGGAGAATCAATAAGAACTTATATCACAGAGACGAAACTGCAAAACCCAAGGACGTCTTAAATATGGGGCGGCAGAGGTCACCTAAACATACTAAAATGTGGACAAAGCGAGGAGCTATTCGCAATACCCCAGCACATAAATTTCACACAGTCATATAATTACAGCCTGTGCCTTTAGCACGAACTTCAATCAGACAGCAGGCAGTTCACAATCACATAGGATCTAATTCGAGTCCCTATCTGAATGTGGCAGTATCAGAATACCACCTGCAAGATCATGAGTGCCTCACTGCCTCTGATGAGTCTCTCTTGAAGTGGCGCTATATAAATTTTTGCAATTACCATTACATTGCAGTAACGTAATTAAGCAATAGCAGTGCTTTGCATGAAGCCTCCACTCGTTTATTCCTTCATTCTGAGCATTTATATATATACCTGACACCGAGATAGACCATACAACCTGGCTATTGCGGATCTGAACTGAGATAGCGCCCGTAAATAAGCTGGTCTCCCTGATGTAGCTTTTGTGTTGTGCTGAGAAATTTCGGAGGTTTACATTACACTAAATACAGTGCCCTTCCAAGATGCCTATACACCAAGACACTCCCAGCCCAACGGTGATAATAAAGAACAGTTTTAGAGTACTGATGAAAGGTACATTTATCGTCTCTGGCCCTCTGGGTATAAGAACACGCAGATCCAGAGGGAGGCAACTCCAAGTACATGTGGCCCAATCACCCGAAACTGCCACATTGTACTGGCCAAGTGTTCACTGACCTTGACGTTGTATTGGGTCAAGCGTTCACTGACCTTGACATTGTACTGGCCAAGTGTTCACTGACCTTGACATTGTACTGGCCAAGTGTTCACTGACCTTGACATTGTACTGGCCAAGTGTTCACTGACCTTGACATTGTACTGGTCACGTGTTCACTGACCTTGACATTGTACTGGTCACGTGTTCACTGACCTTGACATTGTACTGGCCAAGTGTTCACTGACCTTGACATTGTACTGGTCACGTGTTCACTGACCTTGACATTGTACTGGTCACGTGTTCACTGACCTTGACATTGTACTGGTCAAGTGTTCACTGACCTTGACATTGTACTGGTCACGTGTTCACTGACCTTGACATTGTACTGGTCAAGTGTTCACTGACCTTGACATTGTATTGGTCAAGTGTTCACTGACCTTGACATTGTACTGGTCAAGTTTTCACTGACCTTGACATTGTACTGGTCAAGTGTTCACTGACCTTGACATTGTATTGGGTCAAGTGTTCACTGACCTTGACATTGTATTGGTCAAGTGTTCACTGACCTTGACATTGTACTGGTCAAGTGTTCACTGACCTTGACACGATCGCTGCGGTCGTTGAACAGGCGACATCTTCTGATTGTGCAGAGAACAGGATCAATTCCATCGTCTATGACATTGTGCGTACAAACCGGAGGCAAGGTCTTCCGCTAGAAAAACAAACAATGCACGAGTATTCAACTAAACAATTAGCTTTTAAAACCATCGTAACTCTAAATTTCTGAAGTGCCGCTCGACAGCTAAACCAGTCAGAGGGGTTTCCAGAAATACCAAATTTCGATCCAAGATGCATCTCTTCGGTTTGAGTTAGCTTTTCATAAACTCTAAATTTCTAAAATGCTACTTGATAGGTAAACCAGTTAGAGAGGTTTTCCAGAGATAACAAATGGAGATCCAAGTCCAGTTGCACAAGTCTCAGAGGAGCTGCTATGGCAGGTTTCATTTGCAAGTGCTATTGACTTCAGATTCAGTGCTAGGAAAATGTCTGAGAGAAAAGATGTGCAACTAGTTGTGGGTTACACGGAAAATATATAACTCGATATGAAATACTTAACACTCATAACCGATTACAAGTATGTTACGATTATTTATTTGCTGCTGGTGCAACTGACCTGGGAAGAGAAGATGCATCTCTTCAGTTTGATAATGTCTTCCTTTGTGAGGAGTGTATTCGACTTTGGCAACTCACCACTGCTCAAATAATAATTCAAGCAGTCTTAAATTGTAAGGTACAAATGAAACGCTACCTATTGTCCCCACATATTTAATTGGTTTGTTACAGTCCACCTTGCACAGCACTGTTTGGATGCTTTGCTTATGGTTTGAAATGGTTTTTGAAATGATCATGAAGTTGCATGTTATGCATATGGTTTGAAATGGTTTTTGAAATGACCATGAAGTTGTATGTTATGCATATGATTTGAAATGATTTTTGAAATGACCATGAAGTTGTATGTTATGCCGTGCTGAAGTGGCCGTCTGTAAATAATATAATTATTGTTTATAAGAGAGACTAATCCAGGCTTTATCAGGACTTTTGACCATTTTGGATTGCCCACTTGAAATCCTATAATTCGGAACTTTCATAATTTGATACATCTGTCGTGTGGTGATTCAGTCAATCAATAAAAATTATAATTACTTCCAGATACATTCATTCAGCACTGATTTGCATTCACCAGTTTATCTGTGGACGGTACCAGTGGACCAGAAAATTCTATGCAGTTACCGCAGACAAGTGTCGAAGATGCGTGCTCCGATGTCTTTCTGGACCTCAGACACCGTCTCTTTGAGCTGCTTTGCAATAGCTTGACCTCTCAGCGATTCAACGTTAAAGTTGTTGGTTTTCGTTGGAAAGATAAGAAAAGCGACGACTGTTACACCAGATCCATTCGACTGAAAACAGAAACAACTTTCTGCATTTTTAATTAATTGTATTATGAAAACAGAAACAACTTTCTGCGTTTTTAATTGTATTTAGTAACTTTTGTCAAGCGATGACGCTCCAAGACTAAAGAAGTAATCAGGTCAATATCAAGAAAAATCAGTCCGTGAGACAGAGATGCAGCCTTTGGTGGATAAGCAATTAGAAAAGGAAATTCAGGTACTCAGTACTTTTGTGAGATACTGAAAAGGCGGTACACATAGTGTGTAGATCCATACATACACATACCAGATATGTACATAGACATACATAACGTCCTGCATACATACATCCATTGTACACCATTACAGAAGTTTCCAGATTAGATTAGAGAATTTAGCATTCTTTTAGCATCACATACCAGACGAAAAAATTCGTGTACAATCATATAATCACAAAAGATCTTTTACTTAATTATGTGCACATGTCTTCTGATATGTAATTATAATTAGTAACTTCTATTGCGCCGGTGTCTAATGATATCGTTTGGCAATGAGACACTTGTAATGCATATGCCAAGGTGTAGAGCAAATTTTTGCAAATTTAATAGCCAGTTGCTGCCATCTTGGGCTATACAAATGAGGTAAGACCTTGAGGTAGTAGTTCAGTCGAGCAAGTCCTTCAATGAAAAGATCGGCTCCTTTGTTTGAAAACTCGTATCGTCCAGAGTTGAAGAAGTACAGAGTTTTGTCCAGATCAAAATCAAAATGACTGCAAGAACAACAGTTACTTAAACAGCACACATTATGCAAAAGAAATCTGAGAAACAATTGGTCTGATGAGACCTCCTTACTAGGTTCCCAGGCTGTTTACTGGGATCCCTGGTTTCCTCAGTTGCTGACCAGAGGCTGTGGAAACCACAGCAGTAATGAATATCCCTAAGGGTTCTTAGGAACCATTTGACTAATGTTCCAGGCTTTTATGGCTTTCCGTGCTTTCTCAGTTGTAGTATAGGCCTACTTCCTGTTTCTGACCATTCAACCTTAAACTCTCCGGTCATTGATGCTTGGGCTAAAATAATTCTCAGTCCATTTCGACAGTACTGGTTTTGGTCAGGAGTGCCACTGATAAGTATTTCCTTGAAATGGCGCTTTATAAATGTCAATTACTTACAATTACAATTACAATCACATGTTATTCAAGCTACAACTTTTTATCTGGACTCAGTGGCCTCATGGAACAAAACAAGTTGGAAATGCAACAAAAATGCTACTTAAGTTCATAAAGATTCTTTCTGCCTTCTAAGCAGTCGGTTTTCATCTTGCCTACTTTCTCGACTTTTGCCGTGGTAAAACTCCAGTGAGTTTAGAAAAAGCAAAACTGATCAGACAAATCGTTAGGCACAACCAGAAAGTGGCATTACCCGTAGAAATGTCCACGAATGAAGTCGTGTATTCTCTCCTTCGACTTTGAATGTCGGTTCTGGAATTCATGCAGGAATCCATACTTAACATTCAGTCCATTCGGCAGGACAAGATCTGTAACAGATTTAAATTTGCACAAAAATTTATACACTGCCCAATAAGAGGCACTATAGAAGACACTCATGGGCTTAGCCAGAAAAAAAATTCGGACGGGGTTTTAAGATTTCGGGGGGGGTTTCCATTGAAAATCGTCGCAAAAGTCCAGGGATTTTTGTATTTTGCATGTAAAAGCATATAAAAAAAATTTTCTGAAACTTATTTCAGGGGGTTTGAACCCGTAAAACCACCCCCTAAATACGCCCATGAACACACTCCATGAAGTAAGAGTAAGTTTACTAACAGCAACATAATGTAAAATGTACATGTTTTATCTCGACCGTATGGCCTCAACCATGCTAATTTTTCAGTGAATTGATCGGGTGAGATCCTTAACCACTGCTGCCCATTTGAATGGGTGCCATGCCATTCAAGGTCTCGTGCCCGGACCCTGCTAGGTCGAGGTTTTAGATCTCTGAAATAAGCTACTATCAGTAGGTGAACTGGCATAGAACACAAGAAGCCGTATTGCAACATTCCTATCCATATAGGAATGTTATATAGGAATAGGAATGTGCTTGTTATGATGTTAGTCATGTTACTGTTCGGGTTCTGTGAACTTCTGTCATATGGGTGATTTAAGTAATCATAAACTTAAGGTTAATTCAACATGCACCTTTCCACATAATTAGTCTTCTTTCGAGGCATGGGGTTAAAGGATTTTTGGCTGAAGAACAGTAGTTATCCACGAGTCCAACAAACCGACATTTTCCTTCTGAGTTACATAGCTTGGAAACAACCAGAGATTCAGAGGTGCTCCCAACCAGTCGGTGCTATCACTAACAAATAAGATAGTCAGTCTTCAGACATTTCTGAAAAAGGTCCCTATAAACACAGTAACTGCCTCAGATGGAGCTCCCCATTCTAAGGTACGTGCTCAACCACTGCATTGTATAAATGCTCTGAACACTGGCAGAAAAGATTAGAAACTCAATACTTACAAGGCTTAAGAAAAGATTAGAAACTCAATACTTACAAGGCTTATCAATTTTTGCAACATTTTTGTTGTCTAATGTGTAGATTAGTGCCAGGAGAATCTACTAACCTGGTTTTCTCCCTAGCAGATGTTCAGCTTCAAAGCTTGTTATATCGGATACAGTTGTGAAGACATGTGCGACGTGGACTATCGCTCGTTCTAGGCAGTAACGCTGATAAATGTTTCGATCACCTGCCTCCTTGTCCAGCTCAAACTGCAGTAGAACCAGATGTATAGGCTATGTATGTAGGTAACGTCACATTTCTTTAAAGTGCCTTCTAAATACTACTCATAGGCACTCTTCACTGGCCTGATGATGTCAGAGTTCTTAGAACGAGTTCATTCGATTAATAATCAGCATAATTTGATACTTCTACAAAACCACTGTCTAATTAATATGGGGCCATTGGGGGAGGGGGGCTCAGTTTGTGTAGTGGTTAGAATGGTAGACTGTCAATTGAGAGATCGAGGTTAAAATCCCCACCAGGACAGAAATTTGGTTTGAGATTTCTGCTCCACCTGTGCCAACTCAGCTGAGTACACCGACCAAACACTGTCAGTGGGAAGATGAGATGGTGAGGGAGAGGACTGGCCACCTGCCCTCATATGCTCAGGCTAAGAAAAGGAAGTGGCTAACACTTCATACCCATGGCTGCCTCTCTGGGTTAGCTTAGTGGACTGTTCTTCTTCTCTTCAACAGCAAGTATACAATACTCACATAGCCTACTTCATGCTACTACAGTAACTCTACTACTGTGTTCCTCAATCCACCTCCTTAGCAGACCTGGGAATGAATGATGTCATTCATTTTTGTAAGTCTACAAGTCCAATGCTTTTCTCATGTTTACACCCATGACTCTGATGAATCTCTCTTGAAATGGCACTATATAAATTTGCAAATACATGTACCATTACCATTACCCAGTCCTTCTACCAAATGGTTAATGACTGTCCATGTTTTAGTCCATATTCCACTAACAGCTTTCCAAACAGTTAAACAGAGCTATACCTTGTCGATGTTGTTATAGAAGTCCACGTGTCCAGCGCACAAATGACGGCCGAGCATTGTGGCATGAGTTGTAAAGATGGTGGCTATATCGAGGTGGTGATATCGGGCCACAAGGAGGCCAATGCTAGCAATCCACTCATGGAAATGCGCTGTCACGTATGACACTTTTGGCAGATTCTTGACAAACTACACACAAATTCACACAAGAGTAAAAAACATGAATTCAGTCTGAAAGATGAAACAAAAGCAAAGCTTACCTTTTGTGATTATGTAGTGTAAATGTAAATGTTCAAAATTTCTCAGCGCCACGCAAAAGTCGCGTCACAGAGACCAGCTTATGCCCCGATGCTATATCAAATCAAGTCTGCAGTAGCTCTGTCTATTCCGGTGTCAGGTCAGAAGAAAGCAGCTACAGACCAAATGAGATATAGCCTGGATGTCGATAGAAGTCAGAGTCCTAGCACACAAGGTGATGTGCGGCATGTGCCAAGCAGACTTACAGAGTGCACATGAGCCCTTAAAGGCTCTGATGACCAAGTCTTTGGACACCATCAGGAACTCTGTTGCCGCAGGGCAAGGGTTTTCCAACAAAGTCCTCATCCGAGAAGTAATCATCCTCAACACACTGTTCCAATCACTGCAACTCACTACACCCAGGTGTGGGATACATGGCATTGTATTAATTTGAACTCTGAACTTTCTTTCGCTCAATTGTTTTGCTGTATCTACTTAATAGAACTGCAAAGCAATTACATGCATAATGTTAATTAATAATAACTTCAATAAGTTTAGTTCAAGTGGGGTTAGATTTAACACAACTATCAAGCATTATTCTAAACAGCTTCACATGTAGGTCCCACTTGGTTAGCTAAACAGACTCCAATTATTAGACAAATCACTTAGGAAGAAGTTGTCAAGTATTTCAGTCAGCTTAGCAGCTGCTTACTTACTTACTTTCATTCCTCCTTATTCATCCATAGAACGACTGATGAAATGACTATTGACCTCTTGAAAGAATAAGTAAGTAAGATATCCAAAGACAACAGATTCTATTGCTTCGCGATCGCTGTATGGCACTCCGATGTTGGCAGTCTCCCATATCTCCTGCTTCCATTCGTCCGTTTTGAACATGGCAGACGACACGTCGAGCAGAACAACTTTCGGATAGCCTTCAATTAGCCACCGACCATATACTACCTAAGAACAGAGTACAGAGCAGAACATGCAGAACATAAGCCTCTGTGAGGTACGTAAGAGGTAATACACTCATGTGTCTTGATAACATACATTGTTTATAAAACCAGATACAAACATAAGCAGTCTGCCAGGTCACCTCATTGAACCGCCAATGGAGATCTTCTGTTCCCTTGCTGCCGTAGGTCAAACCAGTGCACCGTGCACTCTAGTCAGTCTAGTCACTCTAGTGCATTTGGAACAATCTTCCAGCTGACATTCGGGGTGTCCCTTTAAACTCTGCTCAAGTTACTTCTTCTAGCTATGTTTAAGACCCATCTGTTCAGATCCCTTATACAGCCATACACTTTTGAGGGGTTCCTAAAATGCACTTTATAACAGTCCTGATACACACATATCGATCATTCCTTTCAGAATTTATGCAGTTTCACTTCACCATCTACGGGAACTACGTGGGTACCCATACACTGTATGTATGTTGTTAACTTGACTTTAGCTGGGGACCTGGGGTGCAAGATGCACAGTTGCATTTTATGTACAGTACGGTACTTCAAATACGCCAACTGCTCCACTGCATAAACCCAACCATTCCTGTCTCACTGATTTTGCTTTTAACTGAGCTTCTCTGTGTAAGTTTCAGACTAAGAATACAAATATGAACACTTAGGCTGTATATCTTGTAATTAAATACTTTAACATTTTTTTACTCATGAATGTCATAAAATAGTATACTCCTGCCAACATGAACTTACTAAACTTTCCCACTCTGCAGTTTAATCATCTCAAATGGCATCAGAGAGAAATACTTCGGAGTTGACTAATATTACACCTATAACCCAACTAACTTTGTCGTGATCTATTTCCCATAATTATTCAGAGACATAAGTACATGGGAAATTTTTTTCTATCTAATTGTTCATAAATACAACACAGAATACAAAAACAGCATTTGCAGATCACCCGAAATCCAGAATCCCTGAGGTGCTGGATGGTCTTCATCAGAGCCTCATTTTTCTGTGGCTCCAGGACTTCCACTTCCATCCATACTCGTGCCTCTCTGTACGGTCCAATCAGACAGTATCGATCTCCAAGCTCCGCAACAGTTACAGCTGCTTTTGACTTGATCACAGTGTATATGCCACCAACTGATACAAAAAAACAGTTTATAATCTACAGGCAGACAACTGGTGTGGCATTTTCTTAATAATAATATGAGTTATCTGCCACGGCATACAGGACCATAGCAAATGTAAACAGTAGTACAGTAATGACGTACAGTAATCAGAGGCAAAAACCTGTACATAACTTTGGGGCAGAATTTTTCGGGGGCCGGATTTCTGCATTTGGGGAGAGGGAAACTTTGGGGTTCTCTCCTCTGCCCCCCCGTGATTTACGCCACTGACAGTAATGTGTGCGTGTATGCTTTGACAAACTATATAAGTGTAACTAAAAATGAACAAATGATTATCAGTTAATTGGTGCAAATTAAATTAACTCTAACACGGGTGTTAACTACTTTGCTGAACACCAAAAACCTGTAATGTAATTCTTAGTACAAACAACTCAGATTTAATTATTAATTAACTGATTACTTTGGTTTGCCACTTCCCAAGCCACTTCGAAAAACCATTGGTTGTTCTTTTCGGCCGTTTTTCCTCCGTCTAAACTATCAACAAATTCCGAATCCAATCCTTTTAAACTTTGAGCAAACGAACCACGACGACTGCGAAACGCCATTTTCAGCGGCTGCTGCTTCCGCCATAATAATAGCCTCGAAGTAGGCCTAACGGGAATTCAAAAGTTTAATAAATTATTTTCTAAGAAAAATTCTAAAAATATAGCACGCTTTGCCCTAATTTTAAGTAATTATTTGTTAGATCCCCACATAACAATTATTGCAATTTGAGTCTGTAAATAGCCAGACACGTTTATGCATTTTAAAACAGTATTAGAGAGTTTATGCAAACGTTCATTGAAATCGTAATCGTAATCGTAATCAAACATTTATATAGTGCCACTCTAAACAGAGGCGCTCCCGATCGGAGCCAGTCTCTTCACTGGTAAAGGGAGGTTTCAGGCGCTTGCGGAACTGGTCAAAAGAAACAGAAAAAGGTCAGTCTTGACTCTTGAGAGACTGAGGTAGGCCTAACTGGTTCCAGCTATTGGGACCAACAATAGCGAAACTCCTAGACTGGGCCGTAGAATTGATGGTTATATTGATGGTTATTTTGATGGTTATTTCAATCATGATTGAAATGGTCGATCGTTGATTGAAATCATAATGCCAGGTCAGCCAGAATTTCATTACAAGCTATGAACATCTATAGCGCTAATTAAGGTACCGCCGGTTTGCAAGGCATCAGACGATGCTCGCTACTAAGTAAAATCGCTGTGCAAGCCAATTCCAGATCGAGTATGCCTGGTCGAACCCAAGAAGGGGATCCTAGAAGACACAGAAATAGCGTATAGGCCTATAGGCCTACGGAGGAAATGAGCCGTCAAAAGAGATGCGTTTTAAACTTTTAACAGATATCTGACGGCCGTTGGCCACTCGCCAGAACAGATACCGCAAAGCGAACGTTTGGCGGAGACTTCCAAAGCCAATAGCGTATCGAAAAGCGTTTTTAGGTGTACTAGCAACGTAGGATAATAGGCCTACCGAAGACAAACTTTTTGGGATATGACTGCAACCCTGACAGCTTCTCTGGGCTCACAAAGGGCCCATATTTGGCCGCCAGTTGTCAACAAAAACGCTAACTGCTAACTGCATCCGGAACAATTAATAGCCTACCTAGAAAGAGGAAGAGGAAGAAGAAGAGTAAAGAGGAGCAGTCCCTTAAGCTATAGCCCTGAGGCAGCCATGGGTATGAAGTGTTAGCGACTTCATTTTCTTAGCCTCGGCATATGAAGGTTGGTGGCCAGTCCTCTCCCTTGCCATCTCATCTTCCCACCAGCAGTGTACAGTCAGTGTACTCATTATAGCTGAGTCGGCTAGGGGCGCGGGTAGAGCAGAAATCTCGAACTAAATTTCTGCCCAATCTAAATAGTCTATATGTAGGGTTGCCAACCGTCCCGACTTTGTCGGGACAGTCCCGATTTCGAGGGAAATGTCCCGTGTCCCGACTTGACCTAGTCGGGACAGCCAAATGTCCCGACTTTCAGATGTGTGACCAAAGTAACAAAATGTTTGTGACTTAAAACACAATACCCGTATTAACTACTGCTAATAATTATTGTTCTTCGATTAGTGACGGATATGATATCTTTACAACGAGTTTACTTACTTTCGAACAATTAGTGACGGATATGATATCTTTACAACGAGTTTACTTACTTTCAAACAGTTTTCGAGCAGTTTTGTCTTTTAAATGAGCTGTAAAAGCAAAAAAAAAAAGGTCATCCGGAAAAATTGCATGATCGTAACTCGTGAGTATCGATGTCGATGATTACGAGAAAGTTGCGTCCCGACTTCCTAGTTCGAAAAGGTGGCAACCCTATCTATATGTATACCGTCAGTGACAGATCTTGAGAGTGGGACATTTCTTAAGAACGAAACTGAATGAGCCACAAATTATATCTGCACAAGAGGTACGCGCACAGGGTCAGCTAGGGACAATTGCTTCTTTTTTTGAAAAAAGCAGCACCCTGCCGATACAAAGTGCATGGTTGCAGTCCGCTGCTATATAACCATCAATTTATTGCTCCAAACATTGACAAAGTAGCATCTTGCTGTACGAAGAACAAAGATCTGTTGGTAACAGAGTCGAACCCAGAAGGGACCAGAGTCCGGTTGGTTACGGCCACCTATAATTATAGGCCTACATATATAGCCATTAAGCATTTCTGGTTACCTTGCAGTGGTTCTAACTGTGGTCTTCTGAACCATTTTAAACCCTTGTTATGTAATGTTATGTTAAGATAACCTTGACCGAGACCCTCGCACGTGGACTTTGAAGTCTGTGAGCAGACCATGGATATAATAAACGGTCGCTGGGGGCAGACCCATCGACCCACCCACATATGAAGGCCAGCGCGTGCTGACATCTGTCGTACGATATCGGTCAGTGCTACCACTCCTTGGGAAATTTCCCAAGATTTTGTAATTTTTGGAGGTCGACTTCGGATCTGGGGATTTTGCTTAGCAATCTTGGGATTTTTTTAAAGATATCCAGACTAATTTTTTATCCGTACTTTCAAACAGTGGCAGCGAATCAGATCAGGAAAAACTCGCTCATTGATTGAAAGACGTTTATTAATATTGTAACTTGTAGATATTATAACTTGTTAATTAATTCACTGTTATGCACTGTTTTTTCTTTGCAGTTCTTAGCTCGGCATTTTTGTGAATAATTATTATTGTAAAAACACGTTTCATATTTCATCATATAACTCTTTTATTTTCAGTCACTTGGGATTTTCTGGTACACTTTTGGCCAATCTTGGGAAATATGTTGGAAGATCTTGGGAATTCAGAAATGGAGAGTGGTAGTAGCAGTGGATGCGGTCGATCAGGCGATATTCAAACCGCGACGAGTGAAGTGGCGGATGTGTTTTGTCTAAGTTTTCCTGGAAATAAAGACGCTATTTTCAGCCACTATTTGTCTCGACACAGGTAAATAAAAATATGAATTTGCTCCTCAATGTTTCCGCGTTCTTTCCGTATTTTGTTTGTAGTCAGGGTTTTATGTGGTGAGTCGTACGAAGGGGCGTAATTCGGAAAACTTGTAGTATCGGGGGCTGAAGGCTTATATAGTATCTTTGGGCATGCGGTGCGGACGCCGGACGGTACCAGGTTTGCTAATGAGGAAGCTAACCCTAACCCTGACCCTAACCGACCCTCACGACGTCTAACCTGACCCTAACCAACACGCACGACGCCAGTAAACTTACGCACTACATCCTTCATCCCCCGATACTATAAGCTTGCCCTGCACGAGTTTGAAATAGGTTTAGGCAGGTTATATTAATGACTTATTAATTTACAATTATGAGATATACTAGATGAGGGTGTGTTAATGTCAAAGATCCAGTAGCTGTCGAAATTAAAGACAGGTGCGTTTCACATCCCGAAACACCAAATCCTCGATGTTTTCATTGGATCCCCGAAATCTATTTCCTTAGCGAAAGCAAGATTATTTGTGTTAATCTAGCTATTCTGAGTAACGTCTTAATATACTATGCTTGGAGAGGGTAAACATGTAGTTTAGCGTCGTAAATTATTCGCCATTGCATGGGTTTAAGCGTTGGTCAAATACAAGGGGTGCGGGCTGAATCTCCGTAACCCGAATCCCATAAACGAATTTGGGCCGGATCTCGAAGTTGATTTTCTAAGTCCGACCTAAATGAACATAAATAACAAATAAACATTTGAATAGGCAGTATATCGATATACATCAAGGCCACGCTAGGTCTTCGTCATGTTTACAAAATAACTTTGACTAGCTCGGACGCTTTCTAGAAAACTGTTTTTGGGAAATCGGGCTTTTGTCTACTTAAAGCATTTTCGGGGATTCGGGATGACTCCAAATACAAGTTGAATTGACGAGAAGAATTCTTGCTAAAATAGAAATCAGATTGATTAAATAATTTCTGCTTAAATGGAAGTGGATTGATGAAAAGAATCTTGCTTAAATAGAAGCGGGATTGATGGAAAATAATTATTAATTAATTAGCAGTTGTATTGATGAAAAATAATTGTTGCTTAAATAGAAGCTGGATTGATTAAACGAAATTGGATTGATAAAAATAATAATGCTATTATAGCCTACAATGGGCGAATAATTTACAACGCTAAGCTACATGTTTACCCTGGCGAGTGGGCGACTAGTCCATAAGTTTCTGGATTTTGAACGTTATATAGAAAAATCATTTTCAGGAATTGGGTCAATTTTGCATTTTCTTCACTGGCGTGAATCTGGTTTTGGTTTTTAAGCAGACCCAGTTAGAGACTGTCGAGGTTGTGTAGTTTAGCAGGGTGGTAGTCATGGGCTGCTTAAGTGTCAATTAAAGATGGGATGACTGCAATTTACTCAATTTTCCACTATTCGTTTTACAAATTAATTGTATGAAAGGCCATTTTTGCACAGAACGTATGTGTGTGTGCTGTTTTTGCTTTTTGCCACTGTTGGTACTCTGCTGGCACCAGTCCAAGCCTAGATAAAGGAGGAGGGCAAAGTTCATCTTTGTTTTGACACAGTGTTGTTAAACAGAAGCTAGTACTACTACATTTGCTTGGATTTATTTATCTTGAAGTTAACCTTAGCAGGTTTTTCTCGACAGAAAATGTTGTACATCGAGAAGACCTTTGACGCAGAAAGCGCCCGAATATGGTTCGACAGTGTCAAGCACGTGGCACCAGTGTCGGCTGTCATCTACATCATTCTTACCTTTGGAGTTAGGAGCTACATGCAGAATCGACCCGGGTACCAACTTCGAGGCCCTCTGTTTTGCTGGAACGTAGCCCTTGCCGTTTTCAGCATAATTGGGACGATCCGCACTGTTCCCATCTTCGTTGATGTACTTTCGAATGAGGGTTGGATGTACTCGATTTGTAACTCGTCCGTTTACACCGGTGCTCAGACGGCAGTCTGGGTGTTTGCCTTTGTGTCTTCCAAACTGATCGAGCTTGGGGACACGGCCTTTATCGTGCTACGCAAGCAACAGCTGACGTTTCTACACGTCTACCACCACGTCACTGTGCTACTCTACTGCTTCTATTCGTATCCAGAGCACGCTTCGTGTGGCCGTTGGTACATGGTATTCAATTACTCTATTCACTCCCTCATGTATTCGTATTTCGCCTTCAAGTCGATGAAGTTTCGCATTCCGAAGGTTATCAGCGTCTTCATCACTTCGATGCAGATTGTTCAGATGATGGTTGGTCTGGTGGTATCGATGAATGTCATGGTGTTGAGGTACCGTGGTCAGGAATGCCATCAGACCTTGGAGAATGCGATTGCTGCCGTGCTGATGTACTTCAGCTACTTGCTGCTGTTTGTGCACTTCTTCTACAGGTCCTATGCCACACCTACGTCGCCTAAGAGGCTCGAAAGCAATGGGGAATTGGAGACGAAGAGCGTAGGAAACAGACGAGCAAAGAAACTAGATTAATATGCTGGGAAGTGCTTTAGGAGTGTGAATTCTGATTCTGATGTAGGTCGTTTGGGGACTTGATACTGAATATAATTCAGATGTTGAACTTGACCTCATTAATCTGCGATCTTGTTACGACGAATAACTTAGTTTTGGGTCCCATTGGTGGCATTACTATGAGGTTTTAACATTTGAGTAAGTCAGTCCCTGATTTGTGTTAGATACTTTTTGCTTATTTTGCTGTCTTCTGTATTTGCTAGACACTGACTGCTGTTGTTTCCATGTGCTGGGTGTCAAGCCTGTCGACCATTTTATCTCAGCTTTTCCATTTTATGTTTCGGTGTGAAAGTTTAAGAGGTATCAAAAATCGCAAAGTAAAACTAATAAATTATTCATTTTGGATTGATGTTAAGGTAAACTTTTTAACTGAAATATATAAATTATACTTTGAAATATTTGTTATTAAATGAGCAGTGAAATTAATGATTGCTTAAATTAATCAGGTTCTAAAAACGCAGACAACAGAGAAAGTCCGTTGCTAACTCGACTTTCTGGATGGTTGTTGCGTATTTTGCTTATTTGATCTGCTGTGTGCGAAATCTCTTAACCTGTCCAAGTTTTTCTCTGCTTCTGAATCTGCAAAGACCCGGTATGCATGTTAGTTTTAAATAAATGTTTTAAAACTCGTAATGAAATGAGGATTTTAAATTGTGATCGGAAGGTTTTGGAAAGTTTTTTTCGACTCTGTTTCTGGAGTTTAGTTCTGTGTACGTTATTGTATGTGCCATTTTGTTTTTGAGTAATGCAACCAGTAGTGTAAAGGTTGTTTTGTGGTATTTCTGTTGTTATGTGTTAAAGCCAAAAGTTCCACCAATCTCAAGAATGTCTTGAAAAAGCAGTGTTAATTACTTTAGAAACGATGTTTATTTAGAAGGATCTTAATTTTCTGTAAATAATAATTTTTACTGTAATTAATTATTTCTGAAACTGCCTAGAATGGGCTTTGTGGAAAAGAGAATAATGGTATCATATCTGTGGTTTACCCACTTTAGATGCTAATGACATTCAGTGGCGTAACGAAGGGTTTCAGCGCCCATGGTCAAGAGTTGATGACTGCACCCCTTTTTAATGTTCTTGTTGACTTTTAATCGTTCTTGTCGTAGTACTGTGTACCACTGCGAGCAAATTTTGCGCCCGGGGTCGGCTTCCCCCTTCGTTACGCCTCTGGTGATGTTACTGGCACTTTTACAATTCCTCACCCAGGCTCCCATTAGTAAATGTACGATGTTCATCTTAATTGTCATGTACTTCTTGACCTGGTTTAATGCTAGCTGACATTCCTGTGAGGCAGCTGCAGATATCCTAGTTGTCTCTAGGATATAAAGCGGGTAAACCGTAGAATTCGTACAAATATTGTTCGTAACAAAGAGCCATCCTTTATTACTAAACGGAAAATATGAACATTTTCAACAGTTGTACTTTGCTTATGATGGAGACATGTGAAACATTTCATGTTAAAACTGAGTTGATGGTGAAAAATCCCGAGTGGTTTATTATGTTGGGCTATGGCCGTTCAGCTTGAAATTTGCATTGCTAATTTTTTGTATGTAGCAATTTTCAGCCAGGTTGTTTTTAATTAAGTATTGCAGCTGATTAATAATTAAGTCTACAGCCAGTCACTGACAGCTGTGGACTGACGTGAAACAGCTGCTGGTACAAATGATTCTTTTTATCTGACTGGTGTAAAATTAAGCATTGTTATTACAATGAATGGAGTGGGTTGTTTGCACAGCAGCTTGAGTACAATTAACAATGTAGAATTTGTAACAATATGTGGTAATTGGAAATTGTTGTGGTACAACAATTGCCTGAGCAATCCTTGCGAAGTTCTTTTTCTGCTGGATTGGCTGATTTGTTTAATTAATAATTACTCAGCACAACAAAACATTTAGTGGCACTATAGTAATTACTGTTCATTATTATAATTATGGTATGGTACGATATATTCTTTGTTCATTTACGCTTGCTGTCATAGTGCAGCAAGTTAAAAAAATTATTACTGCTGGGAAAATGTATGTTTTTGAGATGGTCTGTGAAAGTGTTCTTGAATGAAAGGGACGAGTCAGTAAGAAGGGCACTAAAATTGATCTTTATATATCCGAGATCTGCAACCACTGTTGGATCTGCCATGTTTCAGTGTCTTAGACTGTGGTTCTGAATGGCGCTATATAAATGTTTGCATATATATTTGCATATTTATGTATTTAAAGAATTTGCAAATGCATTCAGTACCAGATCGGTAGATGTAGGATATGTACATGCACAGAAAGATCTGACCCATTTTTGCTATTGACCTTTCCTACAGCACACCTAGCTATTTGCTATGGTATTGACTGATAATGACTGTAAACTGCCATTGTTGTATTTGGCATTATGCAGTTTGAGTGTGACCACTGACCAACACTGTGGCGGCTACTCAGTTGCTTGACAATATTGAAAGGGAAAAATTATCACTTTGAACTATGACATTTATTTTGTGCTTGGCAAACACTGAGCTGTATGGGGCTTCATGTGTATTGTTTGCCTGATGTTATTGTTTAATGGGCTGATAAAGTTTGTGTTTGATGGGATATAGTATCTGGTTGGTTGGTTAGTGCACCCGGAACCAAGCATAAAACTTATCTTTTTCAGCTTGCTTACTCGCTGTAGATGAAAGCAGATAATGCAGAGCGTGTGCATTTGAGTGATTACTGGGCAGGGACCATGAGGAAGTCCCTGACAAACAGTTGCTCAGCAACATCAATGTTTTGTTATTTCGGTGCACGTGCACGTCCGATCTTTGGAAGGAGGGCAGGATAAATTAGTTTTATTTGTCCTTAGTGTTTGTGATTTTAGTAGAGCATTTCTGCAATGCTTCTTATGAACCATCCTGAGGTGTTCTTTGCTGGTGTTTGATTTGCCGTTTAAATATTACGAAGTGATGGCTTGCTATGCTGTGCAGAGCAGTGCTGCGATCGTGTGTTGTTGGGGCATCATGACCTGAAGACTTAGGTCTGGTGGCATTTCTTCTTTGCTGTACTGACATGGTCATGTGATGCTGATTCATAATGTCTCGGAAACCCATGCTGTTGTTGAGTCCGCTCTGCTGTAAACTTGAGACATATCTCTGATTCATATTTCTTGTTGTGTGGTATGACAGTATACCTCTATTGTAAGGGGACACTGGAAAATTTCTTGTTGTGTTTTATAGTATAGAATGGCACACATGACAGTATGCTGCTGCTGCTCCCATGAAATAGTTTCCATGATGCATTGCTGTGTTTGTTACCGGTTCAAATCCTGGTGTGCTGTAGGAAAGGGCAATTCTTCACTGTGAGCATTGCAGATTGTGGTGTGATTGGTCTGTAATCCAACAATTTGTGTGCACAAGCATCTGTAATGTAATGTAACAATGACAATTTGTGTAGTGTTATTTAGTAGCAAGCTACCTGTAGGTTCTTTGTAGTTGTTTCATGGCTGTAATCAGTTGTGTCTCGGCAGTGGAATGCACGAGTGTAACGACCTTTGTTCATTCATTTGATGTATATAGCACCCCTTGAAGGTATTTACTCAGAGGTGCTCCCATCCCAGCCTTGGCTAAAAAGAACAGTTTTCAAGTGTGGATAAGAGGTGCAATAAAATGACGTCCTTTTCTTGCGGAAGCCCTTTGCAAGTGGATGGCCCAACCACTGACTTGCGCAAGCACGTTCATGCTTGCCTGTAACTAAGCAATATAATTTGGTATGATTACATGGAAGCAATGGTTCAAGTGCTTGTGTTACAACGCAGTGCGGGCGGGTTTGAGCCTCCTCTGAGGCAGTTACTGTATAGGGACCTTGAACAAGTCCTTCAAGCCCAGTTGCTTAGTGCCGTTGATTGTAGAACTACCGGGTAAATAAATTTATGATATATAGAATTGGTGATATAGTATTGGTGATGGATATCAGCTGATAAGGTTGTACAGATTAAAATGTTTGGCTTGACGTTTGCAATATAAGTATGTTGCACTAAATAAAAACATCATTACATGATGTGTAGCTTGTAATTTTCTGCCACTTTTCCACGAATGGTTTATCGTTTTGGTATCAGAGAAGCTGGTTTCTTTGTAGAACCAGTCTCTACTCATAAAAAGTTTAACTTATAATAGGAAACTGATGTATTTTCTTTTTATGTATGAAAGCTTGTTCCCTCAGTGAAATAATCATATCTCTGGTCGCAGTAGGCAATTAACATTTTCATTTTATGTTGGTCTTACGGAAGTTGGGTAGTTTAGGAAATTAAGCCAGTCACTGCCATTCAAGGTAGGAAATTGATGAGCAAATGGATCAATCATGTTATGTTGTTGAGAGATGCTGATAACTTTGTTGCCTACATCTTTTTATGACAATTACCTCTCTTTGTCAACTACAAACTTCATATTTTTGTGTTTTGTATTTACAAACTGACTTCTAACACAGTTGCATAATCTGATGTGCTAAGTTTTTATGCTTGATTCGGTTGTATCGCTTGTGAATAAGCTGGTGCCCTGCGCTTAGCTTTCAAGTGTCGCTTTAGAAATTTGGCGTTTACGATTTTAATGCCTATACGATCTGAGGCTAATCTGAAGTGCCAACGTTTTATTCCAGGCTCTGTTTGATCTGACTTTTTAGTATGTCAGGTCTTGTAACGTTGTTTTTGTTTTCTTTGAGTGTTAAAGTGTAGCATAAATTTCTAGCTTTGTGCACATTGTGAAGCGACATTTCCTATACTTTGGAACAATAAAGCATAACAATCTGCCGGCTTCACTTGTGTCTTTGAAACTACAAAAACTACAAAACCTGGTCTGGTAATGGTTGACAATGCAGCTCAGTGTTGTGGATTCAATTCTCGGCCAATTGAGAAAACACTTTTATTCTGTTCAAGGCATATTTTGGCCGCTGAACACTACATGCACTTTCCAGAAACACTTCAATTCACTGGGGTTGAGCTTCCGAGTACATATCTTGAAAGGGATTGTATTGTATTGTATCTATCAATTTATATAGCGCCTCTCGCAGTGCACACCAATCAGAGGCGCTCCCAGTGCGAAAGACCCAGAGAAAAGAAAGAGGTCTTAAGATGTGAGTAAATCTGAGGATGGGTACAAGTTACGGAATCAAAATGTATTCAGAATTTGTGCAGAGAACTGCTACAGTGCAATGTTTCAGCAATTCAGATAATTCTGACAAACTCCCATAAAAATTCCATTTTTAATTTGTGCGCTTTTAATGAATTTGTGAGAAAAACTTAAGAACTCAAATGACTGACATCATTAACCTCCTTAGCGTTTCATTTTCTCCCAGAAAAACGAGCCAAAAACGTTGCATTGTTTTACGTATGCATGTATTGTATATGCATGAATATACATGTGTAGGTATATATGTGTACATGTAAACATGCATAGCCATATATGCATACATTTACATATATACATATGTATATATGTACAAATACATGTATAAATTTACATATATATATATATGTATATATATACAGATATATGCATGTATTTATGTATGTATGTATGTATTTATATGTATATATATGTACATATACATCTATGTGTGTAAATATATACATGTGTAGGTATAATTATATATAATTATGTAGGTATATATGTATTTATATATGAATATGTATGTATGTATGTATGTATGTATGTATGTATTTATGTATGTATGTATGTATGTATGTATATATATATATATATATGTACATATACATCTATGTGTGTAAATATATACATGTGTAGGTATAATTATATATAATTATGTATATATATATATATATATTTATATATGTATAATATGTATGTATGTATGTATATATATATATATATATATATATATATGTACATATACATCTATGTGTAATAAATATATACATGTGTAGGTATAATTATATATAATTATATATATATATATATTTATATATGTATATGTATGTATGTATGTATGTATGTATGCATGTATATATATATATACATATATGTACATATACATCTATGTGTGTAAATATATACATGTGTAGGTATAATTATATATAATTATGTATATATATATATATTTATATATGTATATGTATGTATGTATGTATGTATGTATGTATGTATGTATGTATATATGTATATATATATATATATATATATATATGTACATATACATCTATGTGTGTAAATATATACATGTGTAGGTATAATTATATATAATTATGTATATATATATATTTATATATGTATATGTATGTATGTATATATATATATATATATATATATATATATATATATGTACATATACATCTATGTGTGTAAATATATACATGTGTAGGTATAATTATATATAATTATGTAGGTATATATGTATTTATATATGTATATGTATGTATGTATGTATGTATGTATGTATGTATGTATGAGCCCGAACGTGACTCGGGGTTAACCGCTTTTGCATAGAATTCCCGGCCCGAGTAACGTTCGGGCTTAACGCCAAGGAGGTTAAACTGATTCACAAGTCAGATGTGTAGCTTGTAGCACAACTTGCCAAATGTATGCAACTATGCAGCATGCATGTATGAAAAGCAACAGATTCTCGAACTGCATCTGTGTTTTAAGGACTTGCAGTTGGTCTTTGCACGTTTAAAACCATAACATAGAACCTTTTATGTACACGTATCTGTCAAAAGTGCTGACGATCTTATGCAAGGAGGTCCAAACCCGTATTCTCACACTGAACAAGACTCTTAAAATAAGTGATTGTGCCTGAGAAACTGTCAGTCTAGGAAATCAATATGCAAGAAATAACTTGGACGGCTGTTGCACATAAAATATGGCAGCAATTGTTCTATGCATAATTTGCACAGTACAGTATATATCACTAACTATGTTTCATTTTAAACTTCAGACTACATTTATAAATAATTTTGCTTGTGCATATATTCGATTCAGACCAGACAAAGATTTAATTAACAATTTCTTTAAAATTTTCCTGGATAGATGAAGATATAAAATAGTTGTAACATTTTACTATTTATCATAACATTTTGATTTTTCATTTAAAGCCAATCGAATGCAGTCTTAAACCAGTTTTCAAATTTTGTTGACTGTGAGGGATTTCACACACATGGCCACAGTTGAAATCAATAGATAAATCAGTCGAAATTTATATAGCACCCCTTCAATGCTCTACTCAGAAGCGCTCCCGATCCAGGCCAAGCAGAAAAAAGCAGTAAATTACTACAGACAAGTACTTCAAAGTTCAAGAATTTCTAGTTTCAGTCAGTATACTTTGCAGCCCAATACACGTAAACTCATCTTTTCCCACTACTTGTTTCCTCTGCAGGCAGCTTCCATGTCTTCTTGGTGTCCCTTGTTAGCTTTCAACCGGACTTTCAACCACGAATTTGCTTATTAGCGACCATGCCTTGAGCATCAGAACAGTGGCCCTATAAAAGTTCTTTATTATTATTATTATTATAACAACAAGCCAGCAAATATTAATTTTCTTATAACAAACAACATCTTATGCTGTTGGTGAAACAACGGAATACTCGGCCCTGAAACGAACTAAGCGATGCCACAGCCATAAGGTGACTGCCAACAACATACAATGGAAGAGCACAACATTGTCTAAGCTCTCTGATACAGTCATTGTTCTACGGTGATTCTGGATTTCCTTCCATCTGGCTCACTGCAGTGTTCTCCTGTTTAACTGTCGTTATCTCGTTAATCTGAAAATGTACAAATCTTTTAGATCATGCAAAAGCAAAATGCATGTCTTGTATGCTTTCATGTATACACTTAGCATAATGCCTTTTAGGTCACAAAACTGCTGCATACATGGCTATCTTACTTAAATGAAGTGCATTTTTAAAACAGTTTGAAACTGCATCGATAGTGTAGTGGTTAGCGCGCGGGATTGTCAATTGAGAGGTCGGGGTTCAAATCACCAGGGTAGAAATTTGGTTAGATTTCTGATCCACCTGCGCCACTGTGCACATATTACAAATTCAACAATAATAATATAATTCCAAAATAAGGGCTGACCACAGCTTCGCTACAATGCTGCATTGTGGACAACTGTGAGGAATTTTAAAACTTAATTTGGCTTAAGAAAGAAACCTGAAACGAAAATCTCATTATAATACATTATTATTATAATGACATTTGTATCGTGAGCACGGTCATACTGAACTGTGAATCTGAGGCGCGGATAGTCAGACGTCAGTAAAAGATGCAGTTAGATATCCAAGTGCTTGAAAGTCAAGGAGAAATAGTGAGTTTTGAGCCGCTTTTTGAAGGACAGAAGTGAATTTGAGCTACGCAGAGAGAGTGGCAGTTGACCATTCGCTGGGGCAGAGGCTTGGAATACACGCCCATGACTGTTCATCATCGGGCTCAGCTAAAAGACCCTTACTTGATGATCGCAGGCAACGAGAAGGGATGTATCGAATTAGTAGTGATTGAAGGTAGGGAGCTGTGCTGTGCTGAGGGCTTTGACTCCAAAGTTATAATGCAATTTCAATGACTTACTACTAATATTACTACCACTATGATCAAACAAATTTTTTTAAAGGATAAAGAGATAATTTGGCTAATGATCTTTCAAAAAAGCAGCACAAACAATTCTGGATAAAAAGCCTTACCCTTCCTGGAGTCAACGTCTCAAATCTGTGCCGGAGTGTTTGTAGTTCGTACTCGCAGTTTGCTAGTGCCATCTTCAGTTCGTTCATGAGCACAATATCTTGACGAAGTTCGTTAAATGACGTAACTATTTCCTGCGTCGGCATAGGATTCAGATCTTACAAAATAGAAACAACAAAATCGTTATTGAATTAATTTTGTACACTTATGTGCTCAATATCACAAAATCTGAATTTCGTGTGATACATTCAGTGTTACACAAAGTCCACTCAGCATCTCTTACTACATCATTGACTGGAACAGTCCTAGAACTGTTCTACCAAAGACTAAAACTATTCTAAGGATGACCAGAACCATTTTACTGAATACTAGAACTGTTCTACTGGAGACTAGAACTGTTCTGCCAAAGAAGACAACTATCCTAGCATAGACTAGAACTATTCTATATATCAAAGACCAGAACAATTAAATACTGCATACTAGAATTATTCTACCAAAACATAAACTATTCTACCATAGATTAGAACTGTTCTACCGAAAACTAGAACTGTCCACAAACTTTTTAAGCTGCTGGACCCAGTTTGAAACTTGTTCTGCTCAGTTGCTTATGTCATCATTCTCAACTTAGGACTAATAGTACCTTTCTCAAACTGCTTATCCACCAAACACTGCTTCTCCGTCTCAGTGACCTGATCTCTGGATATTGACTCGACAACAGTTTGGTTTTGGTGCATTAGATAGAAGCTAAATATTAATCATTAATAATAATAAATAATCGAATCTGCAATTGCCGAATCACAGACCCAGTGGCGCCCCTAACAGATGATCATGTCACTTTCAGCTTAAGGTGTACTTTTACGTATCAAACAAGCCAACAACTGACCAATTCCCATTTCTTCCAACGTTGTCTCTATGGCTTTTGTTTTTCGCTGACCCAGAGAGGCCGGAAGTTTCATCTAAAAGCATAAACCACATCAGTTCCGTTAGAAACCCTCACAACAGTTTTCACGATGAAGATAAGAAAATAATACAATGAAAATGCAAAAATGCCAATCAAAACAAACATGAATTATACTGAATCTACAGCTGGGGCACTCAAAGTACAGCCCTGCCAGGTAATTACCCATAGGCATTAACACTTTAATGATGAGAGTGTACTAAAAGTGACTGGGAAACCAGTGCAGCTTGAACATGTTAAGTGTTAAGATCTCAACTCAATTCATTTTTTGTAAACATCTTTGGAAAGAATAAGGTATCAACAGTGTCTTAACCCACTGTAGAAGTCGTCCAGTTGAAATCCAATAGGTTATAGTTTTCATATTAAGGTATGGTTATACATCATTAAGGTTGGCATCACCTCTGATGAGTCTCTCCTGTAAAGGCTCTACATAAATGTGATTTTACAGTGACAATTATGTACGCTAGAAGTAAGGCTACTGGAAATACAAAGCTGGGTAGAAGCATTTGTGATAAACGTACCCTTTGACTTCTAAGCGATACGCCAGATTGTTTGAAGTCGGGAAATTTGATGCTCGTTGTCTCTGGTGTTGTCTGCAAAGCCAAACAAAAATAGTTGTATATTCGTTTATCTAATCATGTCATGTTGTCATAACGCAACAAGTTACGTATTATTAAACAGGCAACATAAACGGTGGGCATGGTAGCCAATTGGTTAGAGTACTTGGTCTATAAGAAGGAGTTCGAGCCTCAAATGAAGCGGCCACTGTGTTGATAAGTTGAGCAAGTCCTTCATGAACAAATGTTCGGCAGTATCAATGTTCTGCTTAAATAGTGCACTTTAGAACTTTGGAAATAGGGCATTATGAAATGTAGTTGTATTGCATAGTAAATGATAACTGACTAAGATCAGGGCGAAGGAGATGGTTGAATGGTAACATGCTGGTACAAAGATCAGAAGGACGCAGGTTCAATACCCGCTAGCCCCATAAGGTTGACTCAGCCTTCCACTCCCTGGGCAACAGTAAACTGAGCCGTAGGACAGAAGGGCACCTTGCAGGCTGCCATAAAACTAAATTCGACTCCTGTTAAACTTGTTATCATCTGTTACTACTATATCATGTAGTCCTACTGCATACTTGTCAGTTTGAATTAATAAACGAATACTATTATCATTATTATTATTATTAAAGTGTTAAATTGAATCACTGATAGAACCAAAAGACCAAGGAACCACTTACGCTGGTGTCGCGAATTTTGCACGGAACGACCTTCTTGGAAGCCTTGCGTTCCGAGCGTCTTGACTCTAGGTTACTGTCGGCCGCTGTTATCAGCTTCTGAAGGTCAAGGGCTTTCTTCTCACGTTCCTTCTTCCTCTGTTCGATCTTCTTCAGCTCCTGCACCAATCGTTCCTCTTCCTCAATCTAACGCAAAGCCAAAGTAAACACATACCATCAAATCAGTCACAGGTATCAACATTTTTCTGATAAATCGATATGTAAGGGCAGTCCATTCTGATAAACCCAAGAGTCATCCACGTTATAACGCTGTCTTTGTGGAAACAGGCAGAGAGTCAGTCTGCCAAACTGAAATTTATCCAAAGCAGATGAGGGACAACTGTCCAACCCGTTTGTTAAAAAGTTGAAAAAAGTTTAACCAAATATTTTTATTTTAGTTAACTTGTTTACAAAATCAGATGCCAACATTTAGTTAAACTCTTTTATTTTAGTTGAAAAATAGTTATAACTTAACTAAAAAACTTAGTTAATGCCCATCACTGATCAGATAACATAATTTTCTGCAACGTCACTGTTGACCAAAACCGATGAAAGCTTGAAAAACAATTATAGTGGTCTGCACTCGAAGGCCTTCGACTTAATAAGAAAGTGGTCATCATTGTACATACTTGTTCTTCTGTTCGATGGAACAGTTTCTCCAGCTGTTCCTTTCGTCTGCGCTCGTGTGATGCGTCAAACACACGAACTTTTACCTCATTAGCATGCGTACTTCGAACCTGTTTTCAACAACAGCAAGGAAAGTCGGTGATTATTTGCAGAAAACTTAAAATTAGTTAAAATCATCTCTCTTGCCAATAACAAGCTTCTGCCACAGAATTAGAAAATTTATAAAACTATTAGACTACTATGAGCACATGATGTTAATCAGTTATATCCATTACGGATTCCTGAGCCTGTCATGAATCCATTATTTTGATTAATCATCTTTCAATGACAAGGATATAGGTCGTAAAGGTGACAGGCTGAAGTCTCAGAGTTGTTTTCTTTCTCGGTAGATATTGTTGCTAGTGAATTGTAGCCAAAAGACTCAAAATTTAACAACTAACACAGTCCTGAAAGCTTACAAAGAAATCTCATTAACCTCGAAACAATAGCTACCGCATCCACACCCTTGCAACCAGCATATGCCCTGACCTTGCTAAGCATATTGCAAATGCCGTAGTAGCGTTCCTTGAGATCCTCTACTGATCGGTTGGGAAATCGCTGTCGATCCCATCGATCGTGGATTACAATGAATCTAAGATCGAATCTCCGGCACAGATCGAGCAGGTAATCGGTCTCCTGGCGGGACCAGGTCTCGTCGTGAAGATGTTGCTGGTATTCCAGTTCTGAGTAAACGGGAACATCCACCGTCTGAAAGAATCCAATCCAGATCTGATCTAAGCTGAAAACTTATATGGGATCACCTTAAATTACTCACAGCATTGTAATGGTAATGGTAATTGCAAATTTATATAGCACCACCTCAAGAAAGACTCATCTGGGCCTTCCATTTAGTACATGCTAAATGGCTAAATGGATGGCCCCTGATTTTGCTGTCACCATGTAAAACTGTTCCATATGTGGTCTTTAACAAGCTATACAGTAATACAGTAATGATCATCACTAATTATTATTAGATAACTTTATTAGTTAAGTAGTAATTATTAGAAACAACAACCAGAAAAATTAATTAGCAACTACCAACAGCCAATTTATCACCTTAACGATGAGAGTGTACTAAAAATGACTGGGAAACCAATGCAGCTCATCATCAAAGTGTTAAAAATACAATTTTACAAAAACACCGTGACAGTACGGTAGTAATTACAGAAAGCCATTCACATAAACTTTAGCAGATATGACTGCAATTAAAGCACAGATTACTCGTTGAAGCCGCTACCTCTTGTTCGATATAAATAACGATGAACGATGACGATGATGTTAGCAAGTATACTACATATTTACTTCTGAGAGATTCAAAGTGGTTCTCGTTAAATGCTCCTTGATGCTTGCAATAGCCTGATAGAAAATAAAATTCGCACAGTAACCCACTACATACAGAAATGCATTTTGTCCTGCACACATGCTACAGTTCATAGACACATCTAGAAGACCCTGCTGAACACTGAGATGACCCAACCTTATTAAATCTTGCAAATGGATAGTCTAATCCCTCATCAGCAACTCGGCGCCAGTGGTAGAAGATGGCACCATCCTGAAAACAGAAGAAGCAAAGTCAATACATCCTCATCTCCAGCTCTGATTTGTAAAAAAAACTGAGAATGCAAACCTCTGTTAAAAAATTTATTACAACTGTGAAATACCTTACCTTTACTTAGGCAAGCAAGCACAGTTAAGAAGTACCTACAAAGTGTTATACCATATGTGTCTAGATACAGTAAACGCTGCTTAATGGCATAGCCTCGGGACTGTCTTGAACCTATGCACATAACCGAGTTATGCACATAACAGAAGTTCCCATGTACTGTATAAAGTTGGCTAAATGTACTGGTATTTAATAATAGTGATGGAGCCTATATACTATGCCTTCAGTAACCATTCAGGTAAAGTAAATCTAAGCGGAATGTATTATGATGCGGTTTGAACACTCCGGTATGTGCAGCTGAAAAAAGACCACTGGACAGCCGGAGTCATTTGCCTCCCCTACATTCCACTCTCTGCTCAGCTGAGCTTGCTGTCCCCGCATGCAGGCGTCTATTAGGCAGCGCCATGCTTTCTCTGTTGCTGGCCCTTTAATTTGGAATGGGCTTCCTGTGCCTCTTCATTTGGTGCCCAGTGCCCTTGCCACCACGTTTTATTCCAACCTTAAGACTGTTCTTATTAGCCAGGGTTAAGTCGGGAGTTCTCCTGAGCAGATAACCTTGAAGGGGCGCCATATAAATCTCCTACATAAATGAATGAATTCCACTAGGGCATGGGAGCTTTTTTACAATCAGTCACAGAGTTTCTGGACTTCTCTTAAGAAACTATCGAAGGCCGGAGTTACCTTCCGAGCAGGATTCGTAAATGGCATCCACTTCCACGGCCGAACACGACTCTGACCAATCTTTGCCTTCATCTGCTTGTAACCCTGATATGTGTCAGTTGGGATGATTGGCGGGCCATCCCTGTCAATCAATGAAACAAATAATTAATCAAACAATAATTCATCAGCACATCCATGACTCCATAGGCACTGAAAATAGCAATCAGTCAAATTGATTGATCTTCGACTACTAGGATGAAGCCTGTCTAGTAATCAATCAACAGAACAATTAATCATTTTGTCAAATAGCCAATCAATCAATCAATAACACTTTAGCGATGAGCTGCATTGGTTTTCCAGTCACGTTTTGTACATGTACATTGTTAAAAGTGTTAACTAACACAACAACATTCAGTGTGGCAGTTCCTCGGTCTCGGACTGCCACAGCACAGCACCGTGCCTATGCCTCTGTTGGCCCTTTGCTGTGGAATGACCTTCCTGCTTTAACTCGTGCTGTGATGTTTTATCTGGGGGCACTACTGTTTCTGCCCGTTCTCTTAAGACTTTTCGTTTTTCGAGGGGTTCTTCGCACTGGAAGCGCCTCTGATTAGGTTGTACTGTGAGAGGCGCTTTATAAATCCGTAAATAGAATAGAATAGAACATAACAACTGCACTCTATAAAGCAGCATAAACCATAAACTCATCTTGCATAGCGAACACTATGTACACATAAAATTTGTGAGTTTTTGCTGCTTCATAAAGTGCACTTGTAATAGTATTGTGTTACTGAACACTTTAGCAAACAGCGTTTACTAAAAGTGACTAGGAAACCAATGCAGCTCATCGTTAAAGCGTTAGTGATTGATTGACTATTTCTGCACATGACATTCCCACTGGACACTCCTCTCTGTTAATAACATCCATAAAACATGGTCAACTAACCTGCCTACTTACTTATTATCTGTCCAAAGCAGTCCCCAGAGTTCTCTGTGCATTCCCTCTGGCTTCTTAAAGTTCGCATCATTCTTTTTGGCCTTCTTCTGAAACAAACAACCAGATTTTCCATAAACAACAAGTCCTAAGAATCACATTTATCATCAAGTATGCAACATATAGATTATTATTATTATTATCAACACTATAATAGGGTTGGTACTGATTAAACATAATTTAAAATAATTATGTTATTACAGTTGGAATATGGCCATTCTCATTTTAGAAGCCAGTACTCGTGTAAATTCGTATTTACTAAACGGTTACTCTCTGGAACCTCACTTTAGTTTCGACACTATAAACCAATCCAATTTGTCCTATTAGAACTATACCAATAGTGCTGAACAGTAGTGATGTAGCTTTTCCGGAAAAGTATTTTGCGGAAAATTTTCCGCAGAACCAGAAAATACATTTAACTCATAAAGTCAGATTTTCAGTATGAGACGACACTAGAAAATGTCTGTTTTTTTTTCAAAGTTCCTTTTATTTAAAATATTTCTGTCAATGCAGGCAACGTTCACCTTAAAAGAATTAAAATAAAGATTAAAGACTGTTCATTAGCGGACTGGAACTGAGTAGCCTAGTTTGATATGTTGTTAGTGTTATATACTGTCTGGCAATTTGACATTTTGTCAGCTTCTCATCTATTAGTCAGCTTTGTCTTAGTCCATGCACCACTCACTGAAGGCAACAGCTCATAGACAAGTGATTAAACTAAACACATTCTTTTGCTACTTACTAAGAGAAGTAGATTAGTGTCAGACTGCAATGGTAATGCCAATAACATTATATTTCAAGACATAAAACAATAGTATAATAGGCCTCATGATAATTAATCTGTTGCAGTATTAAAATGGTGTCTGTAGTACTAGTGCATCAATTGCTGTTTTTTTCTCATATTTTCCTAACTAAAAATATTAAGGAGACTAAATCATAAAAATATTTTCTCTAAATTAACAGTGAAGTTTAATTCCAATTAATTATTAAATGTATTATCGTTGTTGAGCCTTGTGAACAAACTGAACAGCAAGCACTAACATCAATTGCCATCGTTTGAATAAACATATGTTATAACTACATAAGAAAGTATAAACAATACAGTGAGTGATGTTTAAACATTATTATTCATTTAAATTGTTATTTAGTAAATTATTAGATTGATCAATGGAAAAATATCGGAAAATTTTCCGGAAAAAACACTCGAAATTTTCCAGAAAAATATGAAATTTTCCGGACAATTTTTCCGTCTCACAACACTACTGAACCGTGCAGTATCTAGGCCTAAAGCTATAATAGTATAGTCTCCAATACTATAACTGTATAATCATGCATTGATGTTACTTGCTGCGTTTTCACAGCTAGTTATGAAATAAACGAAAATACAATACAATACAACACAATGTTAAAATTAATGACTTGTGTAAACAAAATATGGCAGTTGTTGAATATATAATTTAAGTTTTATAAATACTTTTTTTGCGTCGCTAAACAGTGCTTCTTTGGTCATGAAGTCATCTTTCTCCTCAGTCTCAATCTCAAGAATATCTCTCACGTCACTTCCCATCGCCATCGTAGCTGAAATAAATGAAAGCACAATTAAGGCTGAGAGATACTAAAAACTTGTTAATGCACATCATTGTATTGTACTGTATCTATCAGTTTACCTAACCTAATCTTGAAACTTCTTTTGCTAGTCACTGATGGTCATTACAACGTGAATTGTAGCATGACTTTCCTTTGTACTCTCTCATCACTTTCTGTCACATGCCCCTCCCTGGAACGTTATTAATTCCACAAAATGCTGCCAGCTGTTCCATCATGGTTTCATCTCCAGGCCGTGTGCACTCTGAAATTCAGCGGACAACGGTAAAACTTGCAGTCCGGGATGGCCATATTGTTTACAAGTAGGGCAATCACAAGACCATTCTTTAGGACTGCCTCTCTGACAGTCTGAGTAGGGCATATTGCTTTGAAGACAATCGACTGCAGGCGGCCAAACTTTAGCTTTACCCCGTAATAGAAGTTATGGAACAAGCCATAAGACACGGCTGTGGATAAGAATTTTGGTTTCAGCGTTTTGTCATTTGTCCATGCAATTTACCTACTAACGTGCGCTGGCTGAAACCAATAACTAATCTCGATTATCTACAGCATCCACAGAAATATAAGTCGCAGGTGCTAAGAAAAAGCTGTAGACAGATATTCAATTTGATCCTTTTGGTTGGGGTGTATTGTTATTGTTTACAGTTTACTTATTTTAGTGACAAATCACCGATTACCCTAATTATCGCACACGCAACGGCAGATTCAGCTAATAATAAACTATTATCACCGTATTTATAATTAACATAAAATGTCCAGGTTTATATAATCAGCACGCTGAAATCGCTCCTTGCTACGCAAGCTTTCTTTTTAAAATCGATTTTTAAACGATTTAATATAATTTAAAACCGCTTAATCCAAGGATCGACTGTACCATCGACCTCAATATAGGTCGATGGACTGTACGCAAAGCAAGTGGCGGTTAGCATTAATTGAATTCTCTAGCGCAAGTGTTGCTCAATTTAATTCAGGCAACGCTTTATCTATTCTGTGGTTCTAGTTAATTTCATTTATATGCATCTGATTAATTTGAACGGTATTGAGTCATTTTTATGAGTGCTATGATCCGATATAGGAAAGCTTAGAAACAAAAAACAAAAATACTTTTTTTAAACTTGGTTTTTTGCATCTCTGGCTGTACACGGGTTTTAGTTAAAAATAATGTACTTTTCTAGCATAATTCCAGTGTTCGTTATGTACATTATTTCTATAATGTAATTGAACAATCTTAAGAACCAATACTCTATGTGAGCTATGTTGAACATAACGACCTGTTATATAAGGGTCGAACCCACGGTTCTTTTATTGTTTCCAGCACGACCCCTTTGGATCTTGACCTGGAACCGATTTCACCTCGCCTATCCAATGTATCCATTGCTTTGACTAAGCGTCTGTGAATAAGCTGGTTCCCGCGACTTCGCTTTTTTGGATACTGTAGAAATTTCAAGATTACGATCACGATTAATCACGAATGTTAATAACGTCTTGCATGACTACGTTCCGTAAATGAAGTACGTATGTTGCGTAAGAGCAAAAATGACCTTAAGCCTGATGGGGTCAAAAAGTAACGAATCGAATTTGAGGGCAATGGTCTACGAGTCATTTAAATCAAGATCAGTACAGTTATTCGCGATTATAACTAAAATCAACAATTAGCATTAGTATGTTATTGCATTTCATTATTAAGCTTATCAATCAAATTTGTCAACTGTAGTCAAATTTTTGTCTTTTCTTGAGTTATAACACACGACTTATATAAGCGACTTAACAGCTGTATCATCATATATTCGTTTAATGTAGGTGAGTAGGCCGGGTGCGAGCCGAATCCCCGAAACCCGAATTCCCGAATTTTATAGAGTACATATAGCACAATGACTGTGGCATGGTGAAAACTTGACATTTTTTCTTTGTGGTTGGCTTTTCTGAGTGCCATCTTGCTAAAAATCGTTAAACTTTAGGTCGTGGATAGAGTCACGCCCGACGTGAGCCGATACCTGGGACTAGGATCACGCCCGCCTCGCAATTGGTCATTGCATGTCACATGATTGTGTGTACCTGAAACGAACCGACCGATAAACATTGCCGTTTGCGGTGGAAGTTTGTTCACCGTGTTTTCTAAAGACGAAACTAACCCTAACCCTGACCCTAACCGACCCTCACGACGCCTAATCTGACCCTAAACGACCCTTCTTCTTTAAGTTCTCTGCCCTTCGGCAGGTTCCAACTTCCAATGACGCCACTCTTCTCTGTGCTGTGAATTTCTTTCTATCGTCATTGTCAGTGTTTCTTGGGAAATTAGAGAGGTGGTTTCCGTTGCCTTCCTCTCGGTGTTTTTAACGAGACACCATCTCCGAGCGTCGATGTCCTTCATCGTCCGTCCTTCCGACTCCTTGTCTCTGGGCTCGCATATACCGGCGAGGGCTCGGTCGTCCACCACGCACTCTGTTTCCAACAGGGGTACCGCGTGAAGGTGGCGTGGTGGGCATTTGGGTGGTAGAGGCTTTTAGAGACGCATACCACCCCATTCTCCCCCGACCCTGACGACGCCTAATTTTACCCTAAACGACCCAACGAATCCTAACCTGGCCCTTACCGGCCATCAAGTTGTCCGCCATATCAAAATTCCACGGGAAGACAACAAGTTCACGTGACAGGCTTTAGCCAATAACGCGACGGACGTGACTGTAGTACTGGGGATCCGGTAACGCCCGGGGTGTGAACGGATCCACTACGTAAACTTTATACTCTTGAAATGATGGTTTCTTTCATCCATTACACTCCTAAATTTTGAATGACTTCATCATTTATGGACCATACTTAGTGCAGTTTCTTCTGTCTGAAAGCTTGTTTCAATCTGCATTTGAGGATTCCAATAACTCCATATCCCACTTTAGGTCCATTTTCCCAGATATGGTCACATATAGTTAGAAGATCTGGCAAGCTTATAGAATCGTGGGTTGAAGGACATAGTGCGTAAGTTTACTGGTGTCAAATGTGTCGGTTAGTGTCAGTTTAGGCGTCATGATGGTCGGTTAGGGTCAGGGTTAGGGTTAGTGTCGTCATTAGAAAACCTGGCACCGCCCGGCGTTCGTGCTGCATGCACAAAGATACTGTATAACCCTTCAGTCCCCGATACTATAAGTTTGCCATTGTAACTGAAGTAAATATTTAGTGGGTAAAACTGCATTTTAGCGTATTTTTTTATTTCTTTGAACGTATCCTGCATGTTAGCGTATTTTATTGTTTCTCTTCACTGGCTGCATAAATGGAAGTTTGATTGAATTTTGCATTGAAATGCAAGTTGTATCGATGAAAAGAATGTTTTTTCTTTGAAATGGAAGTTGGATTGATGAGACGAATTTTTTCGTTGAAATGGAAGTTGGATTGATGAAGAATAATTCTTTGCTTAAATAGAAGTTGGATTGATTACAGTAAGAAATAATTAAATATGCTGTGGAGGTGATCATCCATAATAATAAAAATATGCTATTACTTCTCAATGCAAAAGACAAGAATAAAATTCACTAAAATGCAGGTCTACCTAATTAGTCTATATAAAAGGTGGCCACTGGCCTTTGTAGACAGTTAGGCAATGTGAGCAGAACGTCATATACTAAAAGGGGTTACTTGCAGTGTACTGTAATAATAGTGTAATTGCATATTGACCTTATTAATGCATGGTATACGTGTTTTAAAATTTATTCAGTGCTAATTTGTTTTTGATAGGAGTCTGACCGTTACTTGTACTAGAAATGTCGGACAATGCAAACTTATACAACACATATGTTGACAAGCTTCACCAGTCCGCTGCCATTGGTGATGTGACAGCCATTCTGGAAGCTTTGAAAGGTTCTGTCTGTTTGATTAAATCTGATTTGGCTAGATGATTACAACTGCATCTTCTCTAATCTAATCTGTAGCGTGTATTTCCAATTAAATGTGCCGGCCCTAGGGTTTGATTAGTTTAACCCACAACATCCATAGACTGCCTAATTTATCATCATTTAAAAACTCAATGCACGTATAGTTGTATACCTAATTGATCAAAATGAATTACTATATGATTTTTGCAGTAATCATAATTATATACAATTAATTATAAAATTATGCATAGTGCATTGTATAATGCATTATGTTATTATGCCGCTTTCTCAGCAGCCAGCCCCAGATGCTGGAACGGTCTTCCTCAGGACTGCCCTGCGAGTGGCTAACACAATTGACTCCTTCAAATCCGGACTCAAGACTTATTTGTTTTCCAAGGCCTACCCTGCTGTTAGTTGACTGTGAGGCACCCTTGTAACGGCATGGCTGTGTTACGGCGCCATATAAATTGTCACTATTATTATTATTATAAAGTATGATACATTCTAAAATATTAATTTAAGATGTGTGTGTATATATATATATATATATATATATATATATATATCTGCACTTGATATGTTTCCCAAACTAGTACTGGAAGGACTTTCCACTGTTATAACATAGAATCAGAAGACGTTATTCCTCGTCTGTTACAGTTGTTCCGGATGTTAACGCTGCCAACAGTCGTGGGTGGACTGCGCTTATGTTTGCGGCCAGGAACGGACACCAGGATGCAGCAACAAAGCTCCTAGACAAAGGGTTAGCACACTTAACATGAAATACGACGATTCTGTTAACAGTTTACTTTCCACTGCCTGTGTCGTGGTACACCATCGGTTGATGCCTTGTGCATTAGACATTGTTCTGATAGATGTTAATAAATTAATAATAATAATTATAATATTGATAATAATAGTATGCATGTATGTGTGTGCCTGTTTGTATGTATTTATGTATGTATGCATGTATTTGTATATTTGTATGTGTAAATTCGTGTGGCATGGTGGTCGACTGGTTTGAGCGCTCGGCCTGTAACGCGGAGAGTACAGGTTCAAGCATTGCCTTTTTAGGGACCTTGAGCAAGTCCTTCACTCACAATTGCTCTGCGCCATCGATGTTCTGTGACTTCTGTCATATGGTCGTGTGCACTTCTGAACTTGGGAAGGAGGATAGTATCAAATAAAGTTGTTTTGTATTGTATCAAATACAGTTGTTTTGTATTGTTTATTGTATAAACAAGTGTGCTTAATACCTTTGTGTGTTAATGCAGTTTAAATGGGTTCTCTCTCTGTTTTTCTTCTATGTGAAAAGTTGCGGTCTGTCAACTTTCTATTTTCAATAAACGAAATTATATATTCTCTTTCAGTGCTGATACATTTGTGACGAATTCTGTCGGTCAGACGGCAAATGATATTGCCGAATTCTGGCAGCACCGCGAAGTGTCCAAAATCCTTTCCAAAACCAACGATGGCCAAGCATCCTCAACAACGGGGTTGCCCGTTGCTGTTCGAAGAAGCAACCTCTTCTGCGACAGTCCCCTCGATCGAATGTCCCAGCGCCGAACGGACGACAAATGGTTGGACGCCCTGAAGACCGATCCAAAAACTGTCTACATCGTTCTTACCCAGCTCTCGCCTATTGTCAAATCGAACTCTGGAGCCCCGCTCTACAGTCTATCACGTTTTTCATTGCAAAAGGTGAAAGGGTTCTTGGATGCCAAAGCCACATTGATTTTTCTGGGAGTGGAGCATCCTATGACCGATGAAGATGAACTACCGAGCCCCGTTGGATGGTTTGCGGTCGACGGTGGAACTTTAAACGATGGACAGATTGGTGCATTGGAAGAGGGCGCCTTGACCTTCACGACCCCGCTTGGGTATTTCCAGTTGTCGAGATCCGAGGCGGCGATTGTTGGTCAGGCGAGGTCTCTTCTTGCGTGGCACGAACGATACAAGTTCTGCTCCACCTGCGGAAGTCCGACAGAGCTGAAAGAAGCGGGCTACAAGAGGGTCTGCCTATCAGAGGGATGTACAAGCAATAAGGGTAATGAGAATGTGAAACAATGATTATATAAGATTATGCTGATTCACTGATTTGCTCTTTTGCAAGGTACTGAAATGCTATATAGCAAATGTTTTAATACATACTTTCATGCATGCATACATGTATACATACTTATGATACATTTCATTATTGAACAATTATTTTGAAACAGTGGTAGAAAGCAAGTGATAAAATAATATAATTATACATATACCCGGTGTATAACTATATATATATATATATATATATATATATATATATATATATATATATATATATATACTTGAAGCAACCATTAATTGATTGATTGGACATCATGATAATGATGCTGAAGATATAATATATATATATATATATATTATATATATATATACACACATTATTTGTTTGTTATATGTATATACTTTTATACCAGTATGTATAATATTCAAATAATACCAATTTGAAGAACAAAATGCAGTTGAAACTCCTACGCACTGCATTTATTCAACTTGCAAAGATCATGCCAAAGTCTATTAATAACTGTCCTAGAGTGAGGGTATTTAATATGCAATGGAAAAGGTCATTTGCCTGTTCGCTTGGACTTACTCGAAGACTTGTAATGCCTTGCAGACTTCAATGTAGACATTCATTTAAGGTCACAGAGTCTTTAGGATGATTTTTGAAGGTGGTGGTTCTAATCTAATCTAATGATTTTTTCAACGTCATTATCATGATGTCCAATCAATCAATTAATGGTTGCTTCAAGTGATATCGCAATCAAACCCATTGGAGAAGCAAGGGTGAAGTCCTGTAGCAAGGGTAAAGTCTAGTGGCAAGGGTGAAGTCCTGTAGCAAGGGTAAAGTCCAGTGGCAAGGGTAAAGTCCAGTGGCAAGGGTGAAGTCCTGTAGCAAGGGTAAAGTCCAGTGGCAAGGGTGAAGTCCAGTGGCAAGGGTGAAGTCCAGTTGTGGTGGTATACGTTGGTGGTAGAAATGAATTAGTTATGGTAATTGATCTTGTCATCGAATAGCAAACACTTAAATTTACTACTGCATTCTTACATTACCGTTACAGCATAATACACGTATTCGTAATTGTAGGCGTGCACAACACTTCGTATCCGCGAACCGACCCAACTGTCATCATGGCCGTAATGTCACCAGATAGAAGTCAGATTCTGCTCGGACGACCAAAGCGGTATGGTGCGGCGATGTGGTCGTGCTTGGCTGGCTTCATGGAACCAGGTAGACTATATAAGGAGTCGGTCTTCGTTGATCAGTGACTAGGCTGGTTTACCCAAACCCGTTTTCACTTGACTGTGAATTAAGTGTTTTAGTTTGATAATATATAAGGAAATTTGATTTCAAACAGAATATTTGCTTGTATGTGTATGTATGTGCTTTCATGTACGTATTTGTGTATTCATTCATTCATTCGGGAATTTATATAGCGCCCCTTCAAGAAAACTACTCAGAGGCGCTCCCGACTCCAACGCGCCCAAAAAGAACAGTTTCGAGTTTAGTAAGAAAAGTATGTATATGTGTATGTTTTTTGTGTCTGCTTGTATGTGTATTTATGTATCTGTGTCTGTGTATGAATGGTGTGTGTATGTGATGACGAGTTATCTGCCCAAAGTAGGTCCTTTGGCTGTTTTGCCACCTGGGGATGAAATGAATAATGTGGTTTCTCGTTGCCTTCCTCAGACTATTATGGGTGAGCAACTTGTCCAGGGTCGCTACGCAGTGGCTTGAGATAGATTCGAACCTGTGAGTGTCCGGTTACAAGGCTCAGAACATACCACTACAAAACCATGTCCCACGCAGGTGTGTCTGTAATATGTATGTATGAATAATTATCGTGTATATATATGTGTGTAATATATGTTATATGTATGTATGTGTGTGTGCATAGGCAGTTGCCTCCTCTTGCTTTTTTATATAGGCCTACGGGAACTTCTATCGACCAATGACCCCAATAACCAGGATTTTGCCAATGGTCTATGAAGTTGCCTCCTCTTGAATTTAAGTCTGGCTACGCTCCTGTATGTGTGTATGCATGAGTGTATGACTGTATGTATGTATGTATGTATTGGTTTATGTGCATTAATTCAGATGGCAGAAGACCCTAACATCTGTTTTCAATTTTAATATCAGGAGAAAGCATAGAAGAAGCGTGTCGTCGCGAAGTACTTGAAGAGTCTAACATCAAAGTGGGACGAGTTGACTACCACTCTTGTCAGCCGTGGCCGATGCCCAGCTCCCTCATGATTGGCTGCATTGCACAGGCCGAGACCACTGCCATCAAGGTAAGTCAGTTACCGGTATTACCTTACATTACCCTGGTATTACCTTGTTTTTATATGGCAAGTGCTGCATTACCCATTGCAGTCCCAAGGTATTGAGCGTTGGTATTTATTTTGCATTTAGGATTTGCTTGTAAAGTTTGCTCAAACATTTCAATTTGCATTACACAGCATTTCTAGAAGAAGAGCTGTCCCTTGAGCTGGCCCTGAGGTAGCCATAAGTATGAAGTGTTAGCGACTTCATTTTCTTAGCCTCGGCATGTAAGAGTGTGTGGCCAGTCCTCTCCCTTGTTGCCTGATCTTCCCACCGACAGTGTGCGGTCAGTGTACTCGTTATTGCCGAGTTGGCTAGGGAGCTGAAATCTTGAAACGAGTTTCTGCCCTGGTGGGGATTTGCACCTCTAGGCTATGATGGACGGCAGTCTAGCACCCTAACCACTACTATGCTATGATGCACCCCTTTTCTCTTCACATTATAAATATGTAAATCAATCAATACATTGTATATGTATTTATTATATATATATTTATTTACTGAAGGCCCTATGTGTGTAAAGTAAGTAAATTTGAGCCTGAGCTGTCAATGAGTGTTCGCTAGGGGCCAAAACTGAGTTGTGCAAATGCCAGAGTAAAAATAGGGGTATTAACAAATGATTTAAATGATGATATTTAATAAATTCTTACATAATATAAACAATTAAACATATATATTTCACTACAGAAAGGTATGATTGTTTCAGTTTTTCATGCGACTGTTTCGTTGTAGGTGGATAAGAACGAGTTGGAGGATGCTCGCTGGTTTGGCGCTCGAGAGGTTCGGCAGATGCTGGTACGTGAGCATCCCAATGGTCTCTTCTGTCCTCCTGAACAAGCGATTGCCCACCAGCTGATCAGATACTGGCTGAACAACATGTGCAAGCTCTAAGCACCAGCATGACTTGTTGATATTGCATGCCGTGTGATGTGCTGCTAGAAATTGTAGGTGTAATTGACATTTGAAGAACGTGTTATATCTTTTTAGGAACTTGTCAAGCACGTCACAGTCAGGGTTTCCAAATGGCCGTTGTTACGTCCAGAAAAATCGTCCAAAATGTCCAATTTGTTTCGGTGTGAAAGCCGAAATACATGAGCTACATCCAAAAAAATTCTAGGGCAGGGCGTAAATACGTCCTCTTTTTGGACTCTAACAGAAACACTGGTCACAGTAGACAACAGAGTTAGCACTCGCCTTATATTCGTTCATTCACTCATTCATTCATTTCGGAACATTTATATAGCACCACTTTGAGGTATTGCACTTCTTCCAAAGTTCAAAAGTGCACACTGGACCATGCAACAGAACATTGATGGTGTTGAGTAATTGTGAATAAAGGATTTGCGCAAGGTCCCTACACATTGACTGCACAGCCCAGTGGAGGCTTGAACCCATTCTCTCCACGTTACAGGCCGAGTGCTGGGCTCAGTCGAGGAAGACTGGAATAGGCTTTGGTTTGAGTTAAAATACCAATTTTGGACAGCATGCTATTGAATAGTTTGGAGCACTTAGAGGCACAGTTTGCTATAGGACATTATTAGCACAGTTTGTTTAAATTGTTGACATAATTATTTGGGAGCACTTGAAGGCATTATAGGACATTATAAGCACAGTTTGCTATAGGACATTATAAGTACAGTGTGTTTAAATTGTTTGTTGGCATTTTACAGTTTAACCGGTGGAAAGTTATTTTAACTGTAAATTATTTGTTGGTGTACGTAACAGAAAATAAATTTAGAACATTGTCAGCACTTTTTTAAGACTATTCTCAATGGAAGATTCATTTTGGGTGTAGTCCATAAAGTACATCTAAAAACTAAGTCTCATTTAGATCCCTCCCTGCCCTTGTCAGCATTTGGCATTACCCTGAATACCCTCCCCCATCAACATTTCCAAGCATTTGCACTCCAGTGAAGTACTAAACCCAGTGTTTTAGTTGTCTAGCGTTGGGTGGTTCAACCATCCTAGCTTTTTTTCTAAACCCTCCGCTAAGTAACTGAAAAGATGTTGTCAGAGAACAAAGTGAAATATCTCATGAGTCAGTCATCAGTTGTTTCATGTGCAACATGGTAAGTGGTAACAACATTAGATTTTGACCTACATTCTTGTATTTTGGTAATCTCAATAATTTCTACACCCACCCTCTGCTCTTTTTTGAGATCTAAAACACTGACTAAAGCCTAGAGTTTAAGCTAACAGATAGAACTTGTAGCTGCTCTTTTGGGGTCGTTTGCAGTTACTATATAATACACGCTGATGGAAACTCGTGTAAAATAATTTTATATCCAGTACAGTGCACAGCGATCGAAATCAGCGTACAACCCTTAATACAGAGTGATCTGTACTGTGCGCTTTTGGTCCCTGGACTGAACCATAATTACTCGTCGATTTTTCTTAATGGATATCTTTGAAACTGATGTTTTTGTTATGTAAATCAGACGTAATGCTTCCTGGTCACCAGAGACGCTGCGGTACATATGCGCTGGCAAAGTACCAAGTATTATTAAGGAGGGGCGGGGTTTAGGGTAATGGTAATACTCTGTTATGAAGAGCAGAAGATCAGCACAGACGCGGGATCGCTTCCCCTACCCCCCCAAAGGTCGACAGCCTTTCATTCGCCAGGTGGCGTTGGTAAATGAGCAGTAAGGGTGTTTTTGCATGGCTGCCAAACAGTTAGACTCGACTCCTGTGATCATCCGTTGAATTCCGTTCATACTGTGAAATTGTGAATTGTAATCATACCACAGTATAAATAATTATATTAATTATAATATTAATTATATTATGATTATTTATACTGTGATCATACTGCGGTGTGTCAGTTTGAAATATGAAACGAAGATTATTATTAACAGTGCTTTTTTTCAGCCGGAACTGTCCGGAACGGCGTTCCGGTACCTTTTTTCAACAATTAAAAATAATTTTAGTTAATTTAAATTTTTAATACAAAATTATTTAAAATTACTTAGATACTTTAATTTAATTTCAGTGTCTTCAGTGTTTATTGATACCGATATATCTTAAATTTAAATGTTAGAAAAAAATATGCCCATATAATTGTTCTGAATTTGTTGAGTTCCGGAACCTTTTTATCCAGAAAAAAAGCACTGATTATTAAACATCTTACAACCGCAAGGGCTATTAAAGCTGACCTTATTTAGATGGTGTGCAAGAGTCTAGTGGCTATTGTGTGCTGGCCTGTCAACCGAGAGGTCAGAGGTTTCAAATCCCTGCCACGGCAGAAATTTGGTTCAAGATTTCTGCTCCACGTACACCCCCTAGCCAACTCAGCCATAGGCCTAATGAGTACACTGACCGTACGCTGTTGGTGGGAAGATGAGACGGCTTGGGTGAGGATTGGCCACCCGCCCTCATATGCTGAGGGTTAGAAAATGAAGTCGCTAACACTTCATACCCATGGCTAGGGCTAGCTAAAGGGACTACTGCTCTTCTCTGACTGGCTGCAGGGTAGTCACTCGGTTGTATATCTGACCGTACTCTAATTCGGTCAAAAGTCGATCGGCCACCACTTCCGTTCTTGGGTGGTGCCAGTCCCAAGCCTGAAAAAGGAGGAGGGCGACGTTAACAGCCGTGGCAGCCATAAGACGTCGTTAAACACTGGAAACTACTACGTAATTAGGTCATTATATTGTATTGTATTGCATTGTGTTGTATTTGAGAACTTGTAAAGCGCCTCTTGCAGTGTAGGCCCTATAGCTATTCAGAGACGTGAGAGCCGCGAGGGAATAGGAAAGCCTCTACGCAGTGAACAGGGATGGAAGAGATCGCGGTCGATATCTTAGCACGGATAGAAAGGGAAAGGTCATTCCGTGAAGCAGGGCCCACTATAGCGAACTTAGCACGATTTAGGGCCATATAGCAGTCCTTGCCCGAGGGACACGGAGATCAAGCCGATCAGCGGAGCGAAGGGACCGCAGAAAGACAGTGGAGGAGAGCTTGGAGACGGCGTTGGAGGACGAGCTCGGTTGCTATTTCCTGCACCCACAAATCCACCGTTTACAGGGAAGACGGTCGATCAATGTTGATGGACTGGCCGCAACTACAGTCAGTTGCTGCCTGAGGCGTTCGGCCTCTCGCAATGGCCGCCATTCAGAGCAAGCACAACAATAATTAGTCATTGCCATTTGACTGGCGGCATGCACGAACCGGTTTATGAACCGTGGGAATAGAGACAATAGACAGCATGTCTATTGTCTGTATTCCGTCTCCAACGACATGGCCGACTCCACAGGTTATTCATTGTTAGCATGCAGCTATGGAACAAAAGACTGATCTGCGTAGGCTATACCACAGCCTCATTATGAAAATAGGCCACACACATTTTGAACAGCATCACGCAAGCGTACATGTAGCCTAATGATCCCTAATCTCAATATTTCTTAAACGTTACCTAAAAGCCAAGCGCTGAGCACAAACTTAGGCCTATTCACGAGCGCTGAAACGTTAACGTTGTGCAATTTTTTTGTCGCTGGGTATATGTAGGTGCCGCGCTTGCACGCATCATCTCGAGGGCGTCATGATTTCTCCTGGGCCAAACGTCGAAGCGCTGTTTTGTTCTAGGCACGCCGACTTATCCGACGCGCAACAACATTGCGCAGAACGCAGCTAATCGGTTCATGACGTAATCCATGAATATTGTATGCACGCACGCACGCGCACCAACACACCTACACACACAAACACCTACACACACACCTACACACACACCTACACACACACACACACCCACACACACACAAACACACACACACACACACACACACACAAACACACACACACACATGTATGTAGGCTACACATCTATACTCCATGTATGATGATGATGATGATGATGATGATGATGATGATGATGATGATGATGATGATGATGATGATGATGATGATGATGATGATGATGATGATGATGAGTTCTCTGCCCGACGGCAGGTCCATTGGCAAAAAAATTTTATGAGATGAGTGATGTGGTTTCCCATTGCCTTCCGCAAACAATTATGGGTGAGCAACTAGTCCAGGGTCGCTACGCATTGGCTTGAGGTAGATTCGAACCTGCGACGCTACAGTAATAATGCACAGAACATATACCGCTACACCACCACGTCCCATCTAGCCTTTGCACCACCTCATACCACCAAACTTACAGAACATATACCGCTACACCACCACGTCCCATCTACATACCACCAAACTTACACCATCGCGTACCACATATACGGTTACCTATGTAGGCCTAGGCCTACTATAAACCATATAATGGAAAGTGATGAATAATTATGTTTAGCAACATACAGAATCCGCTCATAATAATTACGGACAGACCGTCACAGACGGCGGAAGACCAGAACGAGCGATAATAGGTCCGTTTGATGATAAGTGTCATTACGAACGAAAATATTGCATCAGTTAGCAAAACAGTGCACAGTAGGAGGCTAGAGCTAAAACAGTCACCACTGGCGGGCCAACACACACACACGAGGAACCAACCAACGGATTCCCGTCGACAGCTGCTGAAGATATGGCATGGATGTGTGTATGTATCAGTGGCGGCGACAGAAGGATAGGGTGGCTTAGCCCCTAACTGCGGCTAAGCCCCCAAAAGTGGGAAATCACTGCAAATCACAGGGAGGAGGGGGAAAAGGGAAGGGCTTCAAGCTTTAGCCCCCAAACCTGAAATCCTGGCGCATCCACTGGTATGTCTGCATATGTATTCACGTGTGTAGGCCTATATGCATTATGTATAGGCCTATTCTAAACTTGTCTGCCTGGCTGCCTGCCTTTCTTACATTGTCTGTACAGGTGCGACTGTATGCCTGCCTATAGTTGTCTCTGTGCATGTTCGTCTGCTTATGGTAGCTCTATAGACGCATAAGCCGATATTCTCTTCTCTTCACGGTGTCGTGCATGTTAGAGTGGTGACAACATCACAGCTCAAACATCTCTTGTGTCGACGCGCCAGCTAACGAAAAATCGTTGAGTCGTCGTGTAGAACAAAAGCTACAGTATTCGCTAGAATTCTGTTCTAGCAAATACGAAGCCATGCGGCTATAGACTACGGAAATGAAGCCACCAGAACGGCATGCGACTGAGAAGCGTCGGTTTAGTAGGCTATCTGGCGTGGAGTATCAGCTAGCTACCTTTGAGGATTATCGATTTCTGTAGCCTAGTCACCGTTCAAGAGTTAGATTTTTTACCCGTAGACCTATCATGTAGCCTATGTTAGTTAATATGCTGTTTCAATATAAAGTCTGTAAGGTCCAGAGTTGTGCATACAGGCGTCCTGTTTAAACACTTAGTCTCGACCATGTCAGAATGCAAGCCTTATTCTTAGGGCTCATATGATAATGGTTGCCATGTGCCGTGGCATATTGTAGGGCCTGTAAGTAGGCTGTATGCTACTGTGAACCCATACGCCTAAGCTACGTTTAGGGCTACATGTAGGCCTATATGAGTGTAGATCCGTTTTCGGGGTTGTACGTGTAAGCATAGGCGTAGCTACATGGAGGCACGAGGAGGCAGTTGCCTCCTCTTGCTTTCTTTATATACTGGAATTTCTATTGACCAATGACCCCAATAACCAGAATTTTCCCAATGGTCTGTGAAGTTGCCTCCTCTTGAGTTTAACTCTGGCTACGCTCCTGCGTGTAAGAGCCTACCACTATATCATGTAGGTTAATTAGTAAAAGTGCGGATAGCCTACTCATAGTGACTTTGAATTGGTTCACAATGCGTAGCCCATAATATTCACACCGCAGGGATTAGCTATCCGAAGGCATGAAACTCAGACTGCGTCGGTCCTGCCTTTTCGGATTTATGTTCTACGCGTCTGCGGTTGTTCTGCTGGAAAATATTCTCTTCATCAGCCGCTACGTCGACCCTCAATCACGCCAGGACTTCAACAGCAACCTCCCTTGGGAAAGAAAACGACGATATCTACCACCACCAGCTGACCATCATCATCGTCTTATCAACGCACTTCGGCCAGCAATTACAACATTCCCATCCACTACTACTTCAGCATTCAACGCGAAATCCTCCCAGAACATCCATTTCATAGACAAGAAACTGAAGGCTGGTTTGATTGATAAAAACGTCGTTCATCACCAGAGGTCCAACCAAATTCAAAATAATTTGCCCGCGAAGGTCACAGAAGACAGTTTTTACCGGAAAAGACGCGAGAAAGTAAATCCTTACTTGTACGATATCGTCTTAAAACCAGCAATCCCATGCCGCAACGACACGTTTGTCGTAATTCTTGTCCACTCGCATCATTTCAACACGATGCAGAGATCGGCGATTCGAAACACGTGGGGGTCGGCTGCGGCTCTTGGGGGAAACGGATCCTGGCCCAACATCGCAAGGTCAAACATGGAACGCCTTCGATTAGTGTTTGTTCTCGGAACGCACCCAAAATCGTCGCTCAACGGCATCGCAAGACACGAAGCGAATCGTTTTGACGATGTCGTCCAAGGCAATTTCGTAGATTCTTACCAGAATATGACGCTCAAATCTCTTCTGGGATTGAAGTTCGTTTCCGAACACTGTTCCTCGGCCAAGTACCTTCTGAAAAGCGACGACGATATGTTCGTTAATCTACCATATCTGCTCAAAATCTTGACAGACGGCGTGATACCCGGGCGAGCGATAATAGGGCCTCTAAACGTTGGCTCCCTCGTGATGCGAATGGGGAAGTGGAAACTAACGAAGGAAGAGTTTCCGTTTACGATTTTCCCTCCGTACGAATCGGGGGCAGCGTACGTTATCAGTTGCGACATCGTCAGGGAACTTTACGAAACCGCCGAATACGTGCCTCATATTTTTATAGACGACGTCTACATAACGGGGATTTTGGGGCGGATACTGAACGTCACCCACCACCGGCAGAAGGGGTTTGCCCACTGGTCAAGCTCAATTCCAACTGTCTGTGACGTCGTGAAGAACCGTATCATCAGTGCGACTCGCATGTCTCCTTTCCATCTGGAAAGCATCTGGCTCCAACTGCTGGAAAAACCAGTATGTTAATCGAGTTCTCGGCTGTGTGATGTAGACCAATAGATGTCTATGTGGGACACACTGGTCGATTGGTTAGATCAACCGCCTTGTAACGCCGAGCTAGAGTAGGCTACGGGTTCGAGTCTCTGCTGAAAAGGTTATTGTACGTGTATGGAACTTGAACAAGTGCTTCATTCATACTTGCTCAGCACCATCGATCAGGGGCGTCTATCCCCCCCTATAATTTATGATAAATTGGCTCAAGTTCCCCCCTATCCTGAGCACTTTCTCAGGCTATCCTTATGTCGAGGTCGTATGGTCAAGGTAGCGACATCGGTAAGGGCGCATGCTCGTGGAGCCTAAAATGCGAGAGGTTCTCAGTTCTGGTTTTGTAAGGGGTTAGGGATTTTTGCAGAACGTATAAGATATGTTCTAAAATAATTGTGAGAAATCATTCCATTAATTCTCACACAACAAAAAAGAATAGCAGAATATCATGTAATATGTCATCATTGCCATGAGTTATGACATATATATATATATATATACATATAAAATATAATCATGAGTATCGTTAATAGCCTTTACCCTTTAGAAATCAGGAGTATTAGTTTTTATACATAGGCGTAATCATGAGTGCTAATTTCGGTTATAACAACCAACTTAAACTTGAACCAAGTTAACACTAAAGAAATCGTACAAAATTACAATCAGAGTACCCTCACGACGTAAATTTATAGGAAGTAACGCATTTTGAACAATGCATGCGTAAAGATCTTCCGCCGCAGAATTGTATCGAAAATGTTACTTCTGCGGCGGAATTTTCCGCCGCAGAAGATTTATCCATATATAATATACGTATACGTTACGTATACGCCATACGGTCCCTTATAATATACATACATTTATGATATTGTATAAAACAGTCAAATGTTAAGGCTAAACACTGGCACACTACTATTAATTACCTGGCATATTTGAAAGCATGTTTATCCTGGCAATGCTGCAGCCATTTATGAGGAAGGCCTTTTATCTATCTTTATTTCATTTTAGCTAAAGGTGCATTTCGTTTGACTTATGAAATCTTCCACACCCAAAATTTAAATTTAAAATTTACCCCCCTGTGTTTCAGTTGGCTCAACTTGAGCCACTTCCCCCCTTTTCCATCGATTGATGCTTGGTTATTATAAGTAGTGGCACTTAATAAATGCATAATAAATTATATAATCGGGGCGAATCCAGGATTTCAGGTTAATCGAGGGCAGTGATGGCGGAGTCTGAGGCATTGCGATAGTAGCTAGCCTACTTCTGCTACTATTTGATAACTCTATAACTTTGTATGTACAGCGCCTTGCATTTGCCAGCGTTTTATAGAAGCTTACGAAATGTAGGCATTCACAAAAAAGATGTAGGCCCTATTCATGTAAATGTAGGCCTGCGCAATATAGGCAGATGTGTTATTGATCTACGTAACATAATTATATAGACCTGTCTAATGTAGTCTACGTCACCTGGGTTATGTAATGTGACATACCTAGGTAGTAGGCCTATGTATAATGTAGGTTTGTCGTAATAAGCTGAAAATTTACGTGAACAATAGGGATAATTAGGCCTATGTACAGTGCAACCAAGTAGTAAGATAACAGCTGCCGCTAGCCTGGAAGTTACGTCACAGCGTGGAAGGACTCATACGCTGGTGCCCTACTGTACATGTCGTCTGTGGGCTATAGTTCTCTACTTTACACGACTGAGCATGCGTACTGATTCCATGCATTACAAGTTTACACTATAGATTATAGAACCCATAATTATAATACCGGTAGTCTTATGACCCAAACCCACAATAAATAAGGAATCTTACTCAGCCTATTTGCTTACCGATGTAGGCGCAGGCTATTGATTGAGGCTAGGGCCTATAGGCTTTCGATTGGCCCACATACGGACCCACGTACGCCTTATAATCCACCTCCACATACGCACCCACCTACGCATCCACAATAAATAAGGAATCTCACTTATATTTACTTACCTCTGTAGGCGCAGCCTATTGGTTGAGGCTATGGGCTTAAATTTCGATTGACGTGTTATTGGCCCACATAAGGACCCACGTACCCGCTTAATCGGTACCCATATCGTTCACTTCCAGTTATTACCTTAATCCACAATCTTTTGTATATCTTCAATTAATTCAATTATCCCCAAAATACCTTTTTCAGTTTGATACGCCATTCGCATACATTAGCGTGTTCAAACGCATCCGCTTTCGACAACTGGCCGATCAATCGACTTAGTTCATATTTGTGACCATCACCAAAGTAAGCAGTCCCACAAATAGGCTATAATGTTCTTGCGCACTTGATCTGAAATAGCAACGGCTGGTCTCCCCGTCGCTTCTGCTTTTGTGGCGCCGATAAAGTTTAATATAGGCCTGCGCGTTTCAATAATGTACACGTACAGAACCTATTTTTGCAGTGTAGTGATGGCTTGAGTTTTGTTTCACGGATTTAATGTTTTCTGCCTGCCTAAATGTTTGAGCTGAGATGTTTGCTAACTCGACCCATTGAATAACAAACTGTGGGAGCTGAGACAATTTTGCTACCTGTTAGGCCTAGGCCTACAAGTTGCGACCTGTCAGCTCGATACTGAGAATAAACGAAATCGATTAATTGATTGTCTGATATTCCAGTCTGTCGGTTTACTTCGTACACATTTTTTCTTGGCGAGCTGCTGCCAGGCCTGATAAAGAATAAATGCTTTTTAAGTTCTATAAGCCAGAATCAGAGTGGTGCATAATATGAATTGCACTTAGGCTACATGGAATTGTTGGTCGTGGCCATTAGTTCATGAAATTCGACAAACCCCCGAATTTAACAGTAGGCCTATTAACTGCGCCAGAGGAATTACACATGGCTAAGCGAGGTTAAAAAACAACCGAGATTATAAAAACACAGTCTTTCAATATAGCCTACAGGCTCAGCACTCCACAGCACCCAAACTTGTGTATGTTGTATTAATAGAGCTTTTGTTAGTGCTGCATGTTGTCTCTCATACGCGCTTCCAAGTATATTATTTCATCTGTTTTCATGACGCCAACGTTCCAACATATTCCATTAGTCGATGATCGATGAGCTGGCGAAAAAAAGATTAGGTGTCGTTAATCTTCGTATAATGTTTCGACAGCACAATACAATGGAAAATCAGGAAGCGACAACAGCTGATATAGGGTCTAATATAACTCGAATTATGCGAAGCGAATAGGCCTATACTATAGTCAGCTATTATTGGCCTATGGAGTCCTTCAAAATTCCTGTAGGCCCTAATTATAGATAACGGTCTTAATCGCAATCTTTCTTATGTGAACTAGCTCACTTGAACTGATGAGCTGAATATTGGACTAAATTTTCGTTTGCACGGTATGCTCATACCTACGTTGCAGACGTTGCTGTGGTCAGTGCTATAAAATTATATGGGCGTATACACACGTTCGAGACTTACAGTGCAATTTTTTTTAAATTAGGCATAGGCCTATATAGCCTATAAACAGTGCAATTCAACTGAAATTAGGGCTATATACAGTTCAGCTGAACCTAAATTAAGGCTAATTGTACAGTGCATTTAAGCTTAAATTATGCCGATATGCAGTGCAATTCAACTTAAATTACGCCTTTGCTGTGGTGGGTCCCTCCATTTGAAATGACCTTTATCCCTCAATATGGGCTAAACTAATTAGGCCTACTGTTTTTCCTTATCGGTCTCTCGATCTTAAAAAGTGTTTCTTTTTCCTCGGGGCTTCTGTGCTGAGAATGCATCTGAATAGTTATTCTGCGAGATGCGCATTATAAATAATACGATGAGATATAGGCCCTACGATAATTATAGACCTATACAGTGCAATTACAGTGCAATTAGGCCTACAGTGCAATTCAACTTAAAATAGCCCTATATACTGTGCAATTCAACTTAAAAAAGCCCTATATACTGTGCAATTCAACTTAAAACAGCCCTATATACTGTGCAATTCAACTTAAAATAGCCCTATATACTGTGCAATTAAACTTAAAAAAGCCCTATATACTGTGCAATTCAACTTAAAATAGCCCTATATACTGTGCAATTCAACTTAAAAAAGCCCTATATACTGTGCAATTCAACTTAAAAAAGCCCTATATACTGTGCAATTCAACTTAAAATAGCCCTATATACTGTGCAATTCAACTTAAAAAAGCCCTATATACTGTGCAATTCAACTTAAAATAGCCCTATATACTGTGCAATTCAACTTAAAAAAGCCCTATATACTGTGCAATTCAACTTAAAAAAGCCCTATATACTGTGCAATTCAACTTAAAATAGCCCTATATACTGTGCAATTCAACTTAAAAAAGCCCTATATACTGTGCAATTCAACTTAAAATAGCCCTATATACTGTGCAATTCAACTTAAAAAAGCCCTATATACTGTGCAATTCAACTTAAAATAGCCTTATATACAGTGCAATTCAACTTAAAATAGCCTTATATACAGTGCAATTTAACTTAAAATAGCCCTATTATACAGTGCAATTCAACTTAAAATAGCCCTATATACTGCACGTGCAATTCAACTTAAATTAGGCCTGTCAACAATCTTCCAGCTGCAGTATCTTAGACAGGTCGCCTCGTGCCAGACACAATATGAATTAACTGTTCACTTCAAATTATTCCGAAAAAGTCTTAGTTTTGGCGCTGGCATGTCTAATTAAGTAGGCGTGGATAGCTAAAGTGGTGATTAGACCTAAATTCAAAACCCAATTAAGCGCTTCTGCATGCGTAAGGAAGTCGGTTGGCATAGGCCTACCGTTCATGGCTAGGCCTATATATAGCCCGGGCTAGGAAGGTCTGTACACGGATAGGCTACCATAAATCGTGAATTTCAAATCGCTAAGGGCACCAGCTTCTTCACGAGCGCTGCCTCAAATTCAGAGGGGTTATCGGGTAACCCCTCAAGAGATCGATGTCTATTGGAGATCCGAGTCCGGTTGCAGAGGAGCTGGGCAGAGGAGCTGCTAAGTCGGGTTTCGTCGACGAGAAGCCGGGCAAAGGGGTGTGGTATCATTTCAAACGGACAGCGGTGGTGAATGATCTCGTCCCATCAATTTATTTCTAAATAGCGTCGAGGCTATGCGGTCACAAATGGAAAACGTAGGCTATAGGGCCTACAATAATGGTTCAATCAGATTCTGACACCGGTTTCACTGTCGCCCCCTAGCGAACTCGAATGTAAAACGAGTAAGCTGTAGGCCTACCGCCTGCAACTTGCAAGCATAACTCGCGGCTTATAAGACTAGTAGGCCTATGGGTTACAATGAAGCAAGTTATGAGGACGTTCGATAGTAGTCTACGTAGTCGCAAACTCTAAACCAATAAAGCGCCACTCGAAAGCCAAGCGCAGGACACCAGCTTATTCACGAGCAATGCGCGGAGTCAGAGGGATTATCCAAAAAGGGTAATCCGAAGGAGGTCCGAGTCCTGTTGCCTGTAGAGGGTAGAGGGTCAGAGTAGCTGCTATAGCCTAAGGTGGGCGTCGTTTAGGTCGAGAATTGGAAGGTGGAGGATCAGGTGAGTCAGGGCAGAGGCTAGCTAAGTTTTGAGTGGAAAGCCCCGGGGCCAGTTGGGTGATAGGCCTAGATGTTGTTGTTCCAGGTTGCGGTGTGTCAACCTGCATGATTTCTAATAAACGAAAAATTAATTAGAGGAGGACAAGCAAGATGATGGTGGATAGTTGGCAATGATGGTGGACTATCTCAGAATACGTGGCCTCAATTGAAACAGTTCAGATGCCATCTATGATCTATTAAACTCTTTAGTGAAAGAAACAATTATATTGTTTCTAAAAAATTCTAGTATCTTTGGTGTGGACTTCATCACAGATTTATAACTTCAGTACAAAAACGAGGAAATCAAGAAAACAAGCAAACAAAGTATCTTTTACCAATACAAAAAATTTCAAATTTCAAATGATTTAATTAAAAACTATGCAAATGCATTTTAATCGTTCCGAGTACTTCATACTTAATATCAATAAAACACATGCATCATAATGCAACAGCCAATAAACCCACATTAATTACAAGAATATTAATTTTTCAAAATATCTCAATGCTCGGTGTTAACTGAAGTGAGTGAAGTCACTGTATTTAACTGACCCAATCAGATAAGGAAACATGAGGAGCAACTATCTGGCCCAAACCTCAACACGGTTTCATAAATTAGTCAATTTATTTCAGAATTTTCAAATTTCATGGCTTCGTAGGGCCTACTCTGTTCGTGGACCGTGCCTATTTAATCCCTCAGCACTTAAATGACGAGCGTGTACTCAAAGCGACTGGGAATGGCGTTTAGTACATTTTTCAAACAAAACTTCATAGTACCTGAAAATGTTTACAAACGATCAACCTTGGATAGCAAATGATTATGTCAAACTAAAGAATAAAGTGAGAAGCCATAAATTCTCAGACAGTGAAATTATAGTAGCCTAAATTGCCTAATATTATCTCACATAGGCCTACATTAATGTCTTTATGGCGCCATTTTTCTCTTATGCGGCTGTCAAAAGCAATACACACAGTGCTGAAGTAAAAACAAATAGTCTGTGACAGTGATACGCAACAGTGGGAATTATTAAGGGATAAGCATTTTTCATAGGCGTTGAACCAGCAATAGACAAACCTCAAGTTAAAGTTCAAAGAGCAAGTGCACTGCAGGCCTTGTATGCTCGCCGTCTCGCGCGAGGATCATTTAGACACTAAACTGCTGAGTGACATGCCTGAAGTAATGTTTAGCAAACATCTTACAAACGTTTGTTTATAAGGAGTCCACTTTAAGATTAATTAATTCATTCAGGAGATTTATATAGCGCCTCTTCAAGGTAACTACTCAGAGGTGCTCCCGACTCCAGCACGACCAAAAAGAACAGTTTTCAGGTTAATATAGAATAAGTCAGAGAGCGTTCTGGGGAGCAGACGCAATTCCAAGGGCAGCCCATTCCAGACGGTTGGGCCCACCACTGAGAAAGCACGATTTTGCATAGTAACTGTGCGGGCGAACGGGACTATGAGCAACCCCTCTCAGAGGAGCGAAGGGAGCGACTACCCTGGGCATTTATTGGCAATAATGAGAAACTCATTATTAGTGAGAAACTTCTTTCAGGGTATTATGCATATTATTCTTTAGGTAACCGACGAAATGCACTGTTGAAGAAATCGACATGTTAAACGTAACAGGAGGAAAGTTTAATTTATTGGCAATAATGAGAAACTCCTTATTAGTGAGAAACTTCTAATCACGCTGTTGAGTGACTAATGCACGGGGCATAAGCCAATGGTGCACGAATGGTGGTGACTAATGAGCAGTGATGGGTACTAACTAGTTTTTTAAAGTTAAACTATAACTATTTTTCAACTAAAATAAAAAAAGTTTAACTATAATTTGGCAACTAATTTTGTAAATGAGTTAACTAAAAATATTTAGTTAAACTTTTTCAAACTTTTTAGCAAACTTTTCACAAACATTTTCACAATGACAGAAGTTAAGTGAACTGTAATAATGCATAGCGTCAATGACAATTTCACTTTCAATCTATGTAATGTGTACTTGACTAATAGTCCTAGTACAGTTCTACAAGAAAATCGTGAAGAAAGTTGCTAATGCAAACAATGATGCCTCGTGCAATGCAATGCAGTTCACTTGACTTGAGTAATAAAACCAGTTACTCATGACAGTCATTGTGGAAGATAGTTGCTGATTTTATTACTGAAACTTTCTAGCTTATAACTAAAAAATTTAGTTAAACTTTTAGATAATAACTTTAAAATATCAGTTAAACTTTGGTTTTAACTAAACTAATTTTTTCTAGTTAAACTTCTGTCTTAACTTAAATTTTTTAGTTAAACTATAAGTTTGCAACTTTTTAGTTAACTTTTTACCCATCACTGCTAATGAGCGGGTATCAGCCGATGGTGCACCAAAACCAAGCCGTAATCAAGTCAATGTCTAGAATATCAGTCCCCTATAACACAGAGGCAAAAGACTAAACGATTACTACTGACTACTGAGCAGATCAACATTATGAACACAGAACGTAGTAGGTCTAATAGGCAGAAAGTTTAATTTAACGACATAATCAACCGTTAACTGTCGACACAACAGCTTCAAGGCACGGATCATCAAGAAGTACGCTCGAACTAAACGCTCAGCATGGGAACCTCTGGATTTTCTGTTGTTGGAACATTGCGTTTCTTGTGACAGAGACAACTACAGATAACAAAATAAAAAAGGTAAGTCTTTCTTCAGTTTTGTTCCAAAATTGTTTGAAATACAAATTCATTCATTCATTTCAAGGATTTATAGACTATAGCGGCCCTTTAAGAAGCCTACTCGGAAGCGCTACCAGTCCAACCACGGTGATACCAATAAGTACTAAGGAGTTTGTAGAACGTGGAAGAATCATCCCTATGTAGCAGGCGTATCTCCAACGGGAGACCATTCCAGACAGAAGGACTTACTGAAAAGGCACGACGCCGACAGGTTGAGGTTCTAGCACGAGGGACCAAAAGCTCCCCGCTCTATATAGAGGCTGGGCGAAGGGCTCGGCGGCCTACCACAGCAGAAACAGGGCAAGAGAGCTCACGTATAAGCTTATAGACTGGAGCATGCAGAGCCAAGAAGGCATCACCAGATCTGAACAGCGAATAAGGTTATTAGTACTTTTTCCTTTAGAAATATGAGGAATGACATGAGGGCATGACATAATCATACTTGAAGTAGCAATCAATCAATCAGTCAATAAATCAATCAATCAATCTGAATTAGCATTTACCAATAAACGAATGTGACGCCGATGATTATTGCAACGATGGCAGTCACTGCGATAATCACCAGAGTGATTTTGTGATCCTTTGCAGTGGAACCTAGAATGAAAAATCAGAGAAATCAAGGAATTTCTTGCATTACGTATTCAGGTATTCAGTGGTGTAAGATCTGAAGTGCCTGGGCAGATCACTTGATCTGACCACTAACCAGAGAGTTCAAAGCCTAATATCCAAATATACGATAATACAGAGACTGAAGAAATGTTTAAAGTTAAGACCACTGACAACCTGTGCAGCATGAATTCTCAAGCATGTCAACAAAGGCCAGGACTTCATACAAATATGAAGACAAACTCTTTTTGATAATCTGTCTAACATATATAGCCTACATCTCGACCTTCTCTTTGTGGTTAGTCATACACTAGACGACATGTAAGTAAGTAAGTAAGTAAGTAAGTAAGTAAGTAAGTATATCCTTTATTGAGAAGTACTAGCAAGCGCACAGCACTGTACATGGCAAGATTAATACATTCAAGTGCAACATGGCAACGAAGCATATTGAAATCTTTAGCTTATTTTATGTTGTTTAGACAAGTATAGACTAGATATAAAGAATATACAAGATAATTATTATTATTCTAAGTAAACCCGAGCATCAAAATCCGTTGGCCTGATCAACTTTAAGAGCTTGAGTCAGGACTTGATCACTCAATCCGACTCATCCAGAAGACAAACAGAAAGTACAGAAACAGGTTTTGATTCACAAAACTCAACTACACTACACAAGGTTTAGACTATGGCACCAATGAATCGCTAAACTTATAAACTAACATTGTCGTAATTTTAATTACAATGCTCAGGGTATCTATCCATTTAGTTTTGTACCAAAAGTTTTTAGTTCATATAACCTGTTAAGAAGACAATCCATCCATAATTAAGTGCCATCATCATTATATTAATTAATATATTATATAATTAACCGATTTAAAAGCAGTACATACAATGCTTGTCTGAGGATTGGTTACAGAAGACCGAGTGTTTGTACAGGGGTATGTTGTCTGCATCGGTTCCCATGGGTCGCCCATCTTCCTTGAAGCAGGCTGTTGCTTTGTAACAGAAACCGTTGTTACTGGCGTTCCGTTTCATTGTTAAGGTGCTTGTTACTCTCTCATTTGGAAAGACGGAGTTGGAAACATCAGCTGTGATGACCGTTTCATCATTTCCATTGCATCGTCTCCATTCAATTGCTGGAGCCCAATGTCCAGAAAAACCAATCACACACGACACGTTGACATAATCAACATCACAGGTTGAAGTCATATTGCAGGTCATGTCAGATTCTATAAAGAAAACAAGTAAGAAGTTAGACACACAGGAGTTAAAACATATTACAGCTAAATCCTTTCATCAGACAATAGTGTTGTCAGAAAATCATCGTGTAGCATCTTTCTAGGTAATTATGAAGCCCCGTTTTTTAACAGTTTATGAACGTTGACTTTTTAACAGTGGGCGGAAAGCATTGAAGTGGTGCACCAAAACCAAGCTGCAATCAAGTCAAAATCCAGAACATCATTCCATAAGACAGAGAAGCCTATGATGGATTAGCCATTTGAAAAAGGTAAGTTTAAAGCCAAGTGCGAATGACATAAGCGACTGAGCAAAACAGACAAGGAGAGTTACAAAATCTACGTCCAACAACAGAAAAACATCGATAGTATAATCACTTACCAATTGCTATAAGTTGTGCTGACCATGATTCCAAGGAACCTGGCTCAAGACACATGTACTTCAAAGCAGCTTCTCTTGAGGCTGTGATTCTTAGGCTGTATTCTCCATTAACAGCTGAGTCAAGCTTACAGAAGCTTGCAGCAAATGATGAGAAACCGTAACCATTATAAATGAGTATTTTTTCCTTCGAGGATCCAGGATGATTGCCGTCCCACCGTAGCTTCGCCGTCTCATTAGTTTGACATTGCATCTGCACCTCTTGACCAATCTTAACCGCATAATTTTTTGGCTTCAAAACCAGGATTCCAGAAGCAACTGTAAACAAAAGATCAATTTTATCTGTTAATGAATACACTTGTTCCTTTGAGAAGCATCTGGCAGCCGTATTACATTTACCCACATCGCCTACAAAACACTCAGTTACATGTCTTCCCCACAGCGAGATCAGCCTTTTGGCACATTTGCTTTGTTACTTTGTATGAAGGTTGCCTAGTTGCAGTGTTGCTTTTCTTTTCGTGATCTTGTCTATGTGTCATGGATCGTAGACAATGAATTGGCTCATTCTTGGGATGAAGCAGTCCTGTTGCCTGTGCTTCATCATGTTGTAATACCGCAACATTTTGTGTGTGACTCGTTCCAAGGACTGTGCCAACTCAAAAGCTCGTTTAAATGCAGTCATTTCTGGGTCGCTTCTTCTCGCACTTCACACACTAACCGATCCCGTAACATTTCGTCGAGAGTAGGCCTATAGTCCCACGTTCAATGAATAACAAGTCTTCGCAATTCCGCCACGCAAGTCCAAATGGTCTTCTCATGCGGTTGTCTGTCCGTTGAATTAAATTCTAACCTCTGCACTATAACAGATGGATATGGCAATAAATGTTATTGAACTTGTTCAAGTTCTTCAAAAGTCTTTTCTGTGGGTTTCGTATCGATTTAAGTCTCACGGCCACAAACACTCAGAAGAATGGCCGGCTCTTTGTTTGGTAATTTATTGTTTTAGCGTTCTTTATTATGTACTTATTTATTATAACATAATATTATCGTTTCATCATTTCACACACACACACACACACACACACACACACACACACACACACACACACACACACACACACACACACACACACACACACACACACACACACACACACACACACACACACACACACACACACCACACCCACACCACACCACACCACACACACACACACACACACACACACACACACACACACACACACACACACACACACACACACACACACACACACACACACACACACACACACACACACACACACACACACCACACCACACACACACACACACACACACACACACACACATTATATATATATAAAGTAAGTAAGTAAGTAAGTATATTTTTTTTTGAACCAGTTGCAATCCGCATTCTGGTGTACATACATCATATATAATAAACAATAGACAATCAATAGTCAATATGAATAAAGCATTCTAACTATAAAAGTTTTTTTCATATTATGATTAGCTAAAGGTAAAACACGGTCATGTGACCGGGGTCGAAGGGAATAGGCCAACAGCTTTTTGGAGGAAGAAACCTATGGAGAACATGGCCCGGGTTTGCCAGGACCGCCGAAAACAATATATATATAGGCCTACACATGGTATTATTTTAATACCAATGTCCATGACAACTGTCATCAAGCCAACTTCAGTTACGCAAGTATTATTTTCATATATCCAGTTACCCTTTGTTTGTCTCCATTAACGACTTCGTTAGCGCAAACATAGACCTACTGACCTAGGATTTCAATCAGCATTTTACCCTTTGATTTGCCTATTTGGCTGATAGATAAAATTCTGACCAATCAGCATTTTACCCAACACCAATCAGCAAATTAACATTTTACCCATGCCTTGTGAAAATCTGTTTAATTTCTGGCATTCGACCACCTTGTGACTTTCAGGAAACGTTTGCATATTTACAGAATATTTGAATTTCATGGAACCGACACATAGCATTTTCAGGAATATGGTTTATCTTTACGAAATAGTTTCGGAGATCCAGCGGAAATACCTGTTTGTAATTACAGATATACGCTACAGACAGGATTTTCTATTATATGGGGTTTTCTTTACAAAATAGTTTCAGGGATCAGATGGTACCCATACGGGGATTCGCTAATTGCCCACATAGGCCTAGCCTACAACCTCGAGAAAACTGAACATTTGAACGACACGCTATTACAAACAACAAAAAACATACGGTAATTTCAAATTTTAGTGTTGTAAATTATTCGCCATTGTATGGGCATTAGCGTCGGTAGAATAGCCTACAACTTGAATTGACGAATGAATTCTTGTTAAATAGAAGTCAGATTGATGAAAATAATTCTTGCTTAAATACTGAAGTGGGATTGATTAAAAGATTCTTGCTTAACTGGGATTGATGTAAAATAATTGTTGTTTAAATAGGAAGTTGGATTGATGAAAAATACTTGTTGCTTAAATGGAAGCTGGATTGATTAAAGAATTCTTACCTAAGGGGCCGTCCATAAAGTACGTCACGCTCCGGGGGGAGGGGTTTAAGAAAGTGTGACAGTTTGTGACAGGGGAGGGGGTCAGGCCATGTGTGACGTCACAAATTTATTTTTTTAAATTTTATTTATAATTTATTTTTTATTTTTTAGTAGAATTTCATAGCTTTAAAAATAATTTTCAAAAATTTTCTGAAACATTTTAATTAGTTTTATGTCAAAATAGCATGAAATGCATATCTCCTGAATGTGTTTTTCACGATTCCTCTCGCTAGGAGCGCTAGTAATAATGCTGTTGCGAAGCCTTCTTTATGTATTAGCCTTGCTTTCGGAAGTATTATTATTTCTATGTTCGAAAGTGTGACGTACTTTAGGGGGTCCGAGTTTTGTGACAGTTTGTGACAGGGGGGAGGGGGGGTAAAATGGTAAAAATAGCGTGACGTACTTTATGGACGGCCCCTAAATAGAAGCTGGATTGATGAAAAAAATGGTTTCCCTAAATGAAAGTGGGATTGATGAAACCATTTGTGTATTTAAATAGAAGTTGGATTGGTGGAAATAATTTTAACCGTAAATAGAAGTTGGATTGATGAAACTAAGTTTAGGATGCAATAGAAGCTGGATTGAAGAAAATAATTATTTCCGTAAATAGAAGCTGGACCCATGAGAATAGTTCTTTGCTTAAATAAAAGTTCCATTGATGAAAAATATTTTTTGGTTAAATAGAAGTTGGGTCATTTTTTTCATGAAATGGAAGCTGGATTGATTAAAAAAATTTCTTCGTGAAATGGAAGCGGGATTGATGATAGTTATCATGGACATAGGTAGACTGCTTACTTACCAACGTGAAGTACGGCACTGAAGACATTCAAATAATTTAGCAACCTAAACTACGGGATAACCAAGAATTCTGGCTAGCATTTAGTATCGGGGTGCGTGTATTTTCTCCCGTCGTTTTAGGCGTCGTGCTAGGAGTTAATAAAATACAGCCCGTAAAAACAAAGTTTTTTACTATATCCATCTACTATCCTATAATGCGTCTTATGAAGCAGTTACCTCTACAAATATATAGTCCGCGTTCATTTTACGTCATAGCGTGCGTTTAATCAGGCAGCGCGCCCGTTTTTGTTGCGGCCAATGGCAACGCTGCGTATCGGAAAAGTTGAGTCCCCGATTCGAAAAGTTGAGTCCCCGATTCTATAAGCTTGCCTTTTTTGGGGAGCTGAAATTTTTATAGAATGAAGTGTCTGCGAGGGCGAGTCTATCTGCCAAGTTTCAGGACGATTGAATGATTGTAAGTGATCGAATTAGTCGTCGCAAGATTTGACTTTTTAGCCTGTGGCTCAAACAAACATTCAAGATTTCCGTAAGATTTTCCGTCTTTGGTTGAATGGCGGCGCATCCGGTCGTCGCCAACTTTTGTTTTGAGGAAATGTGACGTTTTCTTGGTTTTTATGCCGTTTGCTGACAAAGGCTGTTGTTTTTCGGGGATATAAGACTTTCTAGCCCGATTCTGTGCTGCCTGCTGAGTCGGACGCGAGGAATTACACGTTCTGGTACGATTTTTGTTTTCAATCGACAAACATGGCTGCCGCCACGTTTTTGCTAACGACTAACAGCCTCGTTATCCACGTGGTCCTCCGTAGGCTTTCTGAATTAGACAATAAAGATTGCATCAGTCACCACATTCTTTCGAGGATATTTCTCGACCTAGTCGGATTCTGTAATGTCTACATAGCCACCCACGTGGATTTACGCCTTTTTGGACGATTCTAAGACCTAAGACCTACAGTCGTCACTTCACTGCCGCCGTCATGTTCTTTGTATGTGTTGAAAACAAACAGCCACGTTTTCCAGTGCTGCTCCGCAGGCCCACAGAATTGGACAATACTTATAACAATAACATCAACCACCATTTGTACTTTCAAATATCATGACAGGAGTCGAATATCTACCGTTATACCTCGAATACGACACCTTTGCAGCATAAACCGGTGACCCACGAACACACCATTACCTCGAACACTTACCATCATCAACCAGACGGATGGCGCCTTCCAGGTTGCTTGCTAGTCCTACATGAGGACTGGGCGCCTGTTTATGGCTGCCGCTACTTTATTAATTACATTATTATTACTATACCTTATTATTACTTCTGTGTTTTATTTTATTTTCAATCTCTTATGTAAACCATTTCTGCGTTTTTGTCAGATTGTTTTCTCATTAAACGAATATATATATAAGTTAAAGTAGATGGATAAAAAGAAAAGGCAGAGTGCAGTTCCTGCCTACATAATGATAAAATTGTAGCGACTATTGTAATGTGGAACGTAGCAATGTTTCGTTAATTCGCTTGAGAGTAAAACGTGTGATTATAAAATAATATTTGAAAGTTTATTACAATCAAATCAGACCTTGTGTCCAGTGCTAACGGCGTCATGTTGTGGGACATGCATACTGTAGGAATTCCCAATGCACGGTACTTTCCCGGTGTCATGTTATGGTAGTTATCGTTTAATTGCGTTTATGCGAGCGCTTTTACGTAGCGGTTAAGCACGTGGACACTTTTCTAAAATCGTGAAATGCAGTATGTTTAGGTAAGTAATTTTATCGATAATTTTCATGTAGGCCTATGACTTTACATAGGCATGGACGCAACTAGCATTGGGCTTGGGCCCCAAAATAATAAACCAGGCCCCCGGCCCCACTAGGCTATAGACTCGTGCTACAGCAGCCTACACGCCATGCTCAAGGCTTAAGCCCCCCAAACGAAAAGTCCAAGTTACGTCACTGTACATACGCTATCTATTATTGGGATTTTACAAACACCATTCCATATACTCTGTCGATAAATATATTTTGAAGTTAACATATAGGCCCGAAACATCGACATAGGCTAAAGGACTGACCACAATGAGATATAATATGTAGGCCTACCTGGTATCATGAATAGTACAATGCAGGGACAAACAAATATCCGAAATTGTGCCATATCTCCGAGAAACTGTAACTTTGTCGCTCTGTTGATATTGTTCACTGAGAAATCCTATTAAAATACAAAAGAAGCTGGCCTATTATCATTGCTTACACGGAAGCTGTGCGATAAAAAAAAACATCGCCGCCAGAAGGAACTGATGATGATGACGATGATCATGACAACAAAGCAGTGGATGCACCACAACACGCTGCAGCGGACAACATTATCCGGCCAACCATTTCATTTACAGCCGAGTCACACAACGCGGCGTTCTTGACTCTTGAGTGGCCTAAAAGCACTTGCCCTGTGCAGGCTGTGCTTAGAGACAGACGGACAGAGACAGACAGACAGACAGACAGACAGATAGAACATAGAAGATCAGATTACAGTCGCCAAATTTGGTTTCTAAGTTGTGTCTGATATACCTTGGGCAGAAGTGAGCAAAAGGCAAAACAGCCTCGCCACCTTGCGAAAGGTGTGATAGTCCAAGTTCTTTTGCACCGTCACATAATTAATAGAAACGCCACCTTGCGAGTGAACCGTCATAAGTAAAGCGCTTTAGATATTAGAAGAGCAGTCCCTTAAGTTATAGCCTTGAGGCAACCCTGGGTATGAAGTGTTCAGTGACTTCATATTCTTAGCCTCGGCATATGAGGGCGGGTGATCAGTCCTCTCCCTCGCCATCTTATCTCCCCCCGACAGTGTACGGTCAGCGTACCCATTATGGCTGAATTTGCAAGGGCTGCAGGTGAAGCAGAAATCTCAAATCAAATTTCTACCGTGGAAGGGATTTGAACCCTGACCTCTCAATTGACAGGCCAGCATGCTAACCACTACACTATCAAGATTAGGATACCGTACAAGATGTTAAGAAGCATTAAGTTCCATAACTTAGTAGGCTATACTCTACATAGGCCCCCTACATACACACATATACATACGTAGGCCCTATACATTCATTCATACATACATAATGGCCTACATACATGCATACATATATACATACATACATACATACATACATACATACATACATACATACATATATTCCTACATACATACATACATACATACATATACATATACATACATACATACATACATACATACATACATACACATATGCATACATACATACATACATACATGCATACATACATACATATATATTCCTACATACAGACGTACATATACATATACATGCATGCATAGTTGCATACGTACATAAATACAAATAGGCAGGCATGCATACATGCATATTTGCATTTTGTAGGTCTACATTCAAGCAATTCAATTCTTTCATTTGTAACTGTACATGACAATTTTAGCCAAGTAGGCCTATTACGATTATAAAACTGCAACTGCTTACCTGAATGATCGCGTATTCAGTGGATCGTTGTGTAGAGAGTCAACGATAAGTGATCAAGATATCTGGATTTCTTCAGCGCCACAAGAGTCGTCGCTCAGTTAGAAAAAAAATCATAGTATGATGATCAGACGGTCAGACAGGCGCTGGACCGTGATCAATTCCCTCTAAAAATGTTATAATGTCAAAATTCAACCACTCTCTGACATTAGTAGGCAGCCGTAGTTTCTGCTGAACGACGAAGTGTTACAGCAGAGCAGAAAAGCGCCGCCCTCTTTATCCCGGCTTGAGACTGGCACCACAGACCATACGAAAATCGCATGGCGAATTGATCATGTATACGCAGCTCGTGCCTACAGTTGCTGTGAAATGTACTGGGAGCGTGCTGGATGCTTTATATAGCCTACCTATAGTGAATGCAGCGTGCTGATATAAAACTTGCAGGCGGCGCGCGGCGAAAGGTCGCGAGCGTTGTGGAGGCGGCTGTATTACAAACAAATCATAATCATACGATCAGATAGGCCTAATGAATGGTAGATATAATCAGACGCAAACAGGACCGTTGTCAATTCCCTCTAAGAATGTTCGCATGTAAAAATTGAACCACTCTCAGGCGCAAGTCTATAGGCAGCAGGCTAGTTTCTGCTGAAAGACGCAGTGTTATATACATATACAGTAGGCTATAGGATGTAGCGAAGCGCTGTCTTCCTCCTAATCCAGGTTTGGGACTGGCACCACACGAAACTGGCAGTGGCAGAGTTATGGACACATTGGCATATTTGGGGGACAGATAGGCCTCAGTGAAAACTTGGGGGAACTGTCCCCGCTGTCTCCCCGTGATTTGCGCCACTAAAGATGATGATCGTCGTCCTTCCTTTGCTAGAACCCAACGACATAGCCCTACAGCATGCTGGCAAAAGACTGGGATACCATTAAATAACCTACTCATCGCGGAAGAATCGTTTAAATTTTGCATTTCACTAGTGATATTTTCGTACGCGTCGCGTTATATATATATATATATATATTATATATATATATATATATATATATATATATATATATATATATATATATATTGTAACGGTTAACGGGGCTCGGTCTGTGTGACTGCCTCTCAGCGTCTTCCGCTTCTCTCAGGATGGCGAGGGAAGGCGCGAGTCGCTCAGGATGGAGCGTTAGTAAGGCCTTCGTGGTCTATCGAAGGACTTCAGCATCTGCCAGTCGACGAGCAATGTCACCCACCGAAGGAATCAGACATCAGAGTTCAATGACAATCTTTATTCAACACCACTTCAGATCCACAACATACAAGCATATCTCTTCCAAACTCAACCTCTCTATCAGGCACGACTCTCTCTACCTCACTATCAGGCACGACTCTCTCTACCTACAAGAGCGCCCTCTATATATACCCAGTCTGGGCAGGGATCCACGGGCTAGGGATCCACGGGCTAGGAGGGATCCATGGGCAGGGATCCATGGGCAGGTATCCACGGGCTAGGTCGCCAAAGGCTAGGGATCCATGGGCTAGGGATCCACGGGCTAGGGATCCACGGGCTAGGGATCCACGGGCTATAGGGATCCATGGGCTAGGAGGGATCCATGGGCAGGGATCCACGGGCTAGGTCGCCAAAGGCCAGGGATCCATGGGCTAGGGATCCACGGGCTAGGGATCCACGGGCTAGGAGGGATCCATGGGCAGGGATCCACGGGCTAGGTCGCCAAAGGCCAGGGATCCATGGGATAGGAGGGATCCATGGGCAGGGATCCACGGGCTAGGTCGCCAAAGGCCAGGGATCCATGGGCTAGGAGGGATCCATGGGCAGGGATCCACGGGCTAGGTCGCCAAAGGCCAGGGATCCATGGGCTAGGGATCCACGGGCTAGGAGGGATCCATGGGCAGGGATCCATAGGCAGGGATCCACGGGCTAGGTCGCCAAAGGCTAGGGATCCATGGGCTAGGGATCCATGGGCTAGGAGGGATCCATGGGCAGGGATCCACGGCCTAGGTCGCCAAAGGCCAGGGATCCATGGGCTAGGGATCCACGGGCTAGGAGGGATCCATGGGCAGGGATCCACGGCCTAGGTCGCCAAAGGCCAGGGATCCATGGGCTAGGGATCCACGGGCTAGGGATCCACGGGCTAGGAGGGATCCATGGGCAGGGATCCATGGGCAGGGATCCATGGGCTAGGAGGGATCCATGGGCAGAGATCCATGGGCAGGGATCCACGGGCTAGGTCGTCAAAGGCTAGGGATCCATGGGCTAGGGATCCACGGGCTAGGAGGGATCCATGGGCAGGGACCCATGGGCAGGGATCCACGGGCTAGGTCGTCAAAGGCTAGGGATCCATGGGCTAGGGATCCACGGGCTAGGAGGGATCCATGGGCAGGGATCCATGGGCAGGGATCCACGGGCTAGGAGGGATCCATGGGCAGGGATCCATGGGCAGGGATCCATGGGCAGGGATCCACGGGCTAGGTCGTCAAAGGCTAGGGATCCATGGGCTAGGGATCCACGGGCTAGAGGGATCCATGGGCAGGGACCCATGGGCAGGGATCCACGGGCTAGGTCGCCAAAGGCCAGGGATCCATGGGCTAGGGATCCACGGGCTAGGAGGGATCCATGGGCAGGGACCCATGGGCAGGGATCCACGGGCTAGGTCGCCAAAGGCCAGGGATCCATGGGCTAGGGATCCACGGGCTAGGAGGGATCCATGGGCAGGGATCCATGGGCAGGGATCCACGGGCTAGGTCGCCAAAGGCTAGGGATCCATGGGCTAGGGATACACGGGCTAGGGATCCACGGGCTAGCAGGGATCCACGGGCTAGGGATCCACGGGCTAGGGATCCATGGGCTAGGAGGGATCCATGGGCAGGGATCCATGGGCAGGGATCCACGGGCTAGGTCGCCAAAGGCTAGGGATCCATGGGCTAGGGATCCACGGGCTAGGGATCCACGGGCTAGCAGGGATCCACGGGCTAGGGATCCACGGGCTAGGGATCCATGGGCTAGGAGGGATCCATGGGCAGGGATCCACGGGCTAGGTCGCCAAAGGCCAGGGATCCATGGGCTAGGGATCCACGGGCTAGGTCGCCAAAGGCCAGGGATCCATGGGCTAGGGATCCACGGGCTAGGGATCCACGGGCTAGGGATCCATGGGCAGGGATCCACGGGCTAGGTCGCCAAAGCCTAGCGGAGTCCAAGCCAACCGCAGCCCAAAGGGTGGTCCAAAACCGGGGGTGGTCCCAAAAACTGAGGGTGGATATATATATATATATATATATATATATATATATATATATATATATATATATATATATATTTATATGTGTGTGTGTGTGTGTATGTGTGTTAACGCTGATGCATGCATTGCATATGCATATAGGCCTATATACTTTCATATATATATGCAAATATTTTTGTATATTTTAAATTTTTCAGGTTATCTTGACTAGTTTGGATAAAAAATAAAACTGTCAAAAAATCATAGCCATTCATTGTTAAAAACCAAGATGATAAGTAATTTCTTAAATATTTGCAAAATCGGGGGGCGCAAATGCTCCCTGCCCCCTCCGAACGCCCATGTTTGGGGTTAGGGCCCCGGATGTCTTCTTGGCTTAGGGCCCCCGGAAGTCTTAATCCGGCCCTGCCTCTACCTGTCATCGAGTAGGCTTTTCATTGCATTAAAGTATCACCTTTAAACAAATCTAATATCTGATTCTAGCAATCTGTTACAGTAGGCCCTATATATAGCCTTTCTGTTTTTCGATATGATCAGCTTGGTGTAGGCTGCTTTCAAAGTGAAGTTTTTAGACTGGTCAACATTATCGGTAAGGGAAAGGTTTTGTAGGATGTAATATTTGTAATTTTGTCAATGGACGTCGACGGGTGGTTCCATTTGTGTAGACTTTTAGTTTTTTGGCTGCAATATGAATAGATTAAATCTGTTATAAAGATTTTATTTTATTTTATTTTAATTTTGTTGTTGTTTGTTTTTGTTTTGTTTTTTTTAAACAGCATGTATGTAGCCTATATTATTATGTTAATATGGTTTGTTTTTTGTATTGATTGATTCCTTATGTAAACATTTGTAATTAAAGTAAGAATCTCATGTCAACATTACATGTATAATAAATAACCATTAAGCTTTATTAACAATTAAAAGTAAGAAATTAAGAAAATCTGGTGAAATTACTCTTTTATATTCACGTCTATAGCATAATTATGATAAAGAACTGTGTTTTTAAATCTGTGACTATACATGTATTTCTTTAGTAATATTTGATTGCAATGCTTGAAAATTCAAAGTAGAATAGAAATAAATTGTTTATGATATTTTCTGCAAAGCATTGTATAACTTACCTGCAAGTATCATAGATATTAATAGCTGAGTTATATTATGATGTCAAACAATGAATATAACATATAACATATGATAAAGAACTGTGATTTTTAATCTGTGACTATGCATGTATTTCTTTAATAATATTTGATTGCAATGTTTGAAAATTCAAAGTAGAATAGAAATAAATTGTTTATGATATTTCTGCAAAGCATTGTATAGCTTGCCTGCAAGTATCATAGATATTAATAGCTGAGTTATATTATGATGTCAAACAATGAATATCAGTGACATTGTAAAATACTGTTTAGACGCCTTTAAATGGTGTCATTTGAACTCTATTAATTCTTTGTTTTTTTTTTAAATTGTATTGTACATAATTTTGAATTGTCGTCAACGGCCTTTGATGTCATATGATGACGGTAAACTTGTGAATAAAAAAAAATATGATCAGCGATCACGCCACGCGAATCTCTGAAGACGATTCGCGTGTCGTGAGTTCTGTATTGCAGGCTGTCTGCATGTTCTGTTGGTAGTTAAGATTTATGTCTTCTGGCATTGGTGTTCTTGTGAATTGTTTCAATTGCATAACTGTACACTGTAACCGGTTGCGGTTTGTCAACCGGATTGTTCCAATAAAGAAAATATTATTATATGCAATTGAAGGAATTAAAGGAATTCTTTGTCATTTTTAATGTAGGCCCGACTTCTTAAAAGTTCTTACCATATTAATTGTCACTAATATCACTACCATAATATTGTCACTACTCGCAAAATGGTGGTATAATGGTTTAATTGACCGTCCTTCGAAAATAAATATTTCTCTAAAATTCGTATTTTCCAATAGTTTTACATTTATTGGATCGCCGTCTCAGTTCTTTAACTATAGCTATGTATACCGTACTTCGACCAAAAACATAGCCTATGCATAAATTTATTAACTCTCAAGGTCTTTAGTATTGCCACGCACATTCGAATAAACCATTTTCAAATTTCTGTAAAACATGCTTAATATTAGGACGGGCAAACGCGAAGAAGAAGAACGCGAAGAAGAACGCGAAGAAGAAGAACGCGAAGAAGACGAAGAATGCAAAGAAGAAGAAGAAATTCTTTATTGAAACTATAGAAACCTATAGAAAACCTATAGAAACTTATGTATTTTCGACCACTTTTGCGTGAATAAACATAATATTATGCAGTGCTTCAGAGCACACGATTTTACCAGAAGTAGTCTACCGGTTTCTACCAGTTGACACCCTGGCGCAACCTATAGCAGCTATCTTTACAGATTGAGATTGAGAATTTAAAACATTTGCTAAAAAATATTTATTTTTAAAGTGTTGTTTATTTAAATTTAGCGTCTGCGTTTGCTTTTGTGGTAAGGCTGCATAAAGCGATGGGAACAATAAGAACTGGTTAAAAATGTCCTATCAATGTCAACAGGCTTTGATGCCAGAAGCTGTGCTTTTAAACTGTTAGATAGAATTTAACAGTCTATACAAACACACGTAGGCCCACCATTTCATTCACTTTTTGTCAATGGGAAAATTTAATAAAATTTGTCACCTGAAGGTATTGCCACATAATAACGGCGCTATCAGCCTCAAAGTTACGAATTCACTTGTACTCGTACCTCAGATCTTACGCGTAGGCCTATAGGCCTACATGTATGTCTACCCGAAACCCAGCATGATAAGGATGTTCCCATTCAGTATGTTTGCAGCTTGCTGTTAACCTGTTAGAAACAGCTTTCAGAAGCAAGTATGAATTAGCTGTGGAAAGAAAATAAGAAACATCTTTGGAAAGCTTTTTCGGGGCCCGATAGCGCATTGGATAACACACTGGCATAGAGAGCGAGAGGTACCGAGTTCGAGTCCCGTAGGGCGGATATGCTTTGTAGGCTGCTATTAGCGCCGTGTATTGCAGGCTGTCTAGCTAGCTAGCTGTTCTGTTAGTAGTTAAGATTGTTTCAATTGCATAACATGTAGGCCTAAATGTACAGCGCAGTGCGTTTGTCAGGCGCTTGATTAAAAAGAAAAGATATTATTATTATTATTACAACTAGCCTACCATTAACCATAAAAATATTTAATCAAAGACCATTTCGAAATCTGGGACTACGTCAAAATGTGCAGGTCACTATAGACTGACGGATGCAATAACCAGAGTGCACGAGTTTAGAACCGAAGTCATAACACGAGACGCAAAGTAACAAACCTGTAGAATTTCTGCGATCGCTTCTGCGCAAGCAACACGTCGAGACTGAACGACTTGGCAGGCTTCATCGTTAACTAGTAGCCTAGTAGGCTACCGTAAGTAATCTTCGTAAAATCAAAACAATGGAAACCGACAACTAAGAAGTCGACGTTTACTGTTCGGCGTCTCAGAGTAGACTGAAGACAAATTTCCACTGAACGGCTTTTTAAACTTCGGTCAACGGATCTCCGCCAACAGGCATTATTATTTTGTCCACGAAAACAAGCGCCGTGGAAAACAACGCTGTTATGATCACCGTTGTCGTCGCCCGCTGCAGCTGCGTAAACACATCAACAGCTAAACCCCGCACTATCCAAAAGGGTGTCACGACAACTCGTCGAACGATATTTCGTCTACGACTAACGACACTTCGTCGAGCGACAATTCCCCAAACGAAGCTGAAGCCCCCTAAAAATGAGTGAAGCCCCCGGCTCCACTATAGGCTCGGGCTATGTTCAAGGCTTAAAGCTCCCTCAAACGAAAATTTCTAGTTACGTCACTGTCTACGACACTTCGTCGAGCGACAATTCGTCGAACGACATTTCGTCTACTAAGTTATTTGATATTGTCACTTTAAAATGGAAGCTGGATTGATGAAAATAATTTTGTCAGTAATTAGAAGCTGGATTCCTGAGAATATATAGCACGTTTTAGCGAAACTATAAGAAAGCGGCCTCTGTTGATTAGCCGTAATGGATACAGATACACTAGTAGACGAAATGTCGTTATACGAATTGTCGTAGACGAAGTGTCGTTATACGAAATGTCGTTCGACGAGTTGTCGCGGAACCATCTAAAAGCAGAACAACGTTAGCCAGCAGATAGGCCTACAGAAGGCTTGTCAAGGCACACTCGCGTCTCTGACGTTCGACAAGCGAATGCTGAGCCACTTACTTAATATCGTTTATTTAACGACGCCGTCATATCGACGATGATAGGCGTGATGCTGAGTCACGTGCCCAACCAGGCTTATAGCCTAATATATATAGACGTTGATCGGCCCAGTGCCGTTTTAAGGCCTAGGCACGCGAGGCACGTGCCTAGGGCCCCGCGCAACAGGGGACCCCGCGGCGGCCCAAAAACGAACACTAAATCGCGACCATATAATAACAAAGCGGTAATATTAGGCCTACTGAAAAATATTCTAAGTTCTAACAATTCCGCAAGAAAGAACAATAACCCATTTTTAAAGAAACGTCTGTATTTTTAGTTAAATATAATTATTGGTAGGGTAGAGTGGGGCAAAACGCCCCCTCGGGGCAAAACGCCCCCTCCCGGCCCTGTCCCCCCTGTGCTATGTAATGAAATTTTTTAATGTTCTGGGGTTTCTTAGTTGTACCCTAATGAGATAATCGTCAGTCATTTATCTTTAGATGGTTTGCTTATTTTTTATTTTAGAAAAATTGATTTTTTCGTGTTTCCTTGTAAGTCAGCCGCCAATTCTGTATCATTAATGGTGCCAAAATGCTAGACATAGCCAATAATACAAATATAGGTCTAAAGTATACCCTATATCGAATAACTGTGCACAATAAATGGGGCTTTAACATATCAGTTTTTTTATTATATGAGCAATCTCACAAGGTAGCACCAAACGGGGCAAAACGCCCCCCTATGTTAAATGCTGATATGGGGCAAAACGCCCCCTTCACCTCAGAGTCACCTGGAGCAAAGCGTATTTTCTTTATTTAATTATATTTTACGACATCTTTTTTTAAAAATTCTAGAGATCTTTACTTCTTATGGTTATTGTTGCATCAATGCAGTGATTGCAGTTGATTATGTGCATCGACTTTTCAGGTAGCGGGGGTCAAATCACGGGGGGCGTTTTGCCCAGGTGAGGGGCAAAACGCCCCCTTTGAAGCACTCTGTATTTTATTATTTTTAATGTAATCTTTTGGGGCATTTTATCGGACATAATTTTACTTTACTTGGGACATTCAGTACAAGGTCTTACAATAATTTCATGCTGAAAATGTTGTTACTCACGTTGTAATTGAGCAAAACCCGTTAAAGGGGGCGTTTTGCCCCACTCTACCCTAATAAGCGCAGTCTGCGCAGAGCGCTATGGAAGTTAAACTGAAATAAATCAATAATTTTAACAAATGGCGCACACGGTCCACACAGCCTCCTCACCATTCTCTGGACATGGATTTATCAGTCGCAGTTAAACTGATTCAGTCACTGAAGCTTTATGTTGATGCATTTGGAGACAATTATTATGATTATTTTTGGAGAATATGAACGCAGAACCAAAACACAACTCACAACACAGAAGGCTACTACGTGTACGACAGCCAGAGACGAGTGACTGAAAGAAATAGGCCTATGCGAATAACAATTCAGGAAGGTCCTGCAAATGACACTGTTATGGATGCGAGCAAAAAATTTGGAATTCAGACCTGCTTGCCATTGCCAATCATCGACTCGTTGATCACTGAACTAAACAGACATGAAGAAGCTTATGAAGGTATCAGCAGCAGATTTACATTCTTAATGAAACTGGTCCATTTGAATGCTGAGCAAATAACAGAATACAGTGAAAAGCTTGCAAAGTATACTATCCTCAAGATCTTGACCAACCCGAACTAATTTCAGAATGTGAACACCTGCAATACTATTATGTTAGTATCATTTGCAAAACATCAGTGCTATATATATATATTTGTCAATAATCTATGATATGATAAAGAATGACAGCCTGGAATCAACGTTTCCAAACGTCGAAATTGCAATAAGAATGTTTCTGTCAATGATGGTGACAAACTGTACCGGTGAACGTTCTTTCTCAAAACTTAAATTAATCCAGAACGAGCTTCGCAGCCGTAGGCCTATTATGCAAAAGCGATTAAACTGCCTGTGTGTCATGAGCAAAGATTCAAATGTGTTGGAGTCTTTGAATTTCGATGATATTATAAGAGCCAAACACAATCTTACTTTCAATTTGTAGGCTATAACAAGAACTTTAACGTATGATAAACTAAACTTTTATTTTACACTAAATTCTTGTAGAAGGCCCACAAAGATTGCTGTATTAGCGGTTTAGTAGGCCTACTATAATATTAATAAGTTTTAAAAATTACACATATGCACATGCAATGCATTATGCAATATTATCTTAGGCGGAAATTGAGGCGGAAATCGAGTTAAGTTTAAGGTTAGGGTTTGTGCCTAGGGCCTCGAAATTCCTTAAAACGGCTCTGCCCTAACCCTGACCCTAACCGACCCTCACGACGCCTAACCTTACTCTAACCAAGGTAACTACTCATAAGCACTCCAAAGTCCAGACCCAAGGAAATAGGTAAGTTTTCAAATGTCCATAAAAATAACGGGGATAACATAAGAAAGAAAATTCTGCCCTGGTCGGATTCGAACCTCAAACCGTTGAACTTACGTTCCACCACGCTAACCACTCGACTACGGAACACCTCAAAATCTCAGTGAATAATATTGGATCTTATTCTGCATGTGTAGCCTTCTTCACTGCATACTTTTTCATAGATTCAAAAGTCTTCGCATTACGCATTGTTAGATTATTTAAATTAGTAGTTTCATACACTTTCTTTCAATTTTCTAACTCGTTAAAACTAAAAAACAACTTTTTCCCGACATAAATGATCTGACACGTGACTGGCGGCCCGCTAGTTTTATAAACTTGCGGACCGCCTGGCGGTCCGCTAGTCACTTCGATATTGAAAATGAGCAAAAGTTTCACAACTAACGTTATCCTATAAACTCCGCTTATCTGCAACAGCTCGAATTTGATCAGACATTCGTGCAACAGTCTGCCTTCTGTTCAATAAATTCATGCTAAGGGTGTTAAGTGCACTTATACTTGTCAGTAAGGCAATAACCTACTACTTTTAAATATAGGAATGCAGAGCTCATGAACGGCCTTGATTTTCAATTCCATAAAAGCATCAATTTCTTCCCGGACCCAGATAGCGCATTGGATAACACACTGGAGAGAGAGAGAGAGAGAGAGAGAGAGAGAGAGAGAGAGAGAGAGAGAGAGAGAGAGAGAGAGAGAGAGAGAGAGAGAGAGAGAGAGAGAGAGAGAGAGAGAGAGAGAGAGAGAGAGAGAGAGAGAGAGAGAGAGAGAGAGAGAGAGAGAGAGAGAGAGAGAGAGAGAGAGAGAGAGAGGAGAGAGAGAGAGAGAGAGTTCCAGAGAGAGCGCAGGGCGGACATGCTAATTGTAGGCTGCTATTAGCGCCGTGTATTGCAGGCTGTCTGTTCTGTTATAGTAGTTAAGATTTATGTCTTCTGTCATTTAATTGTGTTCTTGTGAATTGTTTAATTGTCTTAACATGTAAATGTACAGCGCAGTGCGTTTGTCAGGCGCTTGATTAAAGAAAAGATATTAGGCTATTATTATTATTTTACATATCCTCTGCTACGCTAGTAGGCTACACTAAAACCTTGTCGTAATGCAACCTTCCTATAAGGCAGCACTTGAAATCGCTTCCAACTGTACAGCACTACCACATGGTTTCAGCACACTGAAAGATGAAATCCTACGAAACTCTCGAACTTGACACCGAAACGTTTTCCATTACGGAAAGTGGCTAATCCTTTTCCTATATATATTAAAGTCCAACAAATGAATGAGTGCTCGTGAATGACCTGGTGTCCTGCGCTTGGTACTTTTAAACATCTCTAGAAATGTTTAGTTTAATGATTATGATTATGGAGGATCAAACAAGTCGGGCAGGAATTCTTGAAGAGGCGAAACTCAGTTCTGAGTGGAAAGCCCGAGGGTTTAGCCTACTATCAAAAGGGCGACTTCGAAAGGGCGACCATCAAAAGGGCGCATTCAAAAGGGCGCCGCTTAAAAGGGCGCGCAAACAAAAGGGCGACAATGTCCGCAGTGGCGCAGTAGTTCAAAGCCAAAGGTTCAAGGAAAATGCGCACATAAACAAAGTGGTATAGCATTGATACCAATCAATCCTTTCATGTACAGTATATACGGTAGTTTACCTAGCCTATTATATATATTATATCTACTCTGTTGGGACGATATTTGACTGTATATGAATGAAGGTTTAAAACGAAAAACTCACAGTGCTGCTTTTTAACTCGCACGTGTTACAGCAGATTTAGGAAAATTAAGTTGCTGGAGAATGAACTTAGAATTTGTAAAGAGCAACAAAGGTCGAGATATGTTAATGGTTGATGGCGGTACATTCAGACTTGAGAAAACAATAAAAGAAAATTTGGAAGTGCACTGAATATCGGAGAGCTAAGTGTCCCGCTGTCATACAAAGATGATATTATGACCAAACAGCCGAATCAACACAATCACGTACCGGATGAACTACTGCGGACATTGTCGCCCTTTTGATTGTCGCCCTTTTGTTTGCGCGGCCTTTTGTTTGCGCGCCCTTTTAACCAGGCGCCCTTTTGAATGCGCCCTTTCGAAGTCGCCCTTTTGATAGGATACCAATAAATAGAGGAGCCTGAGGGCTGAGGCAGATGATGTTGGATAGTTGGCATTGATGGTGGACTATCTCAGAATACGTGGCTTTAATTTAAACAGTTCAGATGTCATCTATTAAACTGTTTAGTGAAACGAATATTTTTCCGTTTCTAAAAAATATAAAACATCTTTGGCGTGGACATCAATCAGTTTTATAGCTTTAAAAGTAAAAAAAACCGAGGAAAACAAGTAAACTTACAGTACCTTTTAATTAATGTAACAAATTTCAAATTATTTAATTAAAACCAAGCAAATGCAGTTTATAATCACATGAGGATGCAACTCTAAGTACTGCATTCTTAATATCAATAAAACAAAGACTTCATAATGCAACAGCCAATAAACCCACATTAATTACAAGAATATTAATAAAAAAAATAACTCAATGCTAGGTGTTAACTGAAGCTACTGCATTTCACTAACTCCATCAGACAAGTATTCAGAAGGATTAACTCTGTGGACCAAGCTCAAACCTGAACACGGTTTCAAAAATTAGTCGCTTTGTCAAATCTTTTGACTTAGAGAATTTCCAAATTTCAAACTAATCGGGCCTTCGTAATCTGTTAGTCAATTCTGCCTTAAAACATCTGCCTTCTAATCGCTACAACATTTTTCGTCTGAGAAATAATTTATTGCTTTGTGAATAACCAGTTCCTGCGCCGCTTTTCTAAAAGTGACTGCAATGTACATGTATTCAGCCCCAAACTTACGAATTTACTTATAAGCCTACCTCACATTTCACACGTACTTAGCCAAAGGACAGCACAATAAGGATATTCCCATTTATGTAGTATGTCTGCTGTTAATCTGTTAGAAAGAGCTCTCAGAAGCAAGCTGTACCTTCTGCAAGTGCGAGTTAGCTGTGCAAAGAAAAATAAAAACATCTTTGGAAAGCATTAAAAATTTTCTGTTAGGCTAGTACGCTGAAACCCAGTCGTAATACAACCATCTTATAACATGGCACTTGAAATAGCTTCCAACTGCAGCACTACCACACAGTTTCAGCGCACTGAAAGCTGAAGCCCTACAAAACTCTCGAACTAACTTGGCACCGAACCATTTTCCATTATGAAAAGTGGCTAATCCTTTTCCTCAATGTTGAGGAGAACGTCATGAACAATTCCACGTTCCTCGAGAGACGCCATGGGATCATCAGAGATCTGCTGCCTTGGATATGAGAAATAGAGAGCATATACCTTCGGGTGGTAACCAACAGTTGCCATGTAGTTAAGCAACATCTATAACAGCAAACACAAAGACGTTTAAAGAAATGATCATATTGGGGCTCGGTGGTGTAGGGGTATATTCGGTGCCTTGCAGCCCGAGGGTTGCGGGTTCGAATCCACCTCAAGCTGCCGCATAGGGACCCTGGGCAAGTCCTTCACTCACAATTGCTCATGCGCTTCGGCGTGAAACTCCGATTCAGTGTCCGCGCTGTAGTCGGGAGCGCCTCTGAGTAGAAATCTTGAAGGGGCGCTATAACAAGTGCTCATACATACATACATACATACATATTACCTAAACGACACCCACCTCAACAGCTGCTCTGCTCTCTGGCTACCAGACTCAGACCTCCTTCTGACTACCATTTGGACAACCCCTCTGACTCGACGCAGTGCTCGTGAATAAGCTAGTGCCCTGTGCTTGGCTTACAAGTGGTGCTTTAGAAGTTTAGATTTAGTTTATGAGTACGATGTATGAATGATTTCAACACCAACCATCAAGTCATTACTCTGCAACTTACTTACATTACTGTACTCCGTTTCCCATCTAATAATTATAATCCGGGACCTTCCATGCCTATAGCCTAAGTGTTCCAAGTCAAACTTGGACCTCAACTTATACCCATTCTAAGCCTCAACTCTGACTAACTCAAAACCACAACTCGGTTCCACTCTAAACCTCAACTCAAGAGCTGCACCAAACCTGACTTACACTTATTCTAAACCTTAACTCAAAATGACTCGAAACCTCAACTCACTCTGATCCCACATAGCAGTGTTTACAGGCAAATTCTTTTCAATCTTCAAACTACCTGAATTTTGTCTGTCACCAAATATCGTCTTTTGTATTTCGTTCCCTGTGGAGTTTTCAACACTATGGTCACGCTGTTTGGCGTATTTGGTGCTGGTTCGTCGGGAACATTCATTGGCTAAAAGCAAGACATAAAAACCAAATAAGTCATTTACAGGCAGTCATTACAACAGATTTATACAGTATATAACTTCATTTATATAGCATTATTACAGGTATTTATATAGCACTATTCTAGGTATCTTACTCAGCAGTGACTTATTCTGTGTACATCTGGGTCTACAGTTGGCAACCCCAAAAGGTTGACTGCCTTCGTGACTCCTCACTTGTTTTGACCTTTTGACATTTCTCTAATTTTCCTTCTGGTGGCCATTCAGGTTGCCCTTCCAATGGCCTTTGGCTCAAGTCCCTTCTTGTAGCATTCTTTCACCATGCCTCGCAACATACTAGCGGTTAGCGGAATGCAGTTCAGTCCAGCCTCCGCTCTACATCATATGTATTTTAGCATTAGATCTGGAAATTTGAAAACAGTACACACGATATTTACATGTAATGATTGGCAAGTTACTCCAAAGGCAGGACTGCAAAATTGTGCATTTCTAATGGCCAAGCCATAATGCTCTAAATCTGCATGTTCTTCTTGCTATGGATGCCACATAACCTTTCACAAAGACAAAACTGTTCTCTATTTGCTGGGGCTGAACTGGAAGCACCTCTGGGTATATCTCTCAAAAGGGTATATCTCTCAAAATGGTGCTATAATAACTGCTCAGGATTTTTGAAGTTACAGATGAATACAAATTTATGATTACAATTAAAATTGTACAGTTTGTTAGCTAATAATTATTATTGTGCATTCATTAAGTGTCAGTATCTAGTGCAACACATCAGTTGATGGCACTGAGCAGTGAGTGAAGGACTTGCTCAATGTCCCTACACTGTAACTGTTTCAGGGGAGGCTCAAATCCATACTCTCCACATTACAAGGCTAGTGCTCTAAGCTACCATGGCCCACAGCTTTCCCAACACCCATAAGAGCAGTTGTCTGGGGATTGTGATTCTAGAAACATTGCAAAGTAATGACCCATTATCTTTGGTTTGCTATTTGTTGTATTCCGTCTTACGTTAATTTTCTTTGCCTTTGCACCACTATCGTCGTTTTCTGGTTGTTGACTCAGTTCAGACGGTGAAGAACGCGTTCTCAGTGACGACTCAGCCAACGTTTTACTTCCCTAACAACAAAAAAACATTAGAAGAGAAGTAAAGGATTACCATCGATGTAGCCATAATCATAATCATTACACTAAAAATTTCTAAAGAGAAAGTACCAAGTACAGAGCACCAGCTCATTCACGAGCACTCGTTAATCAATTAAGTAAATAATATTCTCTGAATTAATTAATCAATTAATTAATTAATTTGTTGCTATTTGTTGTGTTCCGTCTTACGTTAATTTTCTTTCCTTTCTTTAATTAATTAATTAATTCAGAGAACTTATTAAAGTGCCCCTCCACGGTCCTGCTCAGAGGTGCTCCCAGCTCAACTATGGTGATAAAGAAGTTATCGAAAAATGATAGCGCCAAGAAGGGTTGGTGTTTACACACCCGAAGTGCAACCACCCACCACTTGCGTCACTAGAGGAGTTGTCCACATCACAATCTCTGCATTTCTTCAGTGCCCAAGAAAGATATGTGTAAAATCCAGGGGGCAAATGCTCCCCTTTCCTCCGCCCCCTCCGGATGCCCATGCCCAGTAGTAGTGGCCCATTTGAAGGCCAATTTCCTATGGGTACGAACATTATCAGTAGACCTCCCATATGCAAGCATACCCTAAATGCGCACATGCTAAATGGATGGCCCTAAAGAGTGCTGTTGTTCATCTTACGCCGAGCATTTGTCCTGGAGTGGCCCAGGGTTGTCCGGTGAATCGGTAGAATTCCTGCTCCTTCTTCCGACGAACTTCCTCTTCTCGTGGAAGGATAACATTTTCCCGAAACTCTGCAGCCTAGCAGAGATAAAAATACAAATTTCCACAGAGTTGTTAAGAAAATATCAAATAACTACTTATTATGCTGCACCCTTAGAAGACAAAATACACATTTTCAGACAATAATCGCACAGAAAGAAATTGACCTGATTATGGCTTTAGTTTTGGTGAATCATCGGTTGATGCCTAGTGCAGTAGCCACTAGCCTGATAGAAGTTACCAAAGCAATAACTATTAATAATGATAATAATAAAGAGATATCAAATTACTTATACACTTGTGCTGGTGCCATAAAAAAACTAAATATACTGGCAAAGTACCTAGTAGAATCGAGTGTTTAACAACATCTTACAACTGCCAGGGCCATTAAGTTAACCTTATCTAGGGGATCTCGATAGTCTAGTGGTTAGCATGCTGGGCTGTCCACTGAGAGGTTGAGGGATCAAATCCCACCCGGGTAGACATTTCTGCTCAACCTTCACCCCTAGCCAACCCATCTGTAATGACTACACTTACAGTGGGGAGATGAGATGGCGAGTGAGAGGACTGGGCACCCGCCCTCATATGCCGAGGCTAAGAAAATGCAGTCGCTAACACTTCGTATCCATGGCTGCCTCAGGGCTAGCTAAAGGGACTGCACTTACTTCTCTATATATAATTATGGTCGTGCTTCGGGCGTGTAAACACTGGCACTTCTCGGCGTTATAGTTTTTCGATATAAGTTTGATACAAGCATCTGAAAACTGTTCTTTATCGCCGGAGTTGGGAATGCCTCTGAGTAGGTATCTTGGAGGGGAGCTACATAAGTCCTCTGAATGAATGAATGGATGAATGAACGAAAGAATCTAGTCTTAGCAGACTGATCTTCTGGCTGCTAGGACTTGATTACAGTTCGATTTTGATGCACCATTGTTGATGGCTTGTGCAATTAGACATTTTATGTAGGGTATAGAAGATTAAGAATTGTCTCTCAGACCTGTTCATTATATGATTCCTGAGCAGTCTGTCGAACTTGACTGATAGCTTCAGAAAACGTTGATTCATTTTCTAAAACGGTTAAACCACTCTAAAGATTAGAATTCAAAACACATTATCAACACAGCATACTATTTTAAATGATCATTAACGAACTGTATGTCTACGATACAAAGATAAAAGATCACATAAAAGAATAATCTGAATTCACCGAAATGAAATGTACATTAAATAATTACAAAAATTACTTTAAACTCATAAACAATCACAATAAATGACTATACTGAAACAGGTGCAGCACATTACCCAAAAACAAGTACAACATACTGGCATTTTAATCTCTATAATACTAGCTGTAGTAGCTGTAACAATTATAGTAAGTAAGTAATTATATTCTTTATTAACCAATTGCCATTCTCACTTTGGTGTACCCTGTATGATAAACACAGACACACTAGACCACCTATATCTAAAGCTGGCCCCATGCAGCATACTAGTAGTGACAAGTATATCGAAATACATGTAACAAACATGTGAAACAAGTTCAGCATACCATTACTTTTACTCCTTGATGATTCTTTAACTGATGTCAGAAATGTCTTAACTCGACCAATCAAGTGAAGAAGGAAAACGGCGCTTGCCAAAACAAGAACGGACTTCAAAACTGTGCCAATGAGTGTGGGAACATCTGTAGCAAATTACACAATGATTTCTTCTCATATAAATATACAGTAACTGTTACAATGAAATGAGATTATTAAGAGCAGTTTCAACACTAACTCTGGTATTTTGGCAACGAGCAGCATCTAAAATCAAAAGCTAATGCCTCAATTAACGACTTAATTGATGACTTAATGACGTAATTAGTAAGTAAGTTAGGCTAGCGCACACGCTGCTTTCGTGGGTAGGCGACACGTCATCTCTAAGTTAACCATGTAATACGATTCAGTGCTCGCTTCCAGTGCTTCCGTTTACCACTTGGAAAAGTCCATTGCTAGCGTCTACAGTAACGAGAGATCATTTCAGTATTATTTTGCTTTTGCCTCCGACCATCGTCATTTTCTCGAGATGTCGACAGCACCCAATGAATTAGAAGCTCAGTCAACGGTTTCCAGATGATTTCCGAATGCGTCCAACTCCAAATGGAAATCCAACATCAAGCAAATGTAAGTTACCTGATGAATGAAGGGGAGTATTCTGCACTAACCTGGTCTTAGCAGAACAAGCAGAACGATCGCCGAGGGAGGCAACAGAAACAACAAATCCCTCGTATAAGTCGCCATGTTTGTTTACGTCGTCTTCGCTTAGTCTGGTGCCCTTCTGCTATGCTCGATATTTTCTGCTTTGTCTTTATGTTGCACAATAATTCAATCAATCAATCATTTATTTCTGTGACCATCAGAAGAGAAAACGAACAAATGAAACAATGAGGCAACGGTTTGACACGATGTAGCCTACTGACTACTGGGACAACACCAGGGCTGTTAAAGGTTTGGTTTTTTGGTTTTTGGTTTGTTTGGTTTTAAAAACTGAAAACAAAAATCTGCAAATTTTGGTTTTTGGTTTTTACAAATTTCAAAATTATAAATGCCAAAAAATGTCGTCTCTTCAAGTCTCTTGGAAATAATGTTGTAAGGGCTTTGTTAACTTCGTTTTATGACATTCTACGGTTCTACTATTCTAGTTAATTTCATTTATAGGGTCTATGCATCTGATTAATTTGAACGGTATTATGCCATTTTTATGAGTTTTATGATCCGAAATAGGAAATCGCATAAACAAAAAACCAAAAAAACAAATAAAACCATAAAACCAAAAAACCAACTTTTCATTTTGAAAAAAGTTTGGTTTTTTGCACCTTTGGACAACACCCGCCTTGAATGCTTCCTGAACAGAATCAGACGTGCTGGTTTACTTAAAACCTGATGATCTTACAGCTGAAACATTAGCACAAGAGGCAGACGACGCTCTGTTTAGTGCCGTCCAGAATAATGGGCTTCATGTTCTCCGTGGCCTCTGCCCAGTGCAGGGCTGTTAAAGGCTTGGGTTTTTGGTTTTTTTTTGGTTTTACTTTAAAAAACCAAAATCAAAAATTTTTTTTTTGTTTTTTACAAATTTCAAAATTATAAATGCCAAAAATGTCGTCTCTTCAAGTCTCTTGACAATTGTTGTATGGTCTTTGTTAACTTCGTTTATGACATTCTACGGTTCTACTGTTCTAATTAATTTCATTTATATGCATCTGATTAATTTGAACGGTATTATGCCATTTTTATGAGTTTTATGATCCGAAATAGGAAAATCTCCAAAACAAAAAACAAAAAAACCAAATAAAACCAAAAACCAAAAAAACAACGTTTCATTTTGAAAAAAGTTTGGTTTTTTGCACCTCTGGCCCAGTGCAACGTGAACCTTTATAATTATAACTTCCGACGTAGGGCACACAATTACACCCTCCTCGATAAAGACTCGATGAACTTTATTCCTAGAATGTTATAGGCCTATAAAAACATGTACTAATTAACCAATCCATAAGTAGCCATACTGTCAACTGTTATTGTTAACCTACAGCGTCGACCCTGCCTGTTGTTTTCTTAAATATACGAATATACAGACGCGGAGGTCAAGAAGGGATCATGGATCCCGCTAAATAGGGGCACCTAAACATATATGCAAAGACTACAGATAGGAAAAGAAAGACAACCGATAGGAAAAGAAAGACAACCGATAGATTCATGTATTCTAACACAGAGTACTGTTAGCTGCCTTTGTGCTAGTTTGAACATTTTAACTTTTTAGTTTGTATGCGCGCGCGTTTGTCAATGCAAATGAATATTTGCTTACTTATTTACTACGATTTTTTAGTACTAGAATAGAAACCCAGCTAAAGCGCAATTTGCAAGAGCCTATGCCTTTCATTATTACGTCACGCGTTGTCATGGCAACAACAGTTGCGGAACATTATTGCTACGTCATCCGTATTTGTTGGTTTGCTTCAAGTCGAGAAATAAGTAAAGACGAGAGACTTCAATAAGAAGAAATCAAGATAAGAAATCAAGATGCCGCTTCTTCTCGAAGACTGTTTTCCAACCATGTTCGAAGACAAAATGACTGAGTACGTATTCACGGCTAATAACGAATAAAGGGCTATATGTAAATGAACTGATTCTTAGGCCTATACGTCCATGTGACTCGATTACTTGTCAAAATAAGCGCAGCTAGCCTCCTTGAAGGAACTGGGTCTCGTATCCATGGTGATAACGTTGATGGTGATGATAGTGGTGATAATGGTTGTGATGTTGATAAATGTGCGGAATTGCTGAGAATGAATGACCCGCTGAATGAATGAATGCATGAACAATAATATTATGAAGTGTTCTCCAAGAAGCATAATTAGGTGATGCTGAGGTGTGTAATACCATAAAGGTCTCTGTCGTCCCCCTGCATATTTCACTGTAACTCCGTCAAATGTCATGCTATGTGAAAGAAATTTTAAAGGAAGACAGAGGAGTTATTTCTAAACATTAGGAAAGTTAAAGTGTATGTTCAAATTGACTCCCTTTGGAAGCTACGCATGCGCGAAGACGAGTACGCCACTGTTATAGCATGTTTAAATTATCTTCTTCGGTAAACACCATTTTGTCGAGATAGTCGTGACGTCATTAGTTTCGTCATTAGTTACGTCATTAGTTTCGTCATTCGCTCCGGGCGCCGCACCAGAGGGGCGCAAAATTAGCTTTCAGTGGTATACAGTACTATGACAAGAACAATTAAAAGTCAACAAGGAAATTAAAAGGGGGCGCAGTCATCAACCTTTGCCTCTGGGCGCTGAAACCCTTCGTTACGCCACTGCTAGTTTGGTAAGCTGTACTACCTTCCAGGGAGGACATCCAGTTGTCCTCATTGCTCCCTTTCCATTCCACTCCCCTCCGCTAATCTACTACCGACCAACCCGTCATCTGTGCTAAAAGGACAAGGTAACATGGATACAGTGTCGTTGTCTTATACACGGTGATTCATTAAAAAACGTCCCCTGCATATTTCACTGTAACTCCGTCAAATGTCATGCTATGTGAAAGAAATTTTAAAGGAAGACAGAGGAGTTATTTCTAAACATTAGGAAAGTTAAAGTTTATGTTCAAATTGACCCCCTTTGGAAGCTACGCATGCGCGAAGACGAGTACGCCACTGTTATAGCATGTTTAAATTATCTTCTTCGGTAAACACCATTTTGTCGAGAATAGTCGTGACGTCATTAGTTTCGTCATTCGCGTTACGTCATTTTGGCTTTGAATGTGAAACAATTTATGTAGCACTTGTCTAGAGCATCAAGTGTCATTGTTCTGAAATTTCAATAAAATTGATGGTCATCTACATGAGTTATGCTAACTTATGTAGGGGACGTTTTTTAATAAATCACCGTGTAGATATCTATATACAAATATCTTTCCCGTCCTCTCTCTCTCTCTCCTCCTCTACCTATCCCTGCCCTTCTTCTCCCTCTCACTCTCCCCTAACTGTCCCTCTAATTCTCCATATCCCTGTAACTCTGCCTCTAACTCTAACTCTCCCCTAACTCTACATCTCCCTCTAACATCTCCCTCTAACTCTACATAGAATCCCTAACTCTCCCTCTCCCTCACCCTCTAACCTCTCCGTCTAACTCCCCCTCCAACTTCATCCTCTAGTTCTCCCTGTAGTTACTTCTCCTTCTTACTCTTCCTATAACTCTCCTCCTTCTCCCTCTCCTTCTCTTCTTCTCCTCCCTCTGCCTCTCCATCTCCCATCCCTCTCCACTCTTTCCTCCTCCTCCTCCGCTCCTCTGCACTCCCTCTCTTCTGATCACCATGTTCTTTACCACTTTCTCTCCCTCTCAGAAGCAGAGACGGTGGCCTATCATGTCCCTGGCCTTGTCCTTGAAGATGCTGCCTCTGAGACAGCCCTGCCTCTGCCCCTGTCCCTACCCCTGACCCCTGCTGAGGCTTGCCTGCTGCCCTGCCCCTGCCCTGCCCCTGCCCCTGCCTGCCCCTGCCCCTGCCCATGCCCTTGCCCATGCCTGCCATGCCCCCTGCCCTCTGCCTCTCTCTCTCTCTCCATGTCCCTGTCCCCTATTCCTTGTACCACTCGCGCTCTCTCTCCCTCTGACTATGCCTATGCCTCTCCCTCTCCATCTTCATCAGCCTCTTACTCTGCATCTGTCTCTTCATCTGCCTCTAGCTCTCTCTCTCTCCCCCTCTCGTTCCGTTGCTTCTCGCTTTTTCCCGTTGTTATTTTCAGTACGTTACCTGCGAAGAAGGATTCGCACTTTGCCACTCCCAGGGACTCCCTCCACCCAGCTTCTCGAGATTCGTCGCGAGATGGCAGAAGAGAGACTGGTTCCATCCTTCCAGAAAGAGGTAGGGAAGACTCCACTTACATAATACATCTAATCGATTCATTCGTAATCATGATCTCGCCATTTTTACGGCGCACGAAAAAGCGAAGTCACATCCGCTCTGTCATAACGAAATCTGGACATTCATCTCTCTGCACAATCCCTCTGATACGAAGCAGCGCTCGTGAATAATCTGGTGCTCGTAATGCACAAGGCGTTGGTTGGCAGAGTGGCCGATTGCTTAGAGCGCTTCGCCTGATGATGTTTTGTACCCAAAGGGCTTTAGGCGTGTGATCTCCTGAACTTAGGAAGGAGGGTTTTGTATATGATCGATCATAGTTGTAAAAACGTTTTTTCGTTTTGTTTTTGTCCAAAAACGTCGTTTTTCGTTTTTATTTTGTCACGTTTTTTTCGTTTTTTATTTTGTTTATGTAACTTTATTTATATATTTACTGTCTGTTATTATTTGTTTAATTTTATTTTTGTCTGATATCCCTTACTTTGTCTCCCTCCCTTCAAGGATTCATCTAGATTAAGTCACTATTTAGTGTCATCAGTTGAGAAATAAACAGCACAGTAGGCCTACAGGAAATAAAATTTATAAAAGTTATTTGAATTTATTTTGAATTTATAAGTTATCCAAAATGCGAAATGTTGTCTTTGTACACAGTAGACGTCTCTAATGTCTGATTAACTGATAAACTGACTGATATTACTCCATATTAAGTTCTTATATAAGTCAGAAATGTAAGTACAATTTTTAATTAAGTATACTCTATACTTACAAAGTTTAGTTTTTTATTGTTTATATCAGCATTGACCCATGTGGACTTATGTATACAATTTAAATTTGAAAAGATTTCAATATTTTGTAATTTCTCAATTTCTTATTAAACCAAACTTATGAAAAAGAAAATAATTGTTGAAGATTAATGTTACTTGGTGTTTACTAATAAAGCAATGTCATTTGCTAAAATTAAAATTTAAGGTTTTTAATATTTAAAATGCAGTAAAAGATGTAGCAAAGTCAACACATTTTCTTAATCGTTTTTTCCCCGTTTTTATTCCGTTTTTTATTTTTTGGAATAAAACGACGTTTTTCCGTTTTTTATTTTGATTTGATCGTTTTAACAACTATGGTATCGATCGTCAGCTAATGCCTTGTCCAATAGAGATCGGTACTATAGAAGTTTCCCTCTCTCCCTCTCCGTCTCCCTTGCCCTTTCTTCCTCCCTCACCGTCTCTGCCTCAGCCTGCTGCCTCTGCTCTTTCTCTTTCTCTCCCTGCCTCTGCCTCTGCCTCTGCCTTTGCCTCTGCCTCTGCCTCTGCCTCTGCCTCTGCCTCTGCCTCTGCCTCTGCCTCTGCCTCTGCCTCTGCCTCTGTCCTCTGCCTCTGCCTCTGCCTCTGCCTCTGCCTCTCTCTTCCTCTTTAAGCCCTCCTCCTCTCCCTCTGCGTCCAGGTGGCGGAGGTGGCAGACGGAGGCGGTGGAGGAAGAGGGCAGAGATCAAAGCTGAGGCAGAGGCAGAAGACGGAGGAAGAGGTGGAGGCAAGAGGCAGAGGCACGAAGCAGAGAGGCAGAGGAAGAGGCGGAGGCGGAGGCAGAGGTGAGGAGTGAAGGTGAGGGGTTAGGAAGAGCATCCTCTGCCTCCCAGGGAGAGGGCGCTCTCCCTCTGCGTCTGCCTCTTCCTCCACCTCTGCCTCCTGTCTCTGCCTGCCGCTTCTGCCTCTGCCTCTGCCCTCTCTCCTCTCTTTCTCTGCCTCTGCCTCTGCCTCTGCCTCTGCCTCTGCCTCTGCCTCTGCCTCTGCCTCTGCCTCTGCCTCTGCCTCTGCCTCTGCCTCTGCCTCTGCCTCTGCCTCTGCCTCTGCCTCTGCCTCTGCCTCTCTCTTCCTCTTTCTCTCCATCTCTCCCTCTGCCTCCGGAGGCAGGAGACGGAGGCGGAGGCGGAGGAAGAGGCGAAGTCAGGAGAGGAGTAGAGACGGAGGCAGAGGTGGAAAGAAGAGGCAGAGGCAGAGGTAAAGGCAGGAGGAAGGCGGAAAGTAGAGGCGTAGGCAGAGGTGTATGATGAGGTGGAGGCAGAGGCGGAGGAAGAGGGTGGAGGTAGAGGAAGAGCTGGAGGCGGACGAAGAGAGGAGGCAGAGGTGGAGCAAGAGGTGGAGCAAGAGGCTGAGGCAGAGGCAGAGGCGGAGGAGGCGGTCTAGATATAGGAGGCAGTTTCTCGAGGATCTGGCAAGGTCTCTGCCTCTGCCTCTGCCTCTGCCTCTGCCTCTGCCTCTGCCCTCTGCCTCTGCCTCTGCCTCTGCCTCTGCCTCTGCCTCTGCCTCTGCCTCTGCTTCTCCCTCTCCCTCTCCCTCTCCTCTCTCCTCTGCTTCTCGTCTCACCGTCTCCGTCTCCGTCTCCTTCTCTGCCTCTGCTCTCGCTCTCCCTCTCCTCTCTCTGCCTCTGCCTCTCTGCCTCTGCCTCTGCCTGTCCCAGTCCCTGTCCATGTCTCTGTGTCCCTGTCCCTGTCCCTGTCCCTGTCCCTGTCCCTGTCCCTGTCCCTCTGTCCTGCTGTCTTCTCCCTGTCCTGTCCTCTTTGCCTGCTCCCTGTCCCTGTCCCTGTCCCTCACCCTCCTCTCTTCCTCTCCCTCTCCGGACCTCTCTCTCTTCCTCTCCCTCTTCCTCTCCCTCTTCATCTCCCTCTGCCTCTGCTTCTCCCTCCTCCGTCTGCCTCTCCCTCTGCCTCTCCCCCTCTCTCTCTGCCTTTCCCTCTGCCTCTTCATCTGCCTCTGCCTCTCTCTCCGTCTGCCTCTGCCTCTGCCTCTCGCTCTGCCTCTGCCTCTGCCTCTGCCTCTGCTTCTTTCTCTGCCTCTCCCTCTCCCTGCGGAGGCGGAGGTGGAGACGGTGGCGGAAAAAGACGTGAAGTCTGAGGTGGAGGAAGAGGAGAGGTAGAGGCGGAGGTAGAGGCGTAGGCAGAGGTGGAGGAAGAGGCGGAGGTAGAGGCGTAGGCAGAGATGGAGGAAGAGGCGGAGGTAGAGGAAGAGTTGGAGGCGGAGGTAGAGTTGGAGGCGGAGTTAGAGGTGGAGGAAGAGGCAGAGGTAGAGGCGGAGGATGACGCGGAGGCAGAGGCGGAGGAAGAAGAGGAGGTAGAGGCGGAGGTAGAGGCGTAGGCAGAGGTGGAGGAAGAGGCAGAGGCAGAAGCGGAGGAAGCGGCTGAGGCGGAGGCCTGTCATTGTGCTTGTTCTCTTTTTGTCTCTCACCTCTCCCTATCCCTATCCTTTCCCTCTCCCTTTCCCTATCAATCTCCCTCTCTCTCGCCTCTTCTTTCCCTCTCTCTCTCTCTGCCTCTGCCTCTGCCTCTGCCTCTGCCTCTGCCTCTGCTGCCTCTGCCTCTGCCTCTGCCTCTGCCTCTGCCTCTGCCTCTGCCTCTGCCTCTGCCTCTGCCTCTGCCTCTGCCTCTCTCTACCTCTTTCTCCCCTTTCCTCTCCCCTTTCCTTCTCTCTCTCCCTCTTCCTCGCCTCTTCTCTCTCTTTCCCCTCTCTTCTCTCTCTCTGTGCCTCTGCCTCTGCCTCAGCCTCTGCCTTTGCCTCTGCCTCTGCCTCTGCCTCTGCCTCTGCCTCTGCCTCTGCCTCTGCCTCTGCCTCTGCCTCTGCCTCTGCCTCTGCCTCTGCCTCTGCCTATGCCTCCTGCTCCACCTCTGCCTCTGCCTCTGCCTCTGCCTCTGCCTCTGCCTCTGCCTCTGCCTCTGCCTCTGCCTCTGCCTCTGCCTCTGCCTCTGCTTCTCTCTCCTCTTTCTCTCCCTCTCCCTCGCCTCCGGTGGCGGAGGTGGAGACGGAGGCGGAGGAAGAGGTGAAGTCAGAGGCGGAGGCAAAGACGGAGGCAGAGGCGGAAGGAAGAGGCGGAGGCAGAGTTGGAGGAAGAGGCGGAGGTAGAGGAAGAGTTGGAGGCGGAGGAGGAGTGGGAGAGGAGGAGGAAGAGGCAGAGGAAGAGGCAGAGGTAGAGGCGGAGGATGGGACGAGGAGGAGGAGGCGGAGGAAGAGGAGGAGGAAGAGGCGGAGGAAGAGGAGCGAGGCAGAGGTGGAGGAGAGAGGCAGAAGAGGCAGAAGCGGAGGAAGCGGCTGAGGCCTCTGCCTCTGCCTCTGCCTCTGCCTCTGCCTCTGCCTCTGCCTCTGCCTCTGCCTCTGCCTCTGCCTCTGCCTCCTCTGCCTCTGCCTCTGCCTCTGCCTCTGCCTCTGCCTCTGCCTCTGCCTCTGCCTCTGCCTCCCTATCTCTTTTCCTCTCCCTTTCCCTCTGCCTCTGCCTCTGCCTCTGCCTCTGCCTCTGCCTCTGCCTCTGCCTCTGCCTCTGCCTCTGCCTCTGCCTCTGCCTCTGCCTCTGCCTCTGCCTCTGCCTCTGCCTCTGCCTCCTGCCTCACCTCCAGGCTCTGCCTCTGCCTCTGCCTCTGCCTCTGCCTCCTCCTCTGCCTCTGCCTCTGCCTCTGCCTCTGCCTCTGCCTCTGCCTCTGCCTCTCCCTATCCCTATCTCTTCCTCTCTCTCTCTTTCCCTCTCCCTTTCATTTTCTCTCTTCCTCTTCCTCTCTCTCTCTTCTCTCCTCTCTCTTTCTCCCTCTCTGCCTCTGCCTCTGCCTTTGCTTCTGCCTCTGCCTCTGCCTCTGCCTCTGCCTCTGCCTCTGCCTCTGCCTCTGCCTCTGCCTCTGCCTCTGCCTCTCTGCCTCTGCCTCTGCTCTGCCTCTGCCTCTGCCTCTGCTTCTCTCTCCCTCTTTCTCTCCCTCTCCCTCGTCCTCCGGTGGCGGAGGTGGAGACGGAGGCGGAGGAAGAGAGGTGAAGTCAGAGGCGGAGGCAAAGACAGGAGGCAGAGTTGGAAGAAGAGGCAGAGGCAAAGGTGGAGGAAGAGGAGGAGCAAAAGTAGAGGAAGAGTTGGAGGCGGAGGAGGCGGAGTTAGAGGTGGAGGAAGAGGCAGAGGAAGAGGCAGAGGTGAGGCAGAGGCGGAGGAAGGAGGAGGAGAGTTGAGGTCTCTGCCTCTGCCTCTGCCTCTGCCTCTGCCTCTGCCTCTGTCTCTGCCTCTTCCTCTCAACTCTGCCTCTGCCTCTGCCTCTGCCTCTGCCTCTGCCTCTGCCTCTGCCTCTGCCTCCTCTGCCTCTGCCTCTGCCTCTGCCTCTGCCTCTGCCTCTGCCTCTGTCTCTGCGTCTCACCTCAGCCTCTGCCTCTACCTCTGCCTCTGCTCTCTGCCTCTCCCTCTCTGCCTCTCCTCTCCCTCTGCCCTCTGCCTCTGCCTCTGCCTCCTGCCTCTGCCTCTGCCTCTGCCTCTGCCTCTGCCTCTGCCCTCTGCCTCTGCCTCTGCCTCTGCCTCTGCCTCTGCCTCTGCCTCTGCCTCTGCCTCTGCCTCTCCCTCTCCCTCTCCCTCTCCCTTCTCCTTCTCTCTCTCTCCCTCTCTCTCCCTCTTCCTCGCCTCTTCTCTCTCTCTTTTCTCTCTCTTTCTCTCTGCCTCTGCCTCTGCCTCTGCCTCTGCCTCTGCCTCTGCCTCTGCCTCTGCCTCTGCCTCTGCCTCTGCCTCTGCCTCTGCCTCTGCCTCTGCCTCTGCCTCTGCCTCTGCCTCTGCCTCTGCCTCTGCCTCTGCCTCTGCCTCTGCCTCTGCCTCTGCCTCTACCTGTGCCTCTGCCTCTCTGCCTCTGCCTCTGCCTCCACCTCTGCCTCTGCCTCTGCCTCTGCCTCTGCCTCTGCCTCTGCCTCTGCCTCTCCTCTGCCTCTGCCTCTGCCTCTGCCTCTGCCTCTGCCTCTGCCTCTGCTCTCTCTCTCTCCTCTTTCTCTCCCTCTCCCTCGCCCTCCGGTGGCGGAGGTGGAGACGGAGGCGGAGGAAGAGGTGAAGTCAGAGGCGGAGGCAAAGACGGAGGCAGAGTTGGAGGAAGAGGCAGAGGTAGAGGTGGAGGAAGAGGAGGAGGTAGAGGAAGAGTTGGAGGCGAAGGCGGAGTTAGAGGTGGAGGAAGAGGCAGAGGAAGAGGCAGAGGTAGAGGCGGAGGATGACGCGGAGGCAGAGGCGGAGGAAGAGGAGGAGGTAGAGGCGGAGGTAGAGGCGTAGGCAGAGGTGGAGGAAGAGGCAGAGGCAGAAGCGGAGGAAGCGGCTGAGGCGGAGGCCTGTCCTTGTGCTTGTTCTCTTTTTGTATCTCTCCTCTCCCTATGCCTATCCCTTTCCCTCTCCCTTTCTCTATCTCTCTCCCTCTCCCTCGCCTCACCTCTCTTCCTCTCTCTCTGCCTCTGCCTCTGCCTCTGCCTCTGCTCTGCCTCTGCCTCTGCCTCTGCCTCTGCCTCTGCCTCTGCCTCTGCCTCTGCCTTTGCCTCTGCGTCTCTGCCTCTGCCTCTGCTTCTCTCTCCCTCTTTCTCTCCCTCTCCCTCGCCCTCCGGTGGCGGAGGTGGAGACGGAGGCGGAGGAAGAGGTGAAGTCAGAGGCGGAGGCAAAGACGGAGGCAGAGTTGGAGGAAGAGGCAGAGGCAGAGGTAGAGGTGGAGGAACAGGCGGAGGTAGAGGCGGAGGAAGAGGTAGAGGAAGAGTTGGAAGCGGAGGTAGAGGCGGAGGAAGAGGCGGAGGTAGAGGCGTAAACAGTGGTAGAGGATAGGAGGAAGAGGCGGAGGAAGAGGCGGAGGAAGAGGCGGAGGTTGAGGTGGAGGCCTCTGTCTCTGCCTCTGCCGCTGCCTCTTTCTCTCCGTCTCCGTGTCCTTCTCCGTCTCCGTCTCCGTCTCCGTCTCCCTCTCCATCTCTCTAACCCTCTGCCTCTGCCTCTGCCTCTGCCTCTGCCTCTGCCTCTCCTTCTCCCTATCCCTATCCCTTTCCCTCTCCCTTTCCCTCTCCCTTCCCTCTCTCTCTCTCCCTCTGCCTCCCCCTCTGCCTCTGCCTCTCTCTCTCTCCCTCTCTCTCTCTCTCTCTGCCTCTGCCTCTGCCTCTGCTTCTGCCTCTGCCTCTGCCTCTGCCTCTGCCTCTGCCTCTGCCTTTTCCTCTCCGTCTCCGTCTCCCTTTCCCTCTCCATCTCCCTCTTTCTCTCCCTCGCCCTCCGGAGGCGGAGGTGTCGACGGTGGCGGAGCAAGAGGTGAAGTCGGAGGCGGAGGCAAAGACGGAGGCAGAGTTGGAGGAAGAGGCAGAGGTAGAGGCGGAGGAAGAGGCGGAGGTAGAGGCGTAGGCAGAGGTGGAGGATGAGGCAGAGGCAGAGTTGTAGGTAGAGGCGGAGTCAGAGTTGGAGGTAGAGGCGTGGTCAGAGGTGGAGGATGAGGCGGAGGCAGAGGCGGAGGCAGAGGCGGAGGCAGAGGCTGGGGTAGAGGAAGAGTTGGAGGCGGAGAAAGAGTCAGAGGCCTGTCTTTGTCGTTGTTCTTTTCCTTGTCTCTACCCTACTCTCTCCATGTTCCCGTTCCTTTCCCTGTGCCTCTACGTTTATCTCTCACTCTTCCTATCTTATGCCTCTCCCTCTTCATCACCTGCCTCTTACTCTGCATCTGTCTCTGCTTCTACCTCTCCTTCTCTTTTTATCTCCCTCTCTGGCTTCGGTTGCTTCTCGCTTTTCCCGTTGTTATTTTCAGTACGTTACCTGCGAAGAAGGATTCGCACTTTGCTACTCCCGCCACCCGGCTTCTCGAGAACCAACGCGAGGTGGTAGAAGAGGAACTTGTTCTTTCCAACCAGAGGAGGTAGGGAAGACTCCACTAACATAAGACATCTATCTAATCGATTCATTCGTAATCGTGATCTCGCCATTTTTACGGCGCCTGAAAAAGCGAGATGATGCTAAATGCCACGATCTCTATGTGATTCGGGAACATCAGGCACAGAGGCACAGAGGACGTGCATTCTAACCAATGTACATGTAGTTATGTATATATTTATGTATTTACGTATTATTATGTATTTCCCGAGGTTCGCCACACATCTGCCTTCTTTCGAGACACACTCCACTGTCTTTCTGTGTCCCAGCGCATCCAGTTCAAAATACCAACCCCTATGTGCAACTGTTTGGTCGGACTCCGTCGGAGTAGCTCCTTCATACCTCGAGACCTACTGCACCTCGGTCTCTTCACTCCGTGGTAGCTCCTCCGCTCTCCGCTCAGCCGCCAGAGGCCTTTGGTTGTCCCCGCCCACGCACCGTACTGCTCAATCTGGAAGTTTTTCTGATGTCAGTCCCTCTAGTTGGAACCATCTTCCACAAGAACTGCGGCTTGAGCTCCTCAGCCTTTCTCTTCCCCTGTTTCGGAAACGCCCAAAGTCCATTTTATTTGTTAGTGATAGCACTGACTTGGGTTGGGATCTAGCGCCTCTGAATCGCCGAGTGGCGCTTTATAAACGTTCGATTACATTTACAATTAAGTATTTTGTAGCATGTATGTAGCCTATGTTTGTAGGGCTATGAATGCATGTATATATATATATATATATATATATATATATATATATATATATATATATGTATTGAAGTGTGTATCTAAGTCACACATACACTGTATGCATAATAGTAATTGATGAAGTATAGTAATAATAACAGCTTATTTGTTGAGTGGCATGACTCGTAAGAACAACTCCGAATTGTTTAACAGTAATAAGGAATAGGACTGTGGAATATTAATTAAAAATTAAATAATTAATTCTTCCAAGCGTCTATAAAGCATGGCAACCCAGAGATCTCAGCCAGAGGTCAGAGAACCAATGAAGAATGTTTTGCATTACCTGTACTTCACTAATCTAATCCAGAGACCAATTCAATTGGAAAGCTTTCACTGATCTAATCCAGAGACCAAATCAGTTGGAAAGCTTTCACTGATCTAATCCAGAGACCAATTCAATTGGAAAGATTTCACTAATCTAATCCAGAGACCAATTCAATTGGAAAGCTTTCACTGATCTAATCCAGAGACCAAATCAGTTGGAAAGATTTTCACTAATCTAATCCAGAGACCAATTCAATTGGAAAGATTTCACTAATCTAATCCAGAGACCAAATGAGTTGGAAAGATTTCACTAATCTAATCCAGAGACCAAATCAGTTGGAAAGATTTCACTAATCTAATCCAGAGACCAATTCAATTGGAAAGCTTTCACTGATCTAATCCAGAGACCAATTCAATTGGAAAGCTTTCACTGATCTAATCCAGAGACCAAATCAGTTGGAAAGATTTCACTAATCTAATCCAGAGACCAAATCAGTTGGAAAGATTTCACTAATCTAATCCAGAGACCAATTCAATTGGAAAGATTTCACTAATCTAATCCAGAGACCAAATCAGTTGGAAAGATTTCACTAATCTAATCCAGAGACCAAATCAGTTGGAAAGATGTCGCTAATCTAATCCAGAGACCAATTCAATTGGAAAGATTTCACTGATCTAATCCAGAGACCAAATCAGTTGGAAAGATTTCACTAATCTAATCCAGAGACCAATTCAATTGGAAAGATTTCACTAATCTAATCCAGAGACCAAATCAGTTGGAAAGCTTTCACTGATCTAATCCAGAGACCAATTCAATTGGAAAGATTTCACTAATCTAATCCAGAGACCAATTCAATTGGAAAGCTTTCACTGATCTAATCCAGAGACCAATTCAATTGGAAAGATTTCACTAATCTAATCCAGAGACCAAATCAGTTGGAAAGCTTTCACTGATCTAATCCAGAGACCAATTCAATTGGAAAGCTTTCACTAATCTAATCCAGAGACCAATTCAATTGGAAAGCTTTCACTGATCTAATCCAGAGACCAAATCAGTTGGAAAGATTTTCACTAATCTAATCCAGAGACCAATTCAATTGGAAAGATTTCACTAATCTAATCCAGAGACCAAATGAGTTGGAAAGATTTCACTAATCTAATCCAGAGACCAAATCAGTTGGAAAGATTTCACTAATCTAATCCAGAGACCAAATCAGTTGGAAAGATTTTCACTAATCTAATCCAGAGACCAATTCAATTGGAAAGATTTCACTAATCTAATCCAGAGACCCTTCAATTGGAAAGCTTTCACTAATCCAATCTAGAGTTCAATTCAGTGAGAAAGCTTTCACCAATTTACCCCAGAGACTTGTAGTGTGTTTATCACAAGCAAATAGCAATCCAAAGATCGGTTGGGACAGATCTGTGACGTCACATAATTATGCGACGTCATAATTATATATATATATATATATTATATACGTCACGCGTAAAGAATAACAATCGAAGTTGCGATTGGAGACTTGTTTAGTTGCAAACAGATTTTGTAGTTACGGTTTCTATTTTATTGTTTTAGTCACAAACAACGGTATATATCCACCAAAAATAAGCTGAAAGACATTCGGATATAAACAATATTCTAACATACCAGCATGGAGAAAACAGAGTTTGATGAAACGCTGTAACAGATGACAACAAGATCGATTCTTATAGTTTTTTTAATAATGCAAATGGCATCATGCACTCTTGAGCGTTAATTCCTATATTAGCAGCAGTGTGAAATGCTAAAAATCGCCAAAACTACTTCATACAAGAACCGCAGCATTGCAATATTATGTCCAATTATGCCTAATTACACGATATCAACAAATTAACCTTTAAAAATACAACTATCCTACACTTAAGACATATTGCTTGAAAGAAATTCTGTTTGACGGCAAAGGGCTCACCCGATAAATTCGCTGAAAAATGAACATGGTCCAATCCATGAGGTCGCCATTGAGAAACGTGTTTTTTAAATATAATTAAAATATAATTTATTGTTCTACAGTACGCCTACATTCAATGCATTGGAAGGGTTGTACCTGTCTTGTGAAAATCAGAAGGGCATGAAGAGTAGAAATTTGTCCTACTTGCTCTGCAGTTTGTCGGTAAAAATATTGCCTAGCGAAATAAGAGCACTGCAGTAATTATCAGTCACACGTTGGAAGTGTGCCATATGATTACAAGTCCTATTTTAATGCACCTGGTATTAAAAAACCTATTCTCTAGCATTTGCTCTTCAAATAATAGCTGAGAATATGCACAATTTTTCTTGCACGTCAATCAGGTCATACTGACACATTGCAAATTTCCGGGATCACTTAGCCACCAGTTCTCAGAAAAAATGGGCTTATACATAAATTAATTTTAGCTGAAAAGTTTCGTTATTTCTCAAGTGTGCCAATGTTGTTCAGTCTCTTTTTCACGAGCTTAAGGATATCCACACAGTAACATACAAGCCAGTATTTTACCCCGAATTATTTCACACAGGCCCCATAATCTTGCTCGATATGCAGTCTTAGTAAGTTAAGGTCATAGCACATGCCTATATATCATCATTAATTCTTATTATAAACATGGCCGGAAGTGGAATAACCAAAATACCAAATTAGTAACTTTCAAACTACTTACAATAGCACCAGTGGAAATAATCGTTGCGAGCCAAGTGCGGCGTCGAACGACAACTGGTTTATATCGAAACAGGTGGCATCAGTTTACTTGAGAAAACAATGCAGTCAGTGTAAAGTTAGGCATTACTCTTACTCAGCATCTATCTACGTTATTTCAAATCTGAGCATAGGCAACAAACTAATACGAAACTCTACCATTATATGTTTTCTTGTTAGGTTAATTAATACGCCTTGAGCAAAAACTTCTCAGCCACTGCGCTATGAGACACACACACACAAGTACAACTGGAGGCAGCGTTGAGTCTTTAGCTTGGCAAGTAATGCCAACCGTTTCGCTGTTATTTTTTGTGTCAGGCGGAAGATTAAAACTCAGTTATTCACAGGTCTGTGACTCTAAAATCACTATGTTGAAGAGAGAAAGAGGCCGGGCAATTACACAGAGAGCGAGTCTTTAGTAAGTCGATGAGCCGGGGTCGGGAATCGTGATGCCGGATGCTGGTGGCTGTGATGGTGCCGCAGCTGCCGAAGTCGCCGCCGTTCTTGCGGTTCGTTGTCTCGGCTGCCATTCGGATGAGCCGTGAGTCGTCGATGCCTTGGGTTTCTCGTTCAGCTTCTTCTCGGCTGCTGCAGCTGCAGCCTTCTTCTTCTTCTCGATCCGATCGAAGTCGATGACGCTGCACTTGTCGTCGAAGTTCACCGAGCAATCCGATTTGGGAGCGAGCGAGCGCGGACCCAAACGGCGAGCCCGCTTCCTGAGCATGATGACGCGGACGCCTACGACGGCGGCCATGATGGCTATGGCGATGGTGATGAGGACCGCCCAGGCAATGAGGATGTACATCACGGTGTCCAGTCTCTTCTTTGTCTCTTGAAGGTGGGCCTGTGTTTCGCCAGCCTTCAGTACGGCAGATTCCAAGTCATTACCGAAAGCTGATCACAAAAGCACCAAATTCTTCGTTACATCGATTCCTTTTCTTGAACCCCTTATGGTGACTGTACAGCATTCAAGTTACTTAGCATTGTATTGTATTTGAACATTTATAAATCGCCTCTTACAGTATAAGCTATTCAGTATTCAGAGGCGCTCTCAGTGGTTAAATTCAGCCGAATCTCAGATCCGGCACCTTAGACTTTGAGATCTGGCACCTAAGTTATAAGATCCGCCACCTAAAAGAGAAGACCTTTCACCTAAATGTACTTTTGTTACAGTAATCGACCAAATATGATTCCTGTTTCGCAAACTTTTGTGTGTTTTCAGAATCATTGCTATGCAGCGACCACGAACTGAATTCATATAAAAATCGAACCTTAAAAAATCTCTTAAGCCTTATAATTATATGAATACTATTTACTGGGGTCACACATTTTTAGTCTTCTAAGTACCGCTTGATGTCATTCCTTGCGGGCCTAAATGATATCAGAGTTATTTGGAACAATAACGATTACTATTTTATTAATTAGTAACAGTAAATTCATCTGTGAGTTAATAATACTCCACTAGGTGGCAAAACCACCACTGGTGGGCCCTTGCAAACGAGTAGATGTCCAAACAACAGAGGTTAATCCAGCTGACACTGGTCTATTTCTAGGTTTTGGATTTCTTTAGCACCTTTGTGAGGTTCTCTAAAGGCGCTACATAAATAGTCATCTAAGCCATGTGTGTCAAACTGACCTGCAGCTCCTACTCCAGCTCCTCCACGTGGTCCAGTAGCTCCAGTTCCTCCCGCGCGCCCAGTAAATCCAGTTGCTCCAGTTGAACCGAGGTCTCCTGTGTTGCCCTGTGGACCGTTCGGACCTAGCGGACACAGAAAAATACAAACGATATGCAAATATAGATACATACATACAGTGATACCACATACATTCATATATACTAGGGCTGGTACATATTAAAAAAATTAATTGATTAATCTCCAAAAATTAACTTCTAATTCGATTAATTTGGTACATGTTACGTAAAGCATGTAAAACTAGTCACTGAGTCAGTTACTATTTTCTTTCTACAGAAAACTTCAATCGTTCCACGTTGAAGTCAAAATTGGAAATAGTCAGTAAGTTTATCTTAGCCATCAGCATTTACCTTCAATGCAAAATTAGCGCTTAATTTTCAACTCAAACTTTCAAATTATCATCGTTCGCCATAATTTTTGGTTTACCACGGAAATTGGCCACTTGACATCATGAAACAAGTAATAAAACTAATCGAACAAGCCAAAATTAATCCATTAAAATTTCTAAATTTTTTAAATTTAATTAATAATAATCCGCAAATTTAATTAATTAATTAATAATGAATAATAATAATTAATAATAATAAGAATAATAATAATAATAATAATAATAATGATAAAGAGCATAGATTGCTCAAGCAAGTAAACAGTCAGAAGAAGAGCCAGCCAACCTGTAGGTCCTGATGCTCCTGTGTAGCCAGTTCCACCTGTGGATCCAGGCACACCCAATTCCCCTCTTAGACCAACACGCCCTATCGGACCAATGGCACCACTGTATCCTGTTGCTCCAGTTGGCCCGACAACTCCCGTTGCTCCAGTATATCCAGTATATCCATTACGTCCGGGTTGTCCGGTCCATCCAGTGGCCCCGGTTCCACCTAGAAAATCAATCAAAACAGAAATCAATTCTCTGAGACTGCTGAAGAACATTGGTGTAATTTATAAACCGTAGGTATGGTATTATTAGCTCTGTATTATTAGTGGTATTATTTATAACATAGGTATGGTATTATTGTGGTATTATTTATAACACAGGTATGGTATTATTGTGGTATTATTTATAACATAGGTGTGGTATTATTATTAATACAGTATTATTTATAACACAGGTATGGTATTATTATGGTATTATTTATAGCGTAGGTATGGTATTACTATGGTATTATTGGCCACTTGACATCATGAAACAAGTAATAAAACTAATCGAACTATGGTATTATTAAATAACATTCGATATAGATGTGTATATCATATTGTATATATATATATATATATATATATATATATATATATATATATATATATATATATATATATATATATATACAAATATGCACACATTATATATAACTATTGTATGATTTGACGTTATATTCAATTCCATAGAGATTACTGATCAATGATTGAGAGCTGAAAGCTTCATCGATACAGATTTCCGACAAGATTACATAAGATGCGTTTAGATTTGTTGCGATTAGATTAGAGATCAAATTAGATGACATCCGATTAGATTAAATCCTGATAGATTAGATCAGTTTGGATGAGATCTGAAAGGAAGAGATCCGCTAAGATTAGATTCGGCTAAATTTTATTAGCTCAAATTAGATTCGATTAGATCCTATTAGATCAGATTTGATTCGATTCTATTGGATTAGATCCCATTGGTTGTTAACTGAAGCTTTGCTGTGGTTGGTCAAACATCCTGGAATAGGATGGCCGGCGTCTTACAACATGAGCTCCATCGTCTTTCGAGCACCTATATTCCGTTAACTGTTTGAAAACCATGTTGTTTGATCCTGGCTATCCGTCGTTAGGTCGGGAGCGCCTCTCATCAGTCGCTCTTGAAGAGGCGCTATATAAATCTGTGATTACAATTACAACAAATAACAACAACTGACCTGAGCTTCCCGAGGATCCAATTGGTCCAATGCTTCCAAACGGTCCGTTATCCCCTGGTGGGCCTTGAGGACCAGAACCACCAGGTGGACCTGAAGGTCCCGATCTGCCTAGGGGTCCCTGTGGACCAACCTGTCCAGACGCACCTGTGTAACCAGTGCCGCCGCCTACACCTGGACGTCCAAGCGGACCTTCGGGACCATTAGCACCTGGGTCACCTGCAAATGCCAAGAGAACGATCAAGAAAATGCTTACGTAGCAAGTCAAGGTCGAGTTCACTATGAAGTCATAACTCCGTCTCCGCTACTACCCGTACGTACTCTGGTAGTACCAGTCACAAGCTTGGATGGAACAGGAGGGGGACGTTGATGTATCTGGCAGTAACTGATATCGTTAAACACTGAAAAATGAGCAGTAGGAAAGGTGGGCGCCTTTCAGGCTGCCATACATCTAAATTCGACTTCTGTTAAACTTGTAGTAATCTGTTACTACTATATCATGTTATCTTACTGTGTACTTGTCAGGTTTAATTAATAAACGATTATTATTATTATTATTATTATTATTATTATTATTATTATTATTATTATTATTATTATTATTGCAATCCTAAAATAAGAATATAGGAGATAGCCAACTACCAAAGAATTCTACACACAGAAAAGCATGGCGACTAACGAAGGTCACAAGTCCCCTCAGTCAGCTGATAGGTTGCCCTACCACAGAGATTGAACCATCCAAACTCCATTTGTTTATCATAAGTACAGTGTCTTTTTATTCCTTTTTTTTTATTTTGATTAAATCTGTGACAACCAGAGCCTTGTGGATTTCTTTTGTTCAACCATGGACCATGGGTTCAGGTCACGGCCTAACAGTGGTTAACCGTTATTAAGGTCTATCCTGCTGTTAGTTGACTGTGAGGCGCCCTCGTAACGGCATGGCTGTGTTATGGCGCTATATAAATTGTCATTATTGTTATTGTAATTATTATTAGCATTAGTATAAGTATTATTAATCGTTAACCAAAAGCAGCCCAGCCATTGCACTTACCTCGGTTTCCTGGTTGTCCAGTGAACCCAGGTGGGCCATTTGGTCCTCTGGGTCCAGGAGATCCAAATTCTCCATTGGGACCACTCGGTCCTTGTGGACCCGAAGAACCAGGTTGTCCGGGTACTCCAATTGATCCAGTTGGTCCTAGTGGTCCAGATGGTCCTGGACCTCCAATTGGTCCTATCGGTCCTTGAGGTCCAAGGGGTCCTACCTGTCCACGATTGCCGTCGGGTCCTAGAGGGCCTTGTGGCCCTGACTGACCCCGACTTCCAGGAGGTCCTGGTGATCCTGGCTGTCCGCTAGAACCAGTGCCACCGGGATCACCTCGTGTTCCTGGACCTCCTGGCTGACCAGGCTCTCCATTCGGTCCTGATTGACCAGGTGGTCCATTTGGACCCTGTGATCCTGGTTGACCACTTTGACCAGCTGGTCCTGGCTGACCTGAATCTCCTCTTGGTCCCTGAGGACCAGACGGTCCAGTTCCCCCTGCCGGTCCTGCAGGTCCAGCTTGTCCTGTATTGCCAGTGGAACCAGGTCCTCCTGGTTGGCCTGAGACACCAGGAACACCAAGTGTTCCAGGCAACCCATTTTGTCCCAACGGACCTTTTGGACCAGCTGGTCCCAAAGGACCTGGTTGACCTACAGTGCCAGGATCACCCCTCTGTCCAGCCAGTCCAGTAGAGCCTGTGTCTCCAATCGCCCCTGAAGCACCAGGACTGCCTATTGGACCAATAGGTCCAGCTTCACCACGATTCCCTGGTGATCCAGATTGTCCTGATGATCCTGATGGACCAGGTTGACCAATCGAACCGGGTGGCCCAGACTGCCCTGAATCGCCCCTCTCGCCCTTTGTTCCAGGAGATCCTTGAGGACCAGATGGTCCAGGAGATCCTGCAGGTCCTAGTGGACCAAGAGGCCCAGGTGGACCTAGAGGCCCAGATGGACCTGGAGAACCAACCTCACCACGCGGTCCAGCCTGACCAGGACCACCAATTCCTCCAGCTGATCCAGGATCACCAGTTGCACCTCGTGGTCCAGCTGGTCCAGCTGCACCGTTGGGTCCTGAGGGTCCTTGAGGACCTGGACCTCCTGCTTGTCCAGACTGTCCTTGTGGACCTGCCGGTCCAATATCACCTGGACTTCCAGCTGTTCCAGGTGATCCAGATGTTCCTATTGGCCCTGCTTCTCCTCTGGGACCGTTTGGTCCAGCTGGACCAATCTCACCAGGTGTACCCGGCTGACCACGAACTCCTTGGTCACCTCTCAGTCCTGAGTCACCTGTTGGACCTTTCGGACCCACTTGACCTGCCTGTCCCACTTGTCCATTTGCTCCAAGTGGTCCTCTGGGACCAGACGGTCCAGGTAAACCGACAGAACCTTATAAAAAATAAATCAAAGGTGTCATAATCTTTTATTGACAGCTACTGAGCTGCAACACCCCTCATGATAAAATTACTAATATGCCCTGTTCTATTGTAATTATTACCGTACCTAAGTAAACGATAGATAGGTAGGCACGTTTGAAGCTAGGTACATAAGTAGAGGTTTACTAGGTAGGTAGGTCTACGGGATAGATAGGTAAGCTAGTAGGTGAGTAATGCAGTACATAACGAATCTTTTAATTTAATAATTTATATAAAACTACAATTTAAATTAAGCAGTTCCTAAAGCAACGGTGTAGGTAGGTGGAAATATGAAAGGTGCTTTAAGATGCCTACTATTATTGTAAGTAAGCACTGCCTAAAACAGTACTACCAAGAGCAATGACAGTATTATTCAGGTTATAATGTATATATCGGTGACACACGATTTTCATATTTTTCAAGATCTCATGTACACCTTGAAACTTTCGCGTATCCGCATGTCTTTCAGGATCTGTAGATTATGATGAGTTGAAAATGTTATTGAGAGTTTCGTGTGTTTAATGTAAGGTCGACGACTTGTGTGTTGTAAATGTCAAATGTAAACGTTTTTATATTATAGCGACCGTATATGGCCTCGACCCTGTTCATATTTCAATGAATTGATTGGGTGAGATCCTTCACCACCGCTGCCCATTTGAATAGGTGCCACGCCATGTAAGATTCCCGTGTATGGACCGTGCTAGCCCGAGATTTAAATTTGTAATAAGCCAGCATCGGTAATGCGAACCGCGATCTTTTAGTGAACTGTTTAGTTTGTTTTAATAAAACATAAAAACAAAAGATTTGTGCCGTGTCTTGTGTTGAGTTGTGCACTGCTGTTGATCGGCTCAAGGCCTAATCAGTTGAGAACTGTCGAAAAGCAGTGACAACGTTGCTGGTTACCAAGACCGGATTCAGCTCTTATTTTCCACAAACTCTTTGAACATATAATAATCATTAAATGTCTTTGTAACTGGTCACCTACCTGCTGGACCCTGTGGTCCAACATCTCCTCTGCTTCCTGCGGGTCCTGGCGGTCCAGCCTGACCAGTAGCTCCTGGACCTACAGCACCCTGAACTCCAGGTGGACCTGAAGGTCCGGGTGGGCCAAGTGGACCAGTGTCTCCAAGCGTTCCTTTTGTTCCAGTCTGTCCATTTTGACCTCTTGGTCCCGCCATTCCCGTTGACCCAACATCGCCGCGCAAACCCGGCGAACCGACAGTTCCAGTTGCTCCTGCAGGTCCTTGCGAGCCTTGCTGACCTTTCGGGCCCTGTGGTCCAGCCTGACCCGCTTGACCTGGTGTTCCAGCGGGTCCTTGTGTACCTGAATCTCCTCGGAGCCCCTGAGGTCCAGGTTGCCCACTGGGTCCGGTTCCTCCCGATTGTCCTTGCACACCGGCGTTTCCTGAAGGTCCTGCGGGGCCAAGATTACCCCTTGGACCAGGGCCACCTTGAGGTCCTGTAAGTCCAGGCGCACCAGCATCTCCTCGCAATCCTGGCTGGCCGCTTGGACCAGCGCCACCTGGAACATAAGCAGGTATTAAAGTTATTATAGCAACGTAAAATATGCAATTGACAGCACCTGGAAAACTTGTACAGCACCACTTCAAGACAACCTAATCAATGGCACTCAAGTGATACAAACTGATTACGCTATTAATTGGCTACATTTCTTTAACTCGATTTAACCTATGCATTGCACATTTTAAAATGTTGCTGAACTGATTAAAAGAATTCCGAATTTTCCCGTTATATAAGTTATTTAAATTGACGAAAATTCGTTAATGAAATTCATTATTGTCCCAATACATTGCAATCATCTTGTACCGTCATAAGAAAGTAGGTCATGTGAGAATATGCCACTTAACAAAGTAGGTGAAGTGAGAATATGCCACTTAATAAAATCAGTAGGTTAAGTGAGAATATGATACGAAAGTAGGTCATGTGAGAATATGCGACATAAGAAACTGAGTTGTGACAGTTATGCATTCTACACAGACTGTATTAATAAAAATACCTGTATCACCGGCACTTCCGGTCTGTCCCCTAGGACCAGCATCTCCTCTAGGTCCCACATTTCCTGGTGAGCCATTAGGGCCAGTAGGACCAGGTTGTCCTGGTTGTCCGGCAGGTCCATTCTGTCCTCTGGAACCGGCTTGTCCCGGTGGTCCCACCTCTCCCTTTACTCCTTTGTTTCCAGCCGTTCCACTTGGTCCAGATGGACCTGGATCTCCATTTGGTCCAGGTGGTCCAGTTTGACCAGCCAATCCCGCTGGACCCAAATCTCCTCGTTGTCCGGCTGGACCAGCTGGTCCGTTAGGTCCTTTGGGACCCACAACACCATTTGGTCCTGCATCTCCTCGAGATCCAGCTGGGCCAGGTGGACCAGTTGATCCAGCTGATCCTGTTGATCCAGTGGCTCCTTGATCTCCTCTTTGACCTTGTGAACCAGGCTGTCCTGCAGGTCCTGCTTGTCCTGGTTGCCCTGGACCACCAGCTGATCCAGGCTGACCAATAGGTCCTCGAGGGCCTGCTGGACCCGCTGGTCCTGCAGAGCCGTCTTGGCCTGGTGTGCCAGGGACTCCTCTAGATCCGGCTGCTCCAGAACTTCCAGCTGGCCCTGTAAATATGCAATCGTACAATACAGTGTTTCTTACTTTCCACAGCCTGTGACTCATTTCAAGATCCAAATCTCTTCACTTTAGTTTGATAAACGGTAGCATATTGTGAAAACGGGGGCCTGATCTAGTGATGATTACCAGGGATATGATCCAGTGGCGTCTAACCCGACCTAGAATGGAAGAACAAACCCCCACTCTCGCTGAATTATATTAGCTTTCGTATTTCAGGCCGTTAATTATCGGAAATCATCAACCCACACTTCATGTCCAAGACTTCCCCTTCTGGCAACCGTGGGATATCGTTATCCCAACTGCCCCTATTGGTAGACGCCAGTGATATGATCTAAACCAGTGCCATTCTTAGGTTCTGTCCAAGCAAGATGGGGATATCTTGTAACAATATTATAAAGTTAGTTTAACACCAATAACGAGCTGCATTGGTTTCCCAGTCACTTTTGGTACATGCTCGTCGTTACAGTGTCAAAACAAGAATTCTTTGATTAAACTGCATTAAAGTGAATTCATATAGTGATTTCATGGTAATATTTACGTCACAGTCAAATTACTGTCACAGTAGTATTTCTGTCACAGTAGTATTTCTGTCACTGCCATATTTTTAAACTGTAGTATTTATTTCAATGGAGTATTTCTGACACAGTAGTTTTTATGCTATAGTAGTATGAATCCTGCTTACCTGGACCGCCTTGAGGTCCACTCTGTCCTGGTGAGCCGGCTGGTCCACGTTGACCTGCTGTTCCTGCAGGTCCACTTTCTCCCCTTGGGCCAGCGCTACCAGTTGGCCCAGAAGGACCTGCCTGTCCAGCTGTTCCACGAGGTCCCTGCGGTCCAGCAGGTCCCGCCTCTCCACGACTTCCTGGATCACCAGCCTGTCCCGGGTCACCTCTAGGCCCTGCTGGTCCCGCTGGTCCTGGTGCACCTGCATCTCCAAGGTCACCTGCGGAACCGGTCGCGCCGGGTGAACCAGCCTGTCCATTAGAACCTCGTGGACCGGGACTTCCTGCTGGACCATTTTCACCCCTTGGACCAGTATCCCCCTTTTCTCCCTTGGGTCCAGCGCTACCGGCTGGCCCGGCTGGTCCAGCAGATCCAGCATCACCACGCTGTCCTGTTTGACCTGGTGAACCATTTTCTCCTCTAGTTCCCTGCTGTCCAGGTGATCCTGCATTGCCAGCGTCTCCTCTGTCGCCTCTAGGTCCTTGTGCTCCTGGAGTTCCAGGCTGACCAGCTGGACCAGCTTGACCAGTTGGGCCTTGAATACCCGGTTGACCAGGGCTTCCAGCAGTACCTAGAACAGGAAGGTTCAACTGCTAATAACTGTCTGCCGATTTCATTTGTACAGTACTTGTTGCCAGACATCGATTAATAACATGTTGCAACATAGCACAGCATAACATAACATTTAACGTAAACTAGCATAACATAACATTCACCATAAAATAACATTTAACAGCATAACATTTAACAAAAATAACATAACATAACATTTAATATAAAATACCATAACATAACTTTTAACATAACATAACATTTAACAAAGAATAGCATAACATAACATTTAACATAAAATAGCATACCATCAAATTTTAACATAAAATTACATTACGATATATTACAAAGATACATTGATTACTATAACTACGGATATATCGATTCACAAAATTTCAAATCGATTAGCAGGCTCAGGCATCAGAACAACTTTAACACGTATTACTATTAAGGTCGAGTTATGCAAGTGCCATAGCACAAGAGGTCCTGCTAAGTGAGTGAAATTTTGAGTTTCATCTTAAATAATAAGTTGGACGATGGCTTTAAAGCTGTTGTTGTTGACATCTCAAACATCAGTCACACAATATGGCTAAATGATCAGCTTACGATGCAGGCATAAATCGTATTAAAATTAACTGAATTTTATTTGCAAAATTGCATCCGAAACTTACCCGGATCTCCTGAAATTCCGGCTGGTCCGCTGTCACCTCTTTGTCCAGCAGGTCCGGCAGGTCCGATGCCTCCTGAGGACCCACCTATGCCTGCGGGACCAGTCTGGCCTCTTTGTCCTGCAGGTCCCTGCTGTCCATTATCTCCCCTGGGTCCTGGAGAACCAGCTGGTCCGGATGATCCAGCCTGTCCTGGTGATCCCGGTTGGCCGGTGGCTCCCTGGCCTCCGGGGTTGCCGTTATCACCTCGAGCACCCTGTGCACCTTGTTGGCCCTGTGTTCCACGTTCACCCTGCGGACCCGCTGGTCCTACTGGTCCGATTGATCCAGCAGGTCCAGTAGGTCCTGCTGGTCCAAGGTCTCCTCTCTGGCCTGCCTGCCCCTGGGGTCCTGATGATCCGGCATCTCCAGGAGGTCCTTGTACTCCACTAGGCCCAGCACTACCCCTTGGTCCACTGGGACCTTGGGGACCTGAAGGTCCAGCTGCACCAGAGGTACCAGCAGGGCCGGATGGACCTGAATCGCCTCTGTTGCCGGGAGACCCAAGTGGACCAGTTTCACCCCTTTGACCAGTGTTGCCTCTGGGGCCACTGGGTCCTCTTGGTCCAGCAGGCCCTGCTTCTCCCTGAGAACCGGGTGGTCCTTGTTCACCATTTGTGCCCGCAGGACCAGAGTCTCCTCTTGGTCCAGCTTGACCAGCTGGTCCAGCACTTCCTAATAACAGAAAATCAGGGCAAACGACAGTAAGTATACTGAACAGAATTTTAAACATTCAATGTCATGTAAGCTAATCCAGCCTACATGATGACTCCTATAGATAGTTGTGCTCTCGTAACATATGAGTCATTAGTGATTAGTCAATAATTATGGTAACCTCAAATGAAACCATAGTCACAATCGGTGGATAACCTCGGTCGAAACACGACAGATCAACTTGCTGACCACCTTAGTAAGGCTAATCTCGTGAACAAGTTTAAACAGATGAGTCTGAAGGTGAGATCAAAATATCCCATAAGTATAAGTGAACCGATCTGAAGGAATGAATGAATGGACAAGAGAATTGCCCGATGAAGAAATTAGAATAGATAACATAAACAAAAGATCGAATAGAGAGATGGACCTTTAGGGGATGAATTAAAGAATAAATAATTTAGTGACCAAATATCATCATTATCATCATCATCATCCTCATCCTCATCATCCTCCTCATCATCATCATCATCATCAACACCACCATCACCATTACCACCATTACCATTACCACCACCACCACAACCACCACCACCACAACTACCACCAGCACCATCATCATCATCATCAGGAAATTTACACAGAGTTAATTAACGAATTGCAGATGGCGTGACCAGCCTCTGTGACTGAGCGCTGAGAGAGTACATGGGACCAGGTAATAGTTCATTAAGTTCTTACCTGAGGCGCCTGGACCGCCGTTTGTTCCAGACTGCCCTGGCTGACCTCTTGGTCCTTGGTCTCCTGCAGGCCCTCTAGGTCCAGTAGGTCCAGCTGGACCAGCAGCGCCTTGAGAACCCGGATCACCTCTGGGTCCTTGCTGTCCTTGCGGCCCAAGGTCGCCAGAAAGTCCTGGCTGACCATTGGTGCCAGTTTGCCCTCTGGCGCCCTGCGATCCCCTTGGCCCTGCTGGACCAGCTGGTCCCTGCTGTCCTGGGGAACCATTTGAACCCGACGTCCCTGGCTGGCCACTAGGTCCTGGTGCTCCGGGATTTCCTCGTGCACCAGGGCCTCCGGGCTGTCCGCCGTCTCCTCTTTGTCCCGCTGGGCCGGCCGGACCGGAAGGCCCTTGCTGCCCTGCTGGTCCCTGTGGTCCTTGTTGACCAGCCGATCCAGGCTGACCACTTGCACCTGTTGATTCATAAACACAACCGAGTTATAGTTAATTGTCTAAAAAAATTAAAAATTAGAAACAACTTTTTCTTAAAGACGACCAATACATTTCTTGTCATTCTTCCCAAAGATTTACTGCAATCTGAATTATACAAAATTAATTTATATTACTAGTTAGTTAATTAATTATTTATCATCATAAATTGTTAATTTCTTAGAATTATAACTATTTAATTAACAACACAGTTCCCTACATATAATTCTGTAAGTAAATTGTTATGTATAAGAGTAAATTAGGTTAAGAAAAAGTTAAAATAGTCATGTTAAAAATTGTCATGCTTTCTCTCGATTACTGCAGTGAATTAAAAATATCAAAACGGAGAAATTTAGACAGGAAGTTTCTGAACGTCATTCACCTTGCTGTCCAGCTGGTCCTGAATCTCCACGTTGTCCAGCCTGTCCTGTTGGTCCTTGACTTCCTGCCGAGCCTGCGTCTCCGGATGATCCTTTAGGTCCAGGTCCTCCGGATGCTCCTTGTGAACCAGGACCTCCTCTTGGACCAGCAGGCCCTTGCGATCCAGGTGTTCCATTTGGTCCTTTGTCACCTCTGGGTCCAGCAGCGCCGGGGCCTCCTGAAGACCCTGCGGCTCCAGCTGGCCCAGAAGGACCTGAAGGGCCCTGTGGACCAGGCTCGCCTCGTGTCCCAGTGGTCCCAGCAGGTCCTGGTTGCCCAGCTGGTCCTTTGGACCCAGCCTGTCCAGGTGAACCGGTGGAACCTGGGTCTCCTCTTTGACCTTGACTTCCAGGTTGCCCAGGCAATCCGCTTGCTCCTTGACTTCCGGCGTCCCCTCGTTGGCCAGGTGAACCGGTTGCCCCTGTCGGTCCCTGTGGTCCAGATGGTCCTGGTTGTCCACGTTGACCCTGAGGTCCAGTACTTCCAGGGTCTCCTCTCTGACCGGCTGATCCTGCAGATCCAGGTAGACCAGCCTGTCCTGCCTGTCCTGTCTGACCAGCTGGCCCAGGGCTGCCGATTTCGCCTCTGGTTCCCTGTGCCCCTCTGGTACCAGAGTCACCTCGTGGACCAGAGTCACCTCGGGCTCCAGCTGGTCCAGGTTGCCCTGTACTTCCGGCTGTTCCAGGCTGACCAGCAGAACCTCTTTGGCCCTGAGGTCCAGGCGAACCGTTTGGACCTGGACACAAACAATGGCAATCATCATACTAAACAAACTGAGCACAGATATCATTTAAAATAAATTATTAATAATTCTAGATTATGTAAACTTAAACCACTCAATCGTATAAACTTAAACCACTTATATCATTTCTCATTCTTTGCCTGTACTTTTGTAGCAACAACAATAATTCCTGGGCAACTTCCATTGTCTCAGAACTGCATGACTACCAGGTGAGGATGACACAGTATGGCACAATTTAAGAAAATACAGCAAGTTAATAGCTTTGAGGAACATGAACCACTTCACGTTAGCAGAATAGCTCATAAACTGGGAGCATGTAAACGAGTCCACATGATGACAGTTGACCATCCGTAAGAAATTGTTAGCCACTGACCTAGCAAGCATATTCCGTTTTACATCTGTTTGAAGAAGGTTTACACAAGTACCTGTGGGCATGGTGGCCAACTGGTTAGAGCGTCTGACTTGCAATGTGGAGTACGGGTTTGAGTCGCCTCTCCCGAGATGGTTACCGTGTAGGTACCTTGAGCTAGTTCTTCATTCACAATTGCTCAGATCCATTGATTAATGCTTGGTCATTAGATAGCGGCGCTTAATAAATGCATATTAAAAATAAGAATAATAACCTTAATGATATGAAAAATTAATTATACGCACGACTCTTCTAAACTGCACATAAACGTGAACTATAAACTCATATACTTTTTCAAGACCTGACGATATAATCAAATCTAGATTTGGACAACTCTGAGCTTTCACTTTAGTATTAGTAGATTTCTTAGTTAATGTGTGCTAACCTGCTGGTCCAAGCCCTCCTTGGACTCCCTGCTGACCATTGGTTCCCCTTGGTCCAGTGTCCCCTCTTGGACCAGCAGGTCCTCGAGGTCCAGCTTGTCCACTAGGCCCAGCTGGACCAGGTTGACCCGACTGCCCAGATGGTCCAGATGGTCCAGGCGCTCCTACCTCACCCCTTGTTCCTGCCTCTCCCGCAGTCCCCGCATCGCCTCTTGTTCCAGCCGGTCCAGGTGACCCAGCGGGACCGACTGATCCCTGACCTCCCTGGTCTCCAGGTGAACCACTAGTACCAGATGCACCTGGGTCTCCTCTTGGACCAGCTGGTCCTGTCTGTCCTTTTGGTCCAACCGGTCCCTGGTCTCCACGAGTGCCTGGACTTCCAGCTGGACCAGGACTTCCTGATTGTCCAGCAGGACCAATCTCTCCTCTCGTTCCAGATGGTCCAGCCTGACCAGCGGGTCCTACAAAATGGCACAACAGAACTGTAGCACAATCAACATAAGCAGTGTGAAGAAGTGATATACACAATACCTTAAAACAGCTTTTAAGTGACTGTCAAACAAAGCTCGGTTCTCTACAACTATCTGCTAAGTGAAAAAAGTTTAAAATACTTCACATAAGAGGCATGATCAACCGATTAGTACTTAATAAATATTTGCTGAGTTCCTGTGAGCTCTAACAACCTATAAACAAGACTCTTATATCGAGGTACTGGTCCAGTTGGCTACATTGGTTTCAGCGTAAACTGCATCCCATGCGCCTGTGTGTGAGGGTGCATGTGGATCGTGGTTCGCCTCCCAATGGTGGCTTATTAAAGAGATTTGAATCTCTGGTTAGCATGGTTTGTACACAGGGACCGTAAATGGCATGGCGTCCATTCAAACGGGCAGCGGTGGTAAAGGATCTCGCCTGATCAATTCATTGAGAAACGAGCAGGATTGAGGCCATACGATCACTATAATATTATAAAAACGAGTACATTTTACATTCCTATCAATCAATGGTTGAACTAATTTTGGGTTCTATGTCCGGACTATTTTTTTATATGAGAATTCGTGTTTTAAGGAAGTGCGTCACAATGAGTCAATCGTGTATATTTCCTTCATTAACTGGTTTTTAAATGCATACCCTGAGGTCCAGGCGATCCGTTTGAACCTCTCTGTCCCTGATCACCCCTTTGACCAGCTTGTCCACTTTGTCCTTTCGGGCCTTGAGGTCCTGTAGCGCCAGTTCCTCCTAGAGATCCTGTTGCTCCCGTATCACCCGGTGGACCTTGAAAACCGGGGAGTCCCGCTGGTCCTTGTTGCCCGGGAGGCCCGGCCTGTCCGGGAGTTCCCGAAGGACCTTTGATTCCTTGAGATCCACTTGCTCCAGTGGCTCCAGACTCACCTCTTTCTCCAAGGTTGCTTGTTCTACCTGGTAAACCTGTTGCACCAACTGGACCTGCTGGTCCTAAGTCGCCATTTGGACCCTGTGGGCCCGGTGGACCATTTGGTCCTTGGCCTCCTGGGAATCCGGGACTTCCAGGAGAACCTTTTTGCCCAGTTGGTCCAGATGGACCTGGTGACCCATTTGGTCCTGGACCTCCTGCGGGTCCAGCCTCTCCTCTATTCCCTTGTGGTCCAAGAGCTCCAGGTTGTCCTGGATTCCCAGTTGGTCCGCTTGCGCCAGGTGTTCCGGCAGATCCGGCTGGCCCTGCCTGACCAGCTGGTCCGGGTGGACCTGGCATAAACAAAAACAGTCAGATCTGAGTCTTGCTATTTTCCTGAAAGTGTCCAGAATTCATCAAATTTTCCACTTTGAAGAATTCACCAACATTTTCACTTTGAATAATTCACCTGAATTTCAAGTTTGAAGAATTCACCAAACTTTGCACTTAGAAGAATATTCACCTAAATTCACAATTTGAAGAATTACCAAACTTTGCACTTAGAATTCACCTAAAATTGCACTTAGAAACACAGCACTGCTTGTATGTAAAAACTGATTTGACTGTTAAAGTTTCAATTCAGATAGTGTCCTTCGTTTTGACCTTGACGTGACACGGGACTATATTACTAGGTGCCAGTGTTCACAAATGGTTTTATTATTACCATAATCATTATCGTTATCATTATCATTATCATTATCATTATCATTATCATTATCATTATCATTATCATTATCATTATCATTATTATTATTATTATTATTGGTATTATTGCTATAATTAATGAAAGGTTAGAATTTGCCTCAAAATATAAAGTGACCAAAGTAGATGTATAGATGTTTGAATACAATACAATACAATACAATAAACAGTAACTGTAAACACTCATCTGAATGTCTTGGGCCAACAGAATTGTTTACCAAGGTAAAAAGCATTTCCTAAACTGAAGAAGTAAATGCATATATACATACCATCGCTGCCACGTGATCCCGGTTGTCCTGCTGGGCCGTTGTCACCCGAGGGTCCAACTGGTCCAGTAGGCCCAGAAGGTCCTTGAGGTCCTGCAGCACCAGCCGGTCCGGAAGGTCCTGACTGTCCTTGTGGTCCAGCGTCTCCTAATGCTCCTTGTTGGCCTGCGTCACCAGCAGGTCCAGGGGAACCTCTAGCTCCTGAATCTCCTCTGGGCCCTTGTTGACCCTGCGACCCAGGGTTACCTGACGGACCTTGATCGCCAGGTTGACCCTGAGATCCAACATTTCCTGCTGGTCCTGTTGGTCCTTGCTGCCCAGGACCACCCTGGCTTCCTGATTGCCCAGTTTGCCCCTTTGGACCTTGAGCTCCAGCCGGGCCTGGTGATCCAAGCTCTCCGTTTGGTCCGGGAGGTCCAGCTTGTCCAGATGGACCTGACTGACCTCGTGATCCCGGCTGTCCTCGCGGCCCTGCAGCTCCCTGTGGTCCGAGATCTCCAGCTGGTCCTTGAACACCACTCTGACCAATCTGGCCGGTTTGTCCTTGAGGGCCTGGCGGTCCAGCCACTCCAGGTCCACCTGCTTCTCCTGTCGACCCAGGTGTGCCTGCAGTCCCTGGCTGGCCTCTCGGTCCTGACTGACCCCTTGGGCCGGCACTACCACTAGGTCCTGGTGAGCCTTGGGTGCCAGCTTGACCACTTGGACCAGGTGATCCTGTATCTCCTGGTGATCCGACACCACCATTAGTGCCTGGTGTTCCAGGGTCACCTGTTGCACCCTGGGCACCTCTCTGACCTGCTTGACCAGCAGGTCCATTGGGTCCTGCAGGTCCTGGAAGCCCGGCACTACCAGCAGAACCTGGCTGCCCTGGTGATCCAGCATTGCCCTGAGGCCCTTGGTCACCTGCAGGACCTATATCTCCCTGTGGACCCTGAGGACCTGACTGGCCTTTTGGTCCTGCCTGTCCAGTAGCTCCTTGTGCACCAGCCTGTCCATTTGCCCCTGGTGGACCTCCAGGACCAATGTCACCTCTTGTCCCTGCATCACCACTAGCCCCTGTCGGTCCTCTTGGTCCCTGAGAACCCGCCTGACCTGGTGATCCAGCTGTTCCAGCATCTCCCGCGGGTCCTGGTGATCCGGTTGCGCCATTGGGTCCTGGTGCTCCCCTTGGTCCTTGATCACCTCGTGCTCCAGCACTGCCTGGGGTTCCTGCATCTCCTCTCTGACCCTGTGGTCCTGCGGGACCGGCTGCTCCTGGACCACCGGTTGCACCACCTACACCTGTGGCTCCTTTGGCTCCCTGTGCTCCCTGGGGACCTAAAGAAATCAGAACATCAGATTCTGGTTAGTCGACTTTAGCGAGATGAAACAGCGTTTCTCTTAACCCTTTTGACCTAAATTCCCAGGGCAACATTAGGATAATCCGGTTCTTCCAGGCATCATGGGTGGCGAAAACAATGAATTTGTTTCTCCGGAATAAGTAACGGATGCACAAACCGATAAGGGTTAAAACCACTTAAATTACAGACTGGTTATGATGCCCGTAGCTCCAGGTCAGCCAAGATGTCATCCAGACTGGTTGGCATTATTACAGCCAGCGTGTTCATATTCATAAACATTTGTATGGATCAATGCGTTTCCCATTTGAGCCAATATCTTGGCAGAGGTGTGGACAGATTTTTTATTCGTTCCGTTTCAAGACTGTGTGTTTTGAATCATGTATCCTGTCTAGTTAAAAACAATACAGTGCACCAATATACAGCATGGGACAAGAGATTGTTTAATGGTAACACGCTGGCACAAAGATCAGAAGAATGTGGGTTCGATATCCATTAGCCCATAAGGTTGACTCAGCCTTCAAATCCCTAGGGACGACTGTAAAATGAGCAGTTGGACAGACAGGCTGCCATTCAGTTAAATTCGACTTCTGTTAAACTTGTCATCATATGTTACTACTATAATATGTAATCTTACAAAATACTTGTCAGTTTGAATTAATAAACGATTATTAATTATAATTATAATTATAATTATTATTATTATTATTATTATTATTATTATTATTATTATTATTATTATTATTATCATAAGACAACGTCTAAGAAATTATAAATTGAGGTGCTATATAAATAATGTATTCAAATGCAACAGAAACTTTAAGATGAGATAAAATTGTAGCTGTAGTCTTTGCGTTGTGTCTGAGGTACTTGCCTGAGGGACCCGTGCTGCCCGCGTCACCTCTCGACCCTGCAGTGCCCGGAGTGCCCGCATCTCCTTGTGGGCCTGCTGGACCAAGTTCGCCTCTAGATCCAGCTGGTCCTGGCGGTCCCTGTGCACCAGCATCGCCCGAGAGTCCTGGTGAACCGGCTGGACCAGGGTCTCCTGCAAGGCCATTGCTTCCTCTGTCACCCTGTTGTCCTGTAGTTCCTTTGGCTCCTTGGGCTCCAACGTTCCCAGGCTGTCCAGTTGCTCCTTGGGCACCCGGTCCCCCAGGCAGACCCTGGTCTCCTGGCTGACCAATTGTTCCTGGATTTCCGAGGGATCCAGGTGATCCAGCTGTTCCTGGATTTCCTCGTGGCCCTGGAGAACCAGCGGTTCCCGGTGATCCTGAAGGACCAGCAGGGCCAAGATCTCCCCGTGGGCCTGCAGAGCCCGTTGGGCCAGCTGGACCTGTGAATTATTCAGTCATCGTATTATATCACAAGCGAAACATCACTCAGACCAAGAACACAATAATAAGCAAACTCATCATCATAATCACAAGAAGGGCATTGTCACGTGAGCTGTGACAGGCGGAAAGGCAACTGGAAAAGACGAGTGGAAAAGACGAGTGGAAAAGTCGGGTGGAAAAGATATGTGGAAAAGATATGTGGAAGATACGGGTGGAAAATACGGGTTGATAACACGGGTGGAAAATACGGGTTGATAACACGAGTGGAAAAGACGAGTGGAAAAGATGAATGGAAAGAACGAGTGGAAAAGAGAAGTGGAAAAGACGAGTGGAAAAGACGAGTGGAAAAGCCGATTGGAAAAGATGAGTGGTAAGTCTTCAGCCGTTACTGCCACCTCAGACTGAAAACCAAACTTTTCAAGCTGTCCTATACAGCACTAAATCCTGGACTCTCCCAGGACCACTGTAGCTATCATAATAGCTTTCCATGTTAGCAACAAACATCTTTCTCCATGGACCCAACTCCCGGATCCTGACCTGGCACTGAAACTCTTTCAACCACATCACTCTTCCAGATTCGATTTGACACACCAGTGTTAAGCTTAAGCTGGCCTCTCTGATGCAGCTCTTGGGTGACACTAAAATTTACTAGATTTCATAATAATAATAATACGATTCATATAGTGCCATAAATCAGCCAAAGAAAAGGTGCTGTGATTTACATTACATTACATAACCTAAGAGAAATGGGTCGTGTAAGCTTTAGCTAATGAACTACTAATGTACACAAAGTCATCGATACATGATTGACTGATTGATTCAACTGGTTGATTGACTAACTGACAGATACATACTCTATATTTTAACCCGATTTGTGGCATATCACATGCAAGCTTTGTAACTTACCAACGTCTCCCCTTTGCCCAGCTGGTCCCTGAGGTCCAGATGGTCCTCGTGGTCCAGATGGTCCAGACTGACCTGCCTGTCCAGTGGATCCTTGTGTACCTGCAGGCCCAGGCAGACCAACATCACCTCTCGGTCCTGCGTTACCAGGCTGTCCATTTGGTCCAGGTTGTCCTGCTGGTCCGGGACTTCCACGTGTACCAGCCGGTCCTGCTGATCCTGTGTCGCCGGTGGCTCCAGGGCCCCCAGCAGGTCCGAGCGATCCAGGTGATCCGCTTGGGCCTGCCGAACCAGGACTTCCTGGTGAACCTATCTCTCCCGGTTGTCCTGGATTTCCTCTAGGTCCGGCCGCTCCTCTCTGACCAGCTGGACCAGCAGGTCCGTTTGGACCAGGCTGACCAGCGTCACCTCGCTGACCTTGTGTACCTGGTGTACCCGAAGTGCCTGCACTACCTGTTGGTCCCTGGCTTCCCCTAGCACCCGCTGTACCTTGTGGGCCTGTGTTTCCTCTAGGCCCCGGAGAACCGGCTGGCCCTATTCCTCCAGGAGATCCTGGTAGACCGACTTCTCCTCTTGATCCTGCTGTCCCAGCCTCTCCAGCAGGACCTGCAGATTATAAAAGAACAGCATGCTTAGAAATATGAAATTTCAATCATAATGACAAATGTTTCCAATGTCAAAATTATACCCAGACTCGTGTTTAAAGACGACATATTTGTGTCATCACCATCTTCGTCCTCCTTGTAGTTATCTTTCTCAGCAATTACAATACTTAATAATACGGATTAAGTGCAAATAAATCATAACTATCCTATAATCTTATTTTATAAGATCAAGCTGTGGTTCAGTGGTAAACTAGAACAGCCTACACTTTAAACACCATCTAGAAGGGACTGGTTCCAGCTAACATATCTGGAAGAGATTGGTACTAGCTGACACATGTAAATCTCCATAGTTTGTAAACGTAAACCAAATAACGATAACAGAGACCATAAGATAGGTGCATACCTGGTGCTCCATTTGTTCCCTGTGATCCAGCCGGACCAACATCCCCTCTCTGACCAGCTTGACCACGAGGACCAGGTGATCCTGCAGGACCAGCTGGCCCTGAAGGACCTGAATTTCCAGGCTGACCTTGGGTTCCTTGTGGACCAGGATCGCCTCTCGGTCCAGCCTGTCCTTGGTTACCGGCTGCCCCATTTGGTCCAGCGGGACCTTGAGAACCTGCTGGTCCAGACGGTCCTTGCTGCCCCGCATCACCCCTCTGTCCAGGCGCACCTTGCGCACCCTGAGTTCCAGCTTCTCCTCGGGTGCCTGTATCTCCTCTAGGTCCAGCGTCACCTCTTGCACCCACGCTGCCTTGTGGACCTTGCGGACCTGGACTTCCTGCTTGACCAGCATCACCAATTGGCCCAGGACTTCCAGCATTTCCAGGTGAACCAGAGTCTCCAACTTGACCTGTCGGTCCGATTGGCCCAGCAGGACCAGCAGGTCCTAGAGGTCCGTCATTACCTGGGGCCCCAGTGGCACCAGTAGCCCCGGTACCACCAGCGGGGCCTGCCTGACCAGCTTGACCAGCTTGTCCATTGGCACCTATTAATATAAACACAGAAATGGTCAAATACAATACAATATAGCAATTAAAAATCTCATTAAACCCTCTCCGGTACTGGTTAACATCTCTGTACTGTAGCAGGTCATGACCTTTTATTTATATAGCACCACTATAAGATAAGCACTAATCGATTACTCCGGGCAACGACGTGTATATGACTTGTCTGAGGCCTGTATCCAGTGACTGTTTGAGAAAAAGCTTTGAATCAGTACTCTATGTTACAAGGTGAGAAGTGCTCAACCATTCTGGCAATGCGTCCCATTGAAGCCATTGACATTCATTATATTAGCAAACAGAAGCATTTAATCCATTGTACTGATAAGGATTTATTGTATAGATAAGAATTTATTGTATTGATAAGAATTTATTGTATTGATAAGAATTTATTGTATTGATAAGAATAATTGGACGTGGTGGCGTAGTGGTAGGGTCTGTGCCTTGTAACCGGAAGGTCGCAGGTTCGAATCTACCTGAAGCCACTGCGTAGCGACCCTGGACAAGTTGCTCACAAACAACTGTCAGTGAGGAAGGCAATTGAACAAAAAACAATAGAAAGAAAAACAGCTGAATAAAACAAAAATTGAAATTTTTTAGGTCTCGTTACCTGCTTGACCCCTTGGTCCAGCATCACCGATTTGTCCCGCATCACCACTTGCACCGGGATCTCCTCGTGGCCCTGCAGGGCCATTTTGTCCTCTAGATCCTGGCAATCCAGGGTCACCCCTTAGACCAGGGCTTCCTTGGGAACCTGGTGTTCCAGCGTTTCCTGCTGGGCCATTGTCTCCCCTTAGACCTGCGTCACCTCTGCTACCTGCTGGGCCTTGAGGACCAGCTGGTCCGCTTTGTCCATTAGGACCTTGGGATCCTTGTTCTCCTCTTGCGCCAGGTGATCCTGGGTTTCCGGGAGATCCAGCTGGTCCTGTTGCTCCTGATGCACCCTTAGCACCTGGAAAATATACGCAAGAGCAATGATAGATCAGTTAGGCAACGCATATAGTAATGTAATGAATTATGATTTTCAATTGCAATTTCAGTTGAAGTGAGTTGATGTCATGGTCATCATGATAATGGCACTCAGAATTCAGTTGATTAGATTAGATTAGATCAGATTAGATTAGATATGATTAGATTAGATAATCCTAAGAGCGCTAAACATTATAGGCCTAGCCACCTAGACGTTTTCAATATCAGAATCAGGCCTTTGAGGACTACACTATTGTTCCGAGATGTGTGGAAAGTGATTGTATTGTATTTAAGAATTTCTAAAGCACGTCTTGCACTACAGACCAATCAGAGGCGCTCCCAGTGCGAATAACCTCGAGAGGAAAGACAAGATTCAAGACAGCGGAGAGATGCAGTGGGACCCCAGTCAGAATCGTAAAGCGAGCTGAGGGAGGAAGGTCATTCCACAGTGAGAGGCCAATGCAGGCAAAAGCTCGGGATTGGACCATGGCAGTCCTAACCAGAGGAACACAAAGACGATCTAAGGATCGAAGAGAGGCAGGTGAGATCCGCCGACGAATAACTATATAAAAAATACGCGTGATTTAGTAGCCTCAGCAAGATAGAAACCTCTCTGTTAGTGCTGCTACCGATTTTATCAATCCTAAAACAACTGCATTCTATCTTAAGATGTTGCAAAACTGATTTACCAGCGGGTCCTTGCTGTCCATTATTTCCAGCTGATCCCGCAGGTCCAGTTGGACCTATTGCACCCGGTTGTCCCTGTGGTCCAGCTTCGCCTCGAGAACCAGGGGCTCCATTAGTTCCAGGTGTACCTGAACAGGTAAAAATAACGAAGGTTTGAGAAATTAATTATCATCAACAGGCATAATATTGATGAATGCAACAGAACAATGTTTCTCTGACGTTGTTAGGATGACACCTCAGAGCTGTTCAATCGTTTAATGACGACCTGCATTGGTTTCTTTTAGGCTTTTAGTACACTCTCATCGTAAAAGTGTTACAAGGAGCTGTAGTAAGTGTCTTATACACAGATACACACAAACTTACATACATGAATACATACATGCATACATATATTCTATTCTATTCCATTTACGAACTTATAAAGCGTCTCTCACAGTACAACCTAATCAGAGGCGCTTCCAGTGTGAATGGCCCCTCGAAAAAGAAAGTCTTAAGAGAACGAGCAGAAACAGTAGTGCCCCCAGATAACATTACATACACACACATACATACATACATGCATGCATACATACATACATACATACATGCATACAAATATACACATATAATAGAAACTCCATTCATATATACATAACAATGGTAAGACACAATAGGAAACTTTGAAGGTAGCTGTTACAGCTGCGTGTTACAGTTGTTATTTTCTTGCTGATGTTGTTGTTCTTGCTGCTATTGTCGTCGTCGTCGTTGCTGCTTCTGCTGTTGTTGTTGCTTTTGTTGCAACGCACGTTCCATAATTAAAGCAAAGAAGAATCTATTCAGAGATAAGATAAGATTAAGTGGCTTCTGACCTGCATCACCACGTGCTCCTGCAGGTCCAATGTTTCCACTAGGTCCTGGACTTCCCAAAGCACCAGGGTCTCCTCTTGCTCCAGCTGAACCCTGCTGTCCAGGGCTTCCTTGAGGACCCGCAGGTCCTTGTGGGCCTATATCGCCATTCGGTCCGGGTTGTCCCGGGCCGCCTAGCGGCCCTTTGGTGCCAGAGTCGCCTTTAGCACCAGCTGGGCCAGTTGGACCAACGGGGCCAATCTGGCCTGTGGCACCTTGTCCACCTTGATTACCAGTTGGCCCTTTGGCAGCAGGTGGCCCTGGATCACCAATGTCCCCCTTTGGTCCCACTGCACCCTTCGGTCCAGCTGCTCCAGATGGTCCAATGTCTCCTGGTTGACCGGTTGGGCCCTTGTTTCCCGATGTTCCTGGAAAAGAAAGAGCTCACAATAAATCTCGTTCAGAACCCACAGCAGACCACAGCCAACCACTAACAAGTCTAACAAGTACCTATTGACACAAACTGTCATCTACTATTAGACACACAAACATTCAACCAAGTAAAAAGTTCCTTTGTCAGACTTTAGACTTGTGACAATTTCATCTTAAAACTTCAATTACACTGCTTCTGAATCTGCATTAACAGAATGAAACTATTTAATTTTGACAACCAAAATCAACTCCAGTACTATCCTATCTGTGGTGGTAGTGCCAGTCTTAAGCCTGGGGGAAGGACGAGGGCGACTCTAATCATCTTTGTTATGACACATTGCCATTACACAGTAACTAACCAATCAAACAAGATCAAAGAAATAAAGGAACTAACAAAACTAATCAGAACCAAAGAACTAGACTGGCTCTTGCAGATTTGATTTGATTTGACTGACCAGAGGTCAATGAGCCGCACCTCTTGTTGTGGCTTTCCCGTGACATTTGGAATTTCGGCAACTTACATTAATATTTTTACCAAGATTACACTGGATCATTAGAAAACAGAAAATAACTGTACAAACTAAACCAACAAACCTTGAGGTCCAATATCTCCAGCTGGTCCAGGATCTCCGTTGTCTCCTCTGAGTCCTGCGCTGCCAGTGGGACCAATACCACCAGGCTGCCCAGCAATTCCTGGTTGTCCAGGAGAACCTAAATTTCCCTGCGAACCAGCAGGGCCTACGTCACCTCTTGGTCCTGGATCACCTCGAGCTCCTGCAGGTCCGGATTGTCCGGCGGGTCCCGCCGGTCCAGCAGAGCCAAGGTTACCGGTTGGACCCGGTAAGCCTGGCTGACCTGGAGATCCAGGGGTTCCTGTTGCACCTGGGTCTCCTCTAAGCCCTGCAGATCCAGAGCTTCCTGGTGATCCGCTTGGCCCTGGGTCTCCCTTCAGCCCAGCGGGTCCAGCAGGCCCAGCCGGTCCTTTCGGTCCAGCTGGTCCTAGATCTCCTCGTGCACCTGCATTTCCCTGAGAACCAGCTGCACCATCTGGCCCTCTTGGACCTTGCTGTCCTGCGGCACCAACTGGTCCCGGATCTCCACTAATTCCTTTTTGACCTGCAGAACCAGGCTGTCCAGTTGCTCCAGGACTTCCCTGACTGCCAGGGTCTCCCTGAGGGCCCTGTGCACCCGGCGTTCCCGACTGACCAGGAGAACCTTGTGGTCCAACATCTCCACGAGACCCAGCTGGGCCAAGTGATCCAGGGCCTCCAGAGGCACCTGGAGCTCCAGCTGGGCCTATAGCTCCAGGCTGTCCCGGTGTTCCTGCCAATCCAACGTCTCCATTTGGACCTGGGCTTCCTGAAGGACCAGCTGGCCCTGCCTCACCTCTGGGACCCGCAGCTCCCTGGGATCCCTGCTGTCCAGCCGCACCAGGTTGTCCCTGATCACCTCTTAATCCAGGAGCACCATTGCTACCAGGTGTACCTAAAACCAAGAAGCCACCACAGGTTACACACATCCTAAAACCGACGAAGAGACCTTGACTGAAATCTTATAAATCCTCCGCTCAGCTAAAACTGAAAAAATTCATACAGGATACACTTCAAAAAGTGGCGTCGCCACAATTTAAAAACAGTACAGCAAAATGGGAAGTAAAGATGATACAAACTTTGTAATGGTTACTTTATAATATTCTATTGTGAGCCCCTCGATATTGTACCTGGTTGTAGTGTTCCAGCCAGTTTTCTTCAATAAACGAATATATATATATAAATTAGAAGTTCGATTTTATTCATTACTGAGAATTAGTTTCCAAGCAATCTAAGAGTTACTCGTCATTGCTATTCCCAAAATGATGCAAATGAGACATAGATTTCAACCTGCTGATCCAGGAGGTCCTTGATTTCCAGATGCCCCTGCATCTCCAGCTGTTCCAGCTTGTCCTCGTGGACCTGGTGAACCCTGCTGTCCAGGAGGTCCAATATCTCCACTTGGTCCCGCTGGACCAGTGCCTCCCTGGTTTCCTGGTGTGCCACTTTGTCCTTGTGGTCCACGAAGTCCTGCCTCACCTCGCTGCCCGTTTGGTCCCGATGAGCCTGCAGGGCCCGACGGTCCAGGTTGGCCGATGCCTCCGGCTGGTCCTGGAGGTCCCTGTATTCCTGCTGATCCAGGTGTACCTGCTGCTCCCGCATCACCAGAGCTTCCTTGTTGACCCTTAGGACCTTGGGGTCCTCTTGAACCTGCAGAACCTGGAGAACCTTGTGGTCCAGCTGGTCCAGGCGAACCGAGTTCTCCTCTAGGTCCAGGTGAACCTTGAACTCCGGGATCACCAACAATTCCAGGTGTTCCTCTAGGACCCGCCTGTCCAGCAGGCCCAACCTCTCCACGAGATCCCTGTTGACCCTGAGGTCCAAGAGAACCTATAACACAAACGTACCGATCAATAAGATGCAACCATACCCATCAATAACATGCAACCATGCCCATTAATAAAATGCAACCATCAATAAAATGCAACCATACCCATCAATGAAATGCAACAGTATCCATCCATAAAATGCAACAGTTTCCATCATCATCATCATCGTCGTCGTCGTCATTATCAACAACAACATCATCATCAACAATAACTTGCCAGTGTTAAATGCTGCATCTCTTATCGTATAAAAAAGGGAAACATTACATGACCTATATTCTGCTTCTAAGGTCTAAACCATATAATCAAGAGCGATCATGCAGTCAACAGATGTAGTACAACTGATGTGAATCCAGATATCTACCTGGAGTTCCAGGTGTTCCTGCATCTCCTGGTAGACCTGTTGCTCCTGCAGTACCAGCATCACCATTTGGTCCCTTTGATCCAGCTGGGCCAGGTGAACCAGCCTGTCCAGATGGTCCCTGAAGCCCAGTTTCACCTCTTGGCCCTGCCGGTCCTGCGCTACCAGGAGTTCCAGCTGGGCCAGCTGGACCAGCCTCTCCGAGTGGTCCTGCTGCACCTTGAGCACCAGGATTGCCTGGTTGTCCGGACAGTCCAGGGGCGCCACTGGCTCCTTGATTTCCCGAAGGACCAGGCCTTCCAGCACTTCCTGGTGAACCTTGGAGGCCATTAGATCCTATAAAAATCAAACACTACAGTTGAACCGTCCCCTCAAACAATAAGAAAAACCAATCAGCAAATTATCACATCAAATGCTAAAATTAATTTCTCCAGTGACCTGGCAGCATAAGTTGCCCGGTGCTGTTGGACCTCCACTCAGGCAGTCTCTGCTTGTATAAGGACCTTGACTAAGTACTTCACAAGCAATTGTGCCTCTGAGTAGATCTCTTGAAGTGGCGCTGTATAAATTCTCGGAACGAGTGACTTGTTCTGTCGTACGGTCGTGTGTGAACTTCTGACCTTTAGAAAGTGGACAATACAACTGCAATGCATTTTAAAACTAAACGTGCCTTTTTGTTCTACTTTCGTGCTTACAGACCTAGGAGAACTGCCCTACAATAACATCAAGAGACTCTTCTTTTGGCTCACCAAACTCCATTGTTTCATCCAGTCTAAATGTGTCCACCATAGGCCTTGTTACGTTATATTTGGTGTAAAAGCGTGTACACCAAAGTGTGGATATGCAATTGGTACAATACAGAAGATACTTACTTATTACCCTACACAAAACGTGTGTCGTGTTGTAAGTGTTACTTTGACAGAGTGCCTGTGCACATCAAACTGAATAGCATCAGAGATTCGATAAATCATAATACACGAGATACCAAAGCTACAGAAACTCATACAATACATTCTGTTTCATATAAGAACCTCAGGTATAAGGTATTTATTATGTCAGATACCTGGACTTCCAGGAGTTCCAGATGCACCAGCGGGTCCAGGCTGTCCAGAAGGACCCTGCGGACCAGCATCTCCTCTTGACCCTGCTGGTCCACCAGGTCCTGGAGAACCTGCATTTCCCCTAGGTCCCGGAGATCCTGCTGGCCCTGGACCGCCTCTTGCACCTGGATCTCCTTGTGTTCCAGGATCTCCCTGCAGTCCAGCGTCTCCAGGAAGTCCCTGCTGCCCGGCCGGTCCCAGCTGGCCAGCTGGTCCTTGAGATCCAGGGCCGCCTCTTTGTCCTGCGGTTCCCGGTGTACCCGCAGCTCCCACAGGCCCTGCAGGTCCTGCTGCACCTATGTCACCTGGCAAACCGTTAGGACCCTTGTTTCCGGGTACCCCAGCTGGGCCTAGATCTCCTCGTGATCCAGCAGGTCCAGGTGATCCAGCGTCACCTGAAAAGAAACCAACACAACTGAAAACAAGGCATTCAGGGTTCAATTCCGTAAGCATTGGTTTGTTTTTCCTACATTTTATATCGACAAATAGTCACCGGATGATGTACACACTTCAATCAAATCACGGTGGTATTACCATGTGCTATCCAACATCTTTGCTAACCAACATCTGTGCTAACCACAATATTGTTTAGTAATTAACAATTACCTAGTTAAACTGCAGCCAATGAAGTGGAATTAATTCATTATTGCATTTATTCATTCAGATAATTTATATGGTTTCCCTTCAAGATAACTGTCGATTAAGAGGCACTCCTGGTCCAGATCTCTGGTACATGTATATTCGTTTTATTGATAAAAACAATCTGACAAAAACACAGAAATGCTAACATGAGTGATAATGGATAATTAAAAGTATTAGAAAATTTTACGATAAACTAATAAATATTTTAATACGTAAGTAATTATAGCCTTTAATACTCCATTAGCAAAGGTGAAATATTTTTGAGTGTTGGTGAAAGCCACCCACTCAGATTCCTTGTTCTGAAAGACATGCAAAATCTCTGATTATGAATAAACAATTGGTTAGCATTGAATGACTAAGATTGAACGGGTGAACTGATTCATAGACGGATGGATGGATGGATGGATGGATGGATGGATGGATGGATTGATGGAAAGATGGCTGGCTGGCTGGCTGGAAAGATGGCTGGCTGGCTGAATGGATGGATGGATGGATGGAAAGATGGCTGGCTGGCTGGCTGGATGGATGGATGGAAAGATGGCTGGCTGGCTGGATGGATGGATGGTTGGATGGATGGAAAGATGGCTGGCTGGCTGGCTGGCTGGATGTATGGATGGATGGATGGATGGATGGATGGAAAGATGGCTGGCTGGCTGGCTGGCTGGATGGATGGAAAGATGGCTGGCTGGCTGGCTGGATGGATGGATGGAAAGATAGCTGGCTGGATGGATGGATGGATGGATGGATGGATGGATGGATGGATGGATGGATGGATGGATTGATGGATGGATGGATGGACAGATGGATGGATGGATGGAGGGATGTATCAATCGATTAATCAATGCAATCAATGTGGTTTGAGCTCATTATATTCACTGACAGATAGTTAGCTAGATAGATATAAGAATCAATTTGTTTAACCTGTCAGTTATTTGGTCAGTCATTCAGTCCGTCAGCCAACCAGTCAATCAGTCAGTGTAAGTCAGTCAGTATCAGTCAACAGTCAGTCAGCCAGTCAGAGTCAGCCAGTCAGTGTCAGTCAGTCAGCCAGCCAGCAAGTCAAAGCCAGTCAGTTACCTTGAGGTCCTGGTTGTCCAGGCTGTCCTCTTGGACCGCTTGGTCCAGCACCTCCTAATGGGCCAGTGGGACCAGGAAGTCCTGAAGCCCCTGCTGTTCCAGGCTGACCATTGTCTCCACGAGGCCCTGCCGGTCCAGCTGTTCCAGGTGTTCCATTGTCACCTGTGGGGCCTGGATTTCCTCGCTGACCCGGAGAACCTGCAACTCCATTTTCTCCTCTTGCTCCTGTAAGTCCTTTGGACCCAGGTAGACCCTGAGTACCAGGCGATCCTGGCTGTCCTCGTGCTCCCGCTGGTCCGGCCTGACCGTTTGAACCTGAAAACATCACATCTTTCGTTTTCTACCGGCAAAAATAATATTTTAGTTTTCTGAACATGTGCATTGGTTACTATTGTTATATTAGTTGTATGAAAAATGGGGTGAGGGCAACGATGGCGGGACGTCTAGAGGGCAATAAATGAGATTTTAATAAACACTGTCACAATAAAGATGAAATGACACCTTTTGTCCATCACTTCCAGAATTCTTTCATCACGACTGTGTCACATCTTACGAGAGTTACAATTAAATATTTGAAAGTGAAAAAAAGATTTGTTAAGCGGGAAGACAACAGAAGAAATTGCATCACAAAGAAAATAGTATAATGGAAAATCAATCATAAATTCAAAGCTGATATATTTACCAGGAGATCCTGCTGCACCATTGTCACCCGGGGCTCCTGGAGCTCCTGCTGTTCCAAGATCTCCTCTGGCTCCGGCTGGACCAGACGGTCCAGGGCTTCCGGGACTGCCGCTTTCTCCTCGTGGTCCAGGTGCACCTGGTGTTCCAGCTGGTCCAGCTGGTCCTCTAATACCTGCAGGTCCCGGGACTGCATCACCAGGAGCGCCAGTGGCTCCTTGAGATCCTTGTGGCCCTGAAGGTCCAGGTGACCCGTTCTGTCCTGGAGGACCTGCTGGCCCTAGATCTCCTGGGCTACCTGCTGTTCCAGACGCTCCAGGGGCTCCTCTCAACCCTTGACTTCCTGCAGGTCCAACATCTCCAGGAGATCCAGATGGACCTGGCTGTCCAGGAGAGCCTTGGGGTCCCTGATCACCTCTTGGACCTGGTGAACCTTGAGTTCCAGGTGTTCCAGAGTCACCTCTGGCACCTGCTGGTCCAGAAGGGCCAGCAGGGCCTGGCAGACCAATATCTCCTGCTTGACCCGAAGTTCCAGCAGAACCTGGTGAACCTGCCGGTCCTTGTGGTCCAGCATCTCCTCTTGATCCCGAAGGTCCTAGAGGTCCAGGGCTACCTTGGGTTCCTGGTGCTCCAGAAGGTCCACGAGGTCCAGCACCACCAACAGTTCCGACTTCTCCTCGTGATCCAGCAGGACCAGGCTGGCCAGGAAGGCCTTGAGGTCCTGCCGGTCCTAGATCACCTTGATCTCCGGCTGCACCAGGTGTGCCTTGAGCACCAGCATCTCCTCGTGGTCCGGTATCACCTCTGGGTCCGGAATCCCCTCGTGCACCAGCTGGTCCCTGTGTACCAGGGGATCCAGAAGGTCCAGCTGGTCCTGGCTGTCCTTGTGAACCTGGTGATCCAGTAGATCCTTGGGATCCCGGTGTCCCTGCAGTACCTGGATTCCCTCTAGGTCCTGGTGAGCCTCTGGGTCCAGCTGGTCCACCTGGTCCAACGTCCCCTCTCTGGCCATTTCCGCCAGGCAGTCCAGTAGCTCCTGATAGCATAATACAGAGTGAACATATCATAAAGAAATGCTAAACATCTTCTCTACAATCAAGTTGATAAAGATAATTATAATAATATAATAATAATATCTTTTCTTTAATAAGTACTTGACAAACGCACTGCGCTGTACATTTACATATTATGCAATTTAAATCTTAACTACTAACAGAACAGACAGCTTGCAATACAACGGCGCTAATAGCAGCCTACAAAGCATATCCGCCCAACGGGGGCTCGAACTTGGTACCTCTCTCTCTCTCTGTGCCAGATGTTATCCAATGCGCTATCGGGCCCCCAAATAAGATGACGATGAAGATAAGATGATGATGATGAAGATGATGTTCATAAGCTACACAGCAATGATGAAGATTTTCCTCAATCATCATAATATTATTATCATCATACTGTCACATAATGACGATTGAATGCTCGTTTCTTAAAGCGATTAGAAATAATAAGAAAAGTCGAAATAAGGAGCATAAAAAATATGCCAAACCAATTTTCTGATATTTCTAAAATTCTACACAGTCTTTGAACTTATTGTTGTCATTTAGGTCAAGATATTATCTCGTCTTTTCCCTCTTTTATCATTACTGCAATTCAAATTCCAGTATCCCTAGAGCTTGAAATCCCTTATAAATGCATTATTATTATCATATTTAGTTTTACTAGTAAATGATGCCTTAAGCAATTCGACAGCGTTTAGATGAACTTAGACTCGATATGGATTTTGAAAAATTTTGACATCTGAAATCATAATAATACAAGATGACATTTGCAGTAATTAAAGAATCAATAAAATTTACCAGGAGTGCCATCACGTCCCGCTGCTCCAGGGGTTCCTGCATCACCGTTTTGTCCAGCGGATCCTGGTGATCCAGGCTGACCAGCTGGCCCCGATAGACCTTGAGGTCCAGGGTCGCCTCGTGATCCTGGACTTCCTTGAGAGCCAGGTGTGCCCGCTTCACCCGGGGTTCCCACTTCACCCGGAGTGCCAACCTCTCCCCGTGATCCAGCAGGACCTGCTGGTCCTATATTTCCACTAGAACCTGGAGTTCCCTGAGGTCCTGTCGGTCCTCTTGGTCCAGCTGAACCCGCAGGACCGGATGGCCCCTGGCTACCAGCCTGTCCGGGTGTACCTCTGGTTCCAGCTGGTCCAGAAGGTCCAGAAGGGCCAGCTTGTCCGATAGGCCCAGATGCTCCCGCTGGACCAGGCTGACCAGGAGAGCCCCTAGGTCCTGCAGCTCCCGGCTGACCATTAGTTCCTAAACAAAAAGAAAAATAATAACTAGAATTTAAAGTTTAATGCAAATAATTTCAAATCTAAAATACAGTGCGCCTCTCTTAATTGTACACCACCTTTGGAGCAACTGTCAGAGAAGCACAGAACGAATTTTGCTCCACATACTTAGTAATTAGTTTACAAACTAAAGTTTGTTAAAACTGGAATTACGAATAACCCAAATTTATAAATTCAGAATAAGTAGGGCCCTCACGGATCTCCCTATTCTCAACTCAATACATCCCTTTTTCAGAACGCTTATCCACCACAGGATCTTCTGGATATTGACCTAATTATGGCTTGGTTTTGGTATGCCATCAGTTGACCCCTTGTGCATTAGACATCGGCACAATAGCAATAATAAATTACAATTACAACATTGGCGAATGGTTTCTCTGCGATTGATTGTGCATTTGGAAAGCAGTTTTGATTAGAAGCAGCTATCAACTGGAACCGGTTTTCATCTTATCGACCTACAAATTTGCTTTGAATGAGCACCTGTGAATAAGCTGGTTCCTGCAACTTCGCTATTTTCGGCACTTTAGAAACCTAGACATTACAATTACGATTACCAAAGTAGCCTACCATCGCGTGAAAGATTAGCCATTTTTAACCTATATGACCTCTGTATGTTAGATATGTACACAGGCTTCAAAAACGCCCGTATTTATAGACTGCCAAGGCGCCGCAGTTTACCTGGAGTGCCTTGTGTTCCTATATCTCCAGGTGTTCCTGGATTTCCCGCAGGACCTAAATCTCCTCTAGGTCCCGGTCCACCAATTGGCCCTGCGGGGCCGGATGGACCAGCTGGACCCAAGTCACCTTGAGGTCCCTTAGCTCCAGGACCTCCAGAGGCACCCTGTGCCCCAGCTGCACCAGCTGGACCGCGGGGTCCCTGCTGCCCAGGGGCGCCCGGTTGTCCACTAGCCCCTGCGGTTCCAGTAGCTCCTTGCGTACCTGTGACGAAGAAGGAAGAACAGAATAATCAACTCTTAAACCAAACAAAATCTCAACAGTCATTAATGTAATGCCAACTAAATACTGGATAGACAAAATAAATGACGATATACAATCACTTGGACTAACACTAAGGGTAGAAATAGACTTGAGTCACTTGACAAATGACCAAGGACAATGGGGATCATTTATTCATACCCATCACCGCCACATGGCTGGCATCAGGAACTGACCATAGCTTATATAGCTACAGCTTTGGCCCATAGCTTTGAAGCTGTGGGTCGAAATTTTGACGCATAGCTTTGAACCATAGCTTTGAACCATAGCTTTGAACCATAGCTTTGACTCATAGCAAGATAACATGACCAACATTTATATCAGCACTTTAGAAAATGTCATCATTCACTTTGGACAACCTGGGAATGCAATGTAGACGTCCAAACAGCACTTTCTGAATGAATCGATTTAAATTAAAAATGATTATAAACCATTCATTACCATCTCTTCCGGGTGTTCCCGCAGTTCCAGGAGTTCCAGCATTTCCCACTGGACCAGGAGATCCGGCGCTACCTACATCTCCTCTTGGACCTGGTGATCCAGAAGGACCAGCAGGTCCAGGCTGTCCATTTGGTCCCGATAGACCATTGTCACCTCGAAGTCCAGCAGTGCCTGGCGTTCCGGCTACTCCATTGTTTCCTCGCTGACCTGGTTGGCCAGCTGGTCCAGGGCTTCCAGCAGTTCCAACCTCACCGTTTGGTCCCTTGGGCCCAAGTGCACCTGGTTGACCAATAGATCCGGGTGAGCCAGCTGGTCCAGCTGGTCCGGCTGGACCAGGGTTGCCTGCCGATCCTGAAAGCACATTTCAATGAAAGTCAAATTGAGGGCATAGGCTTTATTGTGAAATCAAAATGTAAGAACACATTTGTGGGAATCGAAAAGAAGAACACGTTCATGGGAACCAAAATCAAGAACATGTTCGTTGGCACCAAAATGTAGAACACATTCGTCGGAAAACCAAAATCAAGAACATGTTCGTTGTTTACATTGTTGTAAACGTTAACTTAATCGATACTGCTATAATTCTACCGCTGATGTCTACATTATACAAATTCTCGAATATTACATTGCTACTTAACTATGTACATGTATATATACAAGTATATATTCAAACTGTGTTCTCTATAAATACATAAAATACACATACATGTGTACGTGTAATAATCTTTTTATAAAAGCAATTCATAATTATTACAGGAATGTACGAATGTTTACAGATAATTTTTCTCATCAACAGTTTGAGTTAGAATTTCCAAGTTAGTCAAAGTCATAAATATACAGATATTCTGCCATAATAGTAATTACAAATATCAGCAACTTCTATACTATCGACGTCTAATGGACATGGCATCCATTGATGAAGTACCAAAGTCAAGGTCAATACCCAGAGACTAAGTCCACTGAGACAGTGAGGCACTGAGGCAGCCTACGGTGAACCAACTAGTTCCATATGACCTAAGCATACCTGGAGTTCCAGGAGTGCCAGCATCTCCGACTTGTCCTTGTGGCCCAGCAGGTCCAGCAGCTCCGATCTGCCCTTGTGGTCCTTGTTGACCTGGGGATCCAGGCAATCCAGCTGATCCAGGTGTACCTAATTGTCCTACCGGACCAGGGGATCCAGGAGAACCTTTTTCTCCTACTGTGCCTGGGGTTCCACTCGTTCCTGGAGAACCTACGCTTCCAGCCGGTCCGTTATCACCGCGCAGACCAGCGGGACCAGCGGGACCAACAGGACCAGCGGGACCTGCCGGACCTGACTGTCCAGGCTGACCTGTTGCCCCTGGTTGTCCAGCAGTTCCAGGCGTCCCTGGAGAGCCCAATGGTCCTGATTGTCCACTCGGCCCTATTGGTCCCTGCTGTCCCGGGTCACCTGTGCCACCAGCAGGGCCAACGGCACCAACAGCACCTGTTGAAATACACAAATAAACACACGGTCATTCATTCTTACTATTATCACTAGATTGCAATGCATCTTAAGAAAGCCTCAGAAATATTAAACAACAAATTTTAAATTTCAATTTGAAAAAGCTGAACTATTGTTACAAGCAGTTTGCCACACGGTTAATAAACGAAAAATCCATGACTTCCATGACCTTTTCCATGGCTTTAAGACTTATTTTAGACAAAAAGAACCTACTTTCTAATTGTTTTATCGACGTAATATTCATCGAAATACGATTAGAAATATGTCTACTGATTTTTCCATTTTCCATGACTTTCCATGACCTAGCAATTTTCCAATTCCATGACTTTCCATGACTTTTTTGGAAAACAACTGTTTTTCCAGGTTTCCAGGCCTTAAATTTTTCAAAGTCTAATTCCATGACTTTCCAGGTTTTCCAGGATCCGTGGAAATCCTGTAGAAGGCGCCCTTAGGCACCCTTGTAACGGCATGGCTGTATAACGGCGCCATATAAATTGTCACCATTATAAGGTAAACGAATAGGAAAGAAATGCAGAGTCCTACCTGTAGCGCCCTGTGAACCAGGAGTTCCAGCCGATCCAGGATTTCCGTTTGGTCCATTTGGTCCCTTTGCTCCTTGAACTCCGGGCTGTCCTATGCTTCCTGGTGTTCCGGGTGATCCTGCTGTTCCAGCATCTCCTCTTTGACCCGGTGTTCCTTGTGACCCTGGATTGCCTGGGGTGCCACTTGGTCCCTTCTCCCCTGCCGTTCCTTTGTCACCAGATGGACCCTTAGGACCAGCTGCCCCTACAGGCCCTGCTGGTCCCGCAGGTCCACTTGCACCTGCCTGTCCAGCTGGTCCAGGGTCTCCTCTAAGACCTGCAGGTCCAGCTGGTCCTAGTGCTCCTGCGTCTCCTAATGCACCAGCAGGTCCAGGTGATCCTGGATTGCCAGCTGGTCCAGCTTCTCCACGAGGCCCTGGTCCTCCAATGCTACCACTGCTACCGGCAGGGCCAGGGGATCCTGCAATCCCGTTATCACCTCGTGGACCAGATGGGCCTAGAGGTCCAGGCTGACCTGAAAACCAGAAAGCAGGTAGATGAAAATTTATGTGCATTGAACCAAAATGACTGACTTCAGGCAAATAAGAAGCAGTCAAACCTTACCCAGTATAGAGACTAATATACAACACTGTATATGACAAAAATACCTTGCTTCCAAAGCTCAGAAATGCACAGAGCATCCATGGCGCTGAGCAGTTATCCATGAATGCTCAAGATGTAATTACCATACTGGGGGAGGCTTGAACTGTACTCTGCACAAAATGTGTACATTGCAATTGTAATCGAACATTTAGAAAGCGTCACTCAGTGATTCAGAGGCGCTCCTGACCCAAGTCAGCGCTATCACTACCAAATAGAATGGACTTACAGGCATTCCTGAACAGGAAAGAGAAAGACTGAAGAGCTGTAGCCGGAATTCCTGCGGAAGATGGTTCCAACTAGACGGGCTGATATAAGCAATGCTTCTAGATTGAGCAGCAGGGAACAACCAGAAGGCCTCTGGCGGCTGAGCGGAGACTGGAGTAACTAGGGAGTGAAGATAATGATGATGTTGTGGTTGTGGAGGTGGTGATGATGATCATGATGGCAATGATGATGATAATGATGGTGGTGATGATGACGATAAAGATTATGATGATGATGATGATGATGATGATAATGATGACGATGATGACGGCGGTAATGTTGATGGTGGTGATGATGATGATGATGATGGTGACGATGGAAGCAATTTATGTTTAATTGTCTCAACTTGAAATCTCCTACGTAGGACCGCTCACCTGAAGGACCCGCTGACCCTGCATCTCCTCGCTGTCCTGAATCTCCTCGGATCCCAGCCTGACCAATTGGGCCAGGAGGACCACTTGGCCCTGGCCCACCAGAAGGACCGTTTTGTCCTGAAGGGCCGGGGTCACCAGGAACTCCCTTTGCTCCAAGTGCTCCTTGTATACCGATGGGACCAATAGGACCTCTCTGTCCAGGCGCGCCTGGTGCCCCGGTCGCACCCGGGACACCGGTTGCCCCAGGTAGCCCGGGGTCACCCTTTTCAGCTGGGCCAATTGGTGCGGCATCTGGACCGGTATCTCCAGTTGCTCCAGGTGCTCCAGTTGCACCAACGAAACCTGTTCCTCCTTGTACTCCATTGGGACCAACTGGCCCCACTGGGCCCACAGGTCCTATGAGAAGAATAACAGTCATGCTGTCATCATATCTGTCAGGAATCTACCTCAAATTCTTATCACATGTTTCCAGTTCATCAACTAACACAAATAGAAATTGGGTATGCAACAAAAAATCATACTAGTTCATGTAGGGTCAGAAATTGCAAAAGTGCATGCATAAATGTGTATTTGCATAGACTTGGCATAAATCCTCTTGGTATGAATAAATGCATATATACGGGATGTATGGACGTTTTACATATTTGTTAATAATGCAACAGACCTAAGCCTTAACCCTAGGCATCATTATCATTGGTCATTTTATGTATCATTCAAAGTGGTAGATGTGTGTTATATGATGGCCATAGCCAGAAAGCGACAGAATTGGAGAATGCCAGAGTTAGAAACAGTTAGCAAGAGACAGACAGAGACAGACAGACAGACAGACAGACTGATGGAGGAATTTACAGACGGAAAGATGGGTAAAAATGGATGGATGGAAGGGCAGGAGTCAACGAGACAGCAACAGGGAGACAGAGAGTGACAGAAAGAGAGACGGAGACAGAGAGACAGACTGATGGAGGGATCTACACCTGGAAAGATGGGTAAATAATGGATGTATAAATGGATGGATGGATGGAAGGACAGGAGTCAACAAGAGATCAAGAGAGAGACAGAGATGCAGAAAGAGAGACAGAGAGACAGACTGATGGAGGGATCTACAGCTGGAAAGATGGGTAAAAATGGATGTATAAATGGATGGACGGTTGGATGAACTGACCCAAACAGTTAAGAAGTTAACGATCCAGTTGGATGTTTCTGGTATAATGCTTAGAGCCATAACTTCAGGGATTAGAATCGAGTGGTCAACAACGTCAACTGCCTTAGAGAAGTCAACTAACAAGCATCTAACATAAGACTTGCTTTCCAACATCAAGCTGACATGATGTAGGAAGAAGGCAAGCACATTGGTTCAACTGCCACTGGTCTGAACTAAACTGGCGCTCACACTGATACCAGATTTAAAGGAGCAATTAGTATGATCTTAACTACCTAATTAGTCAAAAAACAAAGTGCAGTCAGTAAGTCAGTTACCTGGTTGTCCGGCGCTTCCAGGTGTTCCAGGGCTTCCCGCTGGTCCGCTCTGTCCAAGATCTCCAGGCGCTCCCTTAGGTCCAGCAGCACCTTGTGAACCAGGATTACCAGATGTTCCAGGTGATCCTGCATCCCCTCTAGGTCCTGCTGGTCCTGCTGGTCCCGGGGAACCAGCTTCACCGCCAGGACCTACTTCACCTCGTGTCCCAGGACTGCCCAGCTGACCTGGTGATCCACTTGGGCCAGGCGGACCAACAGGTCCCGGTTGGCCAGAACCACCAACAGGACCCGAGAAACCAGAGGCTCCTCTTTGTCCCTGTGGTCCCTGCTGCCCTTGTGGTCCTGGGTCTCCTCTTTGTCCAGCTGGTCCAGCTGGGCCAAGTTCTCCTCGAGGACCTGCATCTCCTCTTGTTCCTGCAGGTCCCGACAGTCCTGGAGACCCAGATGGTCCTGGACTTCCTGCAGGACCATTGTCACCAACAGGACCAGGCGACCCAGGGCTACCATCTGTTCCCGGTGTTCCTGCTGTTCCTGCCTCCCCTCTTGGCCCAGATGAGCCCTGTGCCCCTGGATCTCCTCTCTGTCCAGCAGGACCAGAACTTCCAGCTGCACCCGAAGGTCCCTGAGGACCAACAGGTCCTGCACTCCCAGGTTGACCAGGTCCACCGTCAGCTCCAGACGGCCCCTGTGGTCCAATGTCTCCTCTTGAGCCAGGTGATCCCGACTCTCCCCTTGGCCCAGAAGATCCAACTGGTCCAAGTTCTCCTCTTGATCCAGCTGGTCCGGCCGGTCCTGGGGATCCAGACGGCCCTGGAAATCCTGTAGCCCCTGGCTGTCCATTTGTACCAGGTGTTCCTGGGTCACCAATCAGACCCTTTGGTCCTGCTGGTCCAAGTGGACCTGGTTGTCCTGCATTGCCAGGTTGGCCAATTTGTCCGGGTGCACCACTGGCTCCTAAGAAGCAGAAATAAACAACCTTCTTGCAATATAACAGTTCACTTGCAGGCAATGTATGTATCACCTAAGAGATGAATTAACCCCATTATCAATAATCAGAATTTCAGACAACATCTGTTCAAATGTTCTCGAATAGATGAATCAAACAGATCTATAAAGGGGTGAATTAAGACATAAGTTACTGTAACTTACATTAATTACTTAATCAGATCAATTAGTGACAATCAGAAAGCCGTTCCATCGAAAGAATCAGTGTTAACTGAGGAGCTATAATGAAGTCAAAGACACTCTCAGACTTATTGAAAGAACTAAGAACAAAGTCGCTACGTCTCTGCAACCACAAAACTGACAAAGAATTAAACCAGAATACTGTTCTGATTGACTGACTTAGGAACATTTAACAAATTGTTGAAATAAAGAATTAATTATTATTATATTATGATTAAAATCAGACGTCGGAGAGAAACATACAATATATTCTGCAAGAGCCACTAAATATGTATATATATATATATATATAATATGCATTTATATATATTATGATAATTATTTTTATATATATAATATTTAATATATATATTTATGTATCTCAATAACACCTTTTCGAACCTCTTAAAGGCACTGTGAAGTTCTAAAATTTATCAATGCATACACATAGCACAATGATTTCAGTAGCAGGCTGATTACTTTACTAATTAATTTCTGCAAGCGATGTGCTAATCACATCACACATATCCCTGTCTGTAGCAAATGTGTAACAAAATGTCATGATGACAGTCTGCTATCATAACGTAATATGCAGCCTGATAAAACTTAGGGATAAACACTGACCTGGAGTTCCTGCTGATCCAGGTGTTCCAGCTGATCCTGCGTCTCCTTGCTGACCTGGGTCACCTCTTAGTCCAGGCTGTCCTTGTGTTCCAGGATTTCCATTGGTTCCCGGAGTGCCGGCTGCGCCTGCATCACCCCTTTGTCCAGGCTGACCGGCAGAACCAGGCGTACCTGCATTCCCAGAAGGTCCAACATCGCCTCTTGGCCCTGCTGGCCCTGGTGCTCCTAATTGTCCAGATGGACCCGACGGCCCAATGGAGCCAGGAAGTCCAACTGGTCCTGCATTTCCTTGCGATCCAGGGTTTCCAGAAGGTCCCTTTTGACCCAATGGACCTTGCTGGCCTGCATCACCTGCTGGTCCAGGGCTACCTCTTGGACCTGGAGAACCCTGCTGTCCATTAGGACCAGCGGGACCAGATAATCCACTAGGACCTGCAGGGCCTGAAGAACCAGACGGGCCAGGAAGGCCAACATCTCCTCGAGCTCCAGCCGGTCCAGTCTGTCCAGCAGGTCCTTAGTAACAAACAGAAGGTGTAAGAAGAAAGACAACAATCCGCACGTCTCTGTATGCTCTATTTCATATTCATAGGCATGCAAAGTGATTGCATGTATGTATGAATACATGTATGGATGCAAACACACAAATGTATGCATGTATGTACAGCTTGTATGTATGTATGTATGTATGTATGTATGTATGTATGTATGTATGTATGTATGTATGTATGCATGCATACGTGTAAGCATACATACAAACAACAACAAGAAACAGAATTAACCCAGAGCGAGTTATAAAGGGAAGGTTATTCCAAAGGCTAGGACCAACAGAAGCTTAGGCACAATGCTGTGCAGTAACAGTCCTCAAGCGAGGAACAAGTATGCAGCTGAGGAATGGTTTGGATGACAGTACTGTCTCAGTGGATACTATCACGGCTTTTAGGAAGCAGCAAAGAATTGGCTGATGAAAATTCCTGGTTAGTTTACCTGCAGGGCCGCTTGGCCCAGGACTTCCTAGGTCGCCTTTCTGTCCTTTGTTTCCAGCTGTCCCAGAAGCCCCTGATGGTCCAGGGCTTCCAACTGGACCTAGAGGTCCGGCTGGTCCAGGCGAGCCTAGGTCCCCAGCAGGCCCTGGTGATCCACCCTGTCCAGTGTCTCCCCTTGGTCCAGCATCACCTTGCAAACCTTGAGCTCCTTGCTGACCAGCAGGACCTGCGGAACCCTTTTGTCCCTGTGGTCCTTGTGGACCTAGAGACCCAGCTTGACCTGGAGGACCAGGTTGTCCAGTAGCCCCACTGTCTCCTCTTTGGCCGGCTGATCCAGGCGTTCCATCTGACCCTCGAGGTCCGAGTTCTCCCTGAGGGCCTGGGCCCCCAAGTGAGCCCGCTGCACCAGGTTGCCCAGAAGGTCCTGGCTGTCCAGAAGCACCTGCAATGGGACAGATATTTTGTCATCAAATGCAAGTAATGTTTAGTCGATTTTTTCAATTAGTATGTAAATATCTTGAATGCTAGCTATTTAAACAATATTTTCAACTAATATTCGCTAATATTAAAATTTTTAGACTAATATTTGTTAGCATTTAGACAGTTTTTAATGAATACAACAGGACTTAATCTCATTGTAACCAGTGATCCCGTCCTAAACGAAAAATAACCGGAATGCCGGCTTCAGTCGCCATGTTAATCTAGAACATTTTACCGGTAGGGCGTTCCGGTCTTCAAAAAGGAACCGCAGCGCCATTCCGGTGTGTTCCGGTTCCAACCGATCCCTGATTATAGCACAGACTCTGATGTAACATAAATTCCCAATAGTACATGTGAAACGGGGCATATCTTCATGCCCAGAGGTGCCTAGACGTAGCCTTAGCCATTGCAGTTAACCCCGCCGGTAGTAGTGCATCAGTTGCTTACCTGCGGGCCCTGGTATTCCTGGACCTCCAGGTGTACCAATATCACCTCTGGGACCAGGCTGACCAACTGGTCCTGGTGATCCATTGTCTCCCGGCTGACCAGGGGTACCCGAAGCACCAGCTTGTCCTTGAGTGCCTGGAGTGCCTTGGGTTCCAGATTCACCCCGTGGTCCTGCTGGTCCCTGCTGGCCGGAAGGTCCCTGAGCTCCAGGGGATCCTATGGGTCCAGATGGACCAGGGTTTCCTGCTTGTCCTTGAGGACCAGCAGGTCCAGATTGACCAGGACCTCCTGAAAAATTTAACAGGTAAAAGTTCTGTAAACCACTGGCAGCATCAGGCTAGTACTACATAACAGGTTGTAAAAGATATTTAATAAAATACAATTGAATAATTAATATTATTATTATTACATATTTGTTAAGCGCCACTATCTTATGATCAAGCATCAACTGATGGCGCTGAACAATGTGATTGAATAACTTGCTCCAAGTCCCTAGACTCCCTACACTGTAGGTACACCTCCATCTTTTGGAGGTTCAAACCTGTACCGGTACCCTCCAAGTTACAAGGTGAGTGCTCTAACCAGTCAGCCACCAGGTCCCACATGTCCCTGATTTATGTGAGTGTTATGTGGCAATGACCATGGTTTTTGCCAGGTGCAATATTTAGGGTTGTTACTACAATATTCACTATCATCAAGTAGACAGAATTAAAAAATACTTAATAACCTAATAAAAATAAATAATAGCCTACTTATAAAATACTTAATAATCAGCACTAATGAAGAAATTCCAAACCAATAATCTTGCACCTTATGTTACATTTTCCTTATTCAAAAGCATACTCAAAAAGTTTGTAACTTTGTGATTCAAGTCACAGCTAAAAATTATAATGATACCATAATATTCGTTATTATCAAGGAAACAGCTATGACAAAAATACTGAACAGTTTCAGAGCAGCAATAACGAAGTAATTCTAAACGAATAGTATTGCACTTTGGGTTTCATCTTTCTAAATTAAAATTTCAATTAAAATTTAAAGAAACAATTGGAGATTGAATAACAGCAAACCTGATGGTCCTGGTTGCCCGTTGGGTCCTCGCGACCCAGATTCTCCCTGTGGACCTGACGGTCCTTTCTGTCCTGGTTGACCTGCGGTACCTGGTGTTCCAGAGGGTCCAGATGGTCCTGGCTGACCCAAGTCACCGATTTGACCTGCTGGTCCTTGTGGTCCTGGGGCACCCTGCCCGCCCTGATCACCGACTGGTCCGGCAGGTCCTGATGGTCCCGTGGGTCCTGGTTGGCCAGCAGACCCGGGAGCCCCTGTGCCTCCTAAAGAACAACAGATAATGGCATTTTAAGTCGGACACGCACACAGCAGGTTAACCACAGGGTAACCATCCATTAGCATATATGGCGCCATTATAAAAGTGGCTCTTAGGCACTTAGAGAATAAATTATAAATAATGTAAGAATTCATATCAAAGCCACATGACAGAAACATATTCTTCTTCTCCTCCTCCTGGTCCTTCTCTCCTCTTTCTCCTTGTTCTTCTTCTCCTTCTTCTTACACTTCTCCTTCTTCTTCTAATTCTTCTCCTTCTTCTCCTCTTCTTCCTCTTTCTTCTCCTTCTGCTCCTTCTTCTCCTCCATCCTTTCCTCCTTCTTCTTCTCCTTATCCTCTTCCTCTTCCTCTTCTCCTTCGCCTTCTCATCCTCCCTCTTCTCCTCGTCGTCCTCCTCCTCTTCCTTTATCTAGCATGCATGGTGTTAAACTGACTGAATGGCAAACAAACCTGAAGCGCCCACAAATCCCGTTGCTCCAGTAGCACCTCCGTTTCCAGTCTGTCCTCTGGGTCCTGCAGGTCCAGCAGGACCAACAGCGCCCGGCTGACCAGTACCTCCGTTCTGTCCAGTCTGACCTCTGAGGCCTGCTGGTCCTGCCGGACCTGGTGAACCTGCAGGTCCTAAAGCACCAGGTGTCCCGGCTGTTCCAGGATCGCCGCGAGTCCCTGGTTGCCCTGCGGCGCCATCCTGACCTTCAAAGAAAAAACATTCATCGCAGATGTAAAGTAGTCTGATATAAACTTAATGTAATCGATGTACGTTTCTCATATTGAGTGAAGCAATTGTAATGTAATGTAATATTTATGTAAGTAGATGCAATGCCTTGCAGCAAAACACCGAATACAGGTATTGTAAATCTCTAAGACAACCCATAGTCTCCAATAAATTACTAAAAATGGCTGGTATCGTTCCTTGAAACAGATCTAGCATACTAAAACGAATACTCTAAGAGTAAGCAAGTAGGTAAGCACTATTCTGCCCCTCTGACCCTCTGGCAACCGGACTCGGACCTCCTTTGGACTGCCCTTTAGACAACCCCTCTGACTCGACGCAGCGCTCATGAATAAGCTGGTGCCCTGTGCTTGGCTTTCAAGCGGCGCTTTAGAAGTTCAGAGTTTACGATTACGATTACGATTCTTAGTATGCCATATTGCCATAAGCTGGGTGAGCGATTGTAGAGATTGTGGTTCAGTGTCGTCAACGGCTCAGAGGAGTTCCTCTTAAAGACAGTGGCGCTATATAAATTTGCAACTACAAGTGCAATTACTGCTTGCACTCTGTGCAACAGTTTCACCTGAAGTGACCATCGTTCGATGCCCTGTGCATTGGATTCAATAATAAGTAACTTAGATAAGGAAACTAAAAACAATAACTGACCAGGTGTTCCAGCACTTCCTGGCGCTCCATTGTCTCCTGTTGGACCTGCTGGTCCCAGGTCTCCTCGTGCTCCTGGAGATCCCTGTTGACCGGCTGGTCCTTGTGATCCAGCTGGACCTGTTTGTCCAGCTGGACCTAGAGGTCCTAATGATCCAGGTGCACCTGATGGACCCGGCTGACCCAAGGGACCAGCTGGGCCAGGAAGACCAACATCTCCTCTTGGACCCGGCTGACCCGATGGCCCTGGTTGACCTGAAAATTGAAATGACACAGTAATTTAATGTAATTATATAAATGACAAACAATATAGCACATTTCAAGAAAATCCTCAAATTGCTCAAATCCACGTTTTCTGGAGCTTCCATCTGCATTTATTCCGGTTAGAGAGAGGCTAACTTCTTAAGAAAATATTTTTGTACTTAATTACTTTAAATTCCTTAATGATCAAGGCTTGCTCAGAGGATAAAACTGAATGGCTGACAACTTGCACAGTCAACTTAATGGAAAAATGACTTTCTGACAGTGGGACTCGGACCTCCACTGGACATTGGTTTCTGGACAACAATACGATGCAGCAGCACTTCTGAATAAGCTGGTGCCCTGTGCCTAGCTTTAGAGGAGTGCCTTAGAAATGTGGAGTTTATGATTATGATAGACCTTCTCAGCACGAATGCATTTGAACACAGAATCAACAATTCCATTTCGAATAGTGCTAGTGCTATATTACCATATTGGTGTGATATTACTGCAGTTCTATATTACCATAGTGCTATTTTACCATAGTGCTATATTACCATAGTGCGTTGGAAAACATCTGGCGAAGAGAGCGAGAGGTACCGAGTTCGAGCCCCGTAGGGCGGATTTGCTTTGTAGGCTGCTATTAGCGCCGTGTATTACAGGCTGTCTGTTCTGTCGTAGTAGCCTAGTTAACTAGTTAAGATTGTTTCAATTGCATAACATGTAAATGTATCAGCGCAGTGCGTTTGTCAGGCGCTAAATTAAAGAAAAGATATTATTATTATTATTATTATAATAGTGCTATATTACTGGGATACTTACAAACTATTACCGATATTAATGACTAATACTGTGCATAAGAAAAACTCTAAAAGATTCAAACCTGCTGATCCTGGTGACCCTGCCTGACCTACTGGTCCAACGTCACCGCGAGGACCAGAAGGACCAGGCTGTCCCGCTGATCCACTAGGTCCAGAAGGCCCAGGAAAACCGGCTGCTCCAGTTGGCCCAGCACCTCCAGTCGCTCCTGGACCTCCAATAGTCCCAGAAGGTCCTTTCTGGCCCGCATCTCCCGAGGCACCCTGAGGCCCAGGAGATCCAATGGATCCTGGCTGACCAGCTGGACCAAGATCACCACGCGGTCCAGCAGGTCCAGCAGATCCAATCTGTCCTGGAGAACCAGAGGCACCCTGAGGTCCAGTGTCTCCTCGTGGTCCAGCTGGACCCAATGGACCAAGTCCTCCTAAAAGTCAGAAAACATAAAATTTTACAAATCTGAAAAAACTGTAAAAGCAACGTCAACAAGGAACTTACAAAAATGAGAAAAAATATTATTTATCAGCTCTCAAGCTGCACCCACATTGTATTATTATACTGTTATATACTGCATGCAGTAAGATTTCAGGTTTCCTTAACCCAGTGGTTCCCAATTTTTTTGGATATGGAACCCTTCTGTCTTGAAAATTTTTTGACAGAACACCAACGTATTAAACAAAACATATCCTGGTACAATATTTTAAAACAGTGATTGAGTTAAGTACAATTTTAATCGATTCAAATTAGATTAGAAATTGTTTAAAATGAATTTTTCCACAAAACTCTTGTCTTTACCTCGGAATTTGATTTATAATGTAGCAACACATTCAATAAACGCTTTTCCAGTTGCTTTATGGAACCCTTCCCTCACGGAAGGAAACCTGTGGTTCCATGGAACACACTTTGTGAAACGCTGTCTTAAATCATCAAATTTTGTATAATTTCAGAACTTTACAAAATTTGATAATTTAAGATAATTTAATGTATCAAATTTTGACCAGGTTTCTCCACCAGATTTCTTTGTTGGACTTGTGCAAACACGATAATGGTGCTGTAGAAGAAGACACTAGATTAGATTAGATTAGATTAGATTAGTCGTCAGACTTCAACCCCAGCCAAAGTGTTAAACTGAAGTTAAGCAAGGGACTGATGCTAGTTGAATCGTGCAACGTTACCTGCTGGTCCAGGTGTGCCAATGTCACCGGTAGGTCCCTTAGGTCCCGCAGAGCCTAGAGGTCCTGTTGGTCCTTGAGAACCCTGAGGTCCTGGCGAGCCAGCTGGTCCAAGATCTCCTCTCTGTCCAGCTGAGCCAGCTGCTCCTGGGTCTCCTCTGGGTCCAGGTTGACCTGGTTGTCCAATTACACCAGCTGGACCGGCTGGACCACTGGGGCCAACAGAGCCTGAAAACATCATTCAAATTTCTTAAATCAGTATCCATAAAAAGCCAGACTTTGTAAACATATATATAATTTCGTTTATTGAAAATAGAAAGTTGACAGACCGCAACTTTTCACATAGAAGAAGCAATCACTAATATATAAAGGAATTTTTAAAAACTATGCGTTTGTGGGCACTAACCTTTATAGTTTAAATTTATACACACACACCTAAACAATAATAATCCTTTATAGTTTAAATGCATACACAATTACACAAATCTAAACAATAAACTCAGGCATACATAAAATTTGTAACAGTGCACATTATGTACATTTTCTAAATGAAAATGAATGCAGCATATCTGACACCATTGACACTATTAATAAACGTAGTATTTAAAGTATACATACATACGCATGTATATATGTATCAATCAATCAGTTTATTGCAACCATGATACAAGTACAAGTACATACACACACAAACACATATATACATACATAAATTATATATACATAAATATATATCTATATATCCCCAACAACTGCGTTTTACGTGGGACATTAGCACATGTGTTAATATTCCCATATGGTTGTCAGAAGTTCAACCATATGGGCCCATAAATATTACAATATGGGAATGTTGTTATATGGGCTTCATATGTCCTGCATGTGACACTTTGCTGCTGGCAACACATAAATGGACATTCATGCATTGCATACCCGATTGTATATATATGACCACTTAAAAATTACTTACCAGGTCCTCCAGTTCCACCAGCGGTTCCCTGGGCACCGGGCGATCCCGATGGTCCAGGCGAGCCACTTGGTCCAGGAAGACCGACATCTCCTCGAGTTCCAGGTGTGCCAGAGGGGCCTGCTTGTCCTGGGGTTCCTCTCTGACCAGTATCTCCTCTAGGGCCGGCGGAACCTGTTGGTCCAGCCGATCCCGGCTGCCCTGATGGTCCGGATTGACCTGGATCGCCTCGCAGCCCTGGCGATCCCTGGGTACCAGGCGATCCATCTTGACCAGGTGACCCTCTCGTTCCAGCTGGACCTGGTAGACCGACTTCACCACGAGGCCCGGCTTGCCCGGCCGGACCACTGCCGCCTGAAATGAGGTGTCATCTGATTAACTCTTTGAAGATTATGAAAACTTACTATAACCTGAAGAAAATACAATAAAACTGAACATGAAAGGGGATATGGTTGAATGGTTACACGCTGGCATGAAGATCAGAAGGACGCCGGTTCGATACCCACTACCCCATATGGCTGACTCAGCCTTCCACTCCCTAGGGCGACTGTAAAATGAGCAGTAGGACAAAAGGGCGCCTTTCGAGGCTGTTATCATCAGTTACTAATATCATGTAATCTTCCTGTTAAACTTCAATAAACAAATATCATCAAATTAGCAATGACTGATTTTGTGTTGCGACACTAGGTAATCTTATGAGTCTGCATTGACAGACTGGTCAGTTTGAATCAATAAACAAATATTAAAAAATTTAAATAAACACACAGCAATGATGATGATTTTGTGTTGCAAAGACAGGAAAGGAATAATTAGCATACAGGTGCCTCTTATGAGCTTCTGAACATTGACAGACGGGGATATGAGAGGAATCTATGTTTAGAAGAGGCAAAAGCAAAAACAGTCATCTTTATGCGTAATGAGGCCTGGACAATTAAAAAGACTGATCATGCATAAAATCCTGAATCTATTTTGAAATGTGTGAGGCCTGACAATTATAGAAGAATATTGCATCTGAATTGGAAGAAATGAAGGTGACAAATAAGGAGGTCCGAAGAAGATTACATTTACAGATAAAGGAAGATCTAATACAGTCAGTAATGAGAAGGAAATTGGGTCTGTTTGGGCATATATGCAGAATGGACAATAACAGAAAAATAAAAACTGTCATGATGGGTATGATGGATGGAAGTGGAAGAAGAGGAAGACCTAACAGGGAATGGACTGATGACATCAGGGATTGGTGCAAACAAGACCTACACAGTTTGAATGTATTGGCGCAAGACAGAGGATTATGGAAACAGATGACGAAATTTGCATTGGACACCTACGGGCTTTCAGCCCATGGATCCTGATGATGATGATGATGATGATGATATGAATCTATGATTACAAAATTACAATTGCAATTACAAATTACTAATGGTGATAAAAAACTGATGGTCTCTAAAATGAGAGCATATCCTACCAGAAGGTCCTGGAGATCCTGGTCCACCACTCGGTCCAGGCTGACCCCTTGCACCGGATGGTCCACTTGGTCCTGGCTGACCAGCAGGTCCAGCTGAACCTGCAAGTCCAGTATCTCCTGACTGACCCTTTGGTCCTTGAAGTCCAACATCTCCACCAGGTCCTGGTGATCCGGGAGAACCAGCATCACCCCTTGGCCCTGATGGACCAGCTGGCCCAGGTCCTCCTAGATTTACAGAATAACAGTATTTCTTATATCAAATGAATGAATGAATGAACAAATGAATGGATGAATTAATTATATTAATTAATTAACAAAATGAAACAAGGAATGAACAAATAAATGAATGTACGAAATGTAAGTAAGTATAGTCTCCACTACATTCCATCGAATCAAGGGCTACCAGGTAAAAAGCAAACCAATACTTAACATTTACATCAAATGTAAAATCAATACCTGTTATTCATAGGGTAACTTGTTAGCCAAGTATTAGTAACACATTACACTTTGCCTTTGATAGCCAAGGGGTAGCAACAGGTTGTAGCAACAGGTAATTCACCTGTTGTAGGTAAGTGGTAACACATTGGTCTTCATCACTGGTAGCCAGTGGCAGCAAAATGGTTTCAGTCCATGTTAGCAAAGTGGCAAACAAAATGGTCGTTACCCTTGGTAACCAATAGTAACAAAATTGTCTTTGCCAGTCCACTGGCAGTGCAATGATCTTTGCCTGTACTGCAAAGTGGCAACACAATGGTCCATATCATAACTAGTTACGTGGTAAGCAAATGACCAATGTCCTATGTAGCCAAGTGGTAGTACAAGTGCATATACTTATTCCATGGCCTTACATTGCTACCCACCAAGAGATCAACCCAAACAATTGGATTACTTTTTGTCAGCGCTTCAGCCAAAACCACCACAGAAGGCTGTAACCAACACAGCTGTTAATAAATGTGCTGACAAAATTGTGAATGTCCTATTACCTGCGGATCCGGCTGTTCCAGCATCTCCCCTTGGTCCAGCAGGACCTGCTGGTCCAGGTGATCCTAAATCCCCTCTGGTACCGGGTGATCCAGAAGGTCCTGGCTGTCCGGCCGGTCCAGTTCTTCCAGCATTTCCAGCCGGTCCTGGATCACCTCTTGGTCCAGCAGACCCTGGAGCACCGGACAAACCAGTTGAACCAGCAGCTCCAGGACTTCCTGCATTTCCAGGACTACCAGCACTCCCTGGAGTACCTGCATCGCCATCAGCACCAGGGCTTCCGCGAGGTCCAGCTGGTCCGGCTGGACCTACATCTCCTCGTGTCCCTGCCTGACCTGGGGCACCAGCAGTTCCTGTAACAATCAGCAGAACAATAAGTAGTTTGGTTACAATTATTAAAAAAATTAAAACAATTATTTGACAACTAAAACAGTTCCACTTGTACCATCTGTTAGCTATCAAATGACAACACTGACTTACAAAGTCTATGGGAGAAACAAAACGTGAGGGAACGTCACATCAACGTGAGATGCTGACTGCTGAGGTCAAGAAAATGAAGGTGATCATATAATTTGTACACAGCATTGCCTCCTTTGGTTCATCTTAGGAACTGATGATCATCATCATCATCTCAATATAATTATCGTATGACGGTGATGATGATGATAACGATGATGATGATGATAATGATATAATGATGATGATGATGATGACGACGACGACGACGAAGATGATGATAGTCATCATGACAATTTTATAGCAAATATAAGATAATTTAAGGAAAGTAATATTTTGCATAGACAGAAGAACATAGGAGATTTTACATTCTTGTAATAACATTCGTAGCAGTATTACTTTTTCTGTGGCCTTCGTTACAATTTGCAAACAATCGTCTTACCTGGAGATCCATTTGTCCCTGGAAGACCAGACTGACCAGATGGTCCTCTTTGTCCAGCAGGTCCTGATGGTCCTGGTTGTCCAGCTGATCCTGCAGGTCCAGCTGGTCCAGAGTCACCTCGATCTCCCTTGGCTCCTGCTGGACCCTGTTCCCCTCGGCTGCCAGCCTGACCAGGTGAGCCGACATCACCTCGAGGTCCTGATGGCCCAGGTGAACCAGTGCCACCTGAAATCAGGCCAAAGTGGTGAGACAATGACAATAGCAAAAGAGAACTTTGACATGATCACTAGGGTCACTCATTCTGATCACATGGCTCCTAATAATGCACTTCTTACTCATTCACCATCATCATCATCACAATCAAAATCACAACCACCGTTACCATCATCACATCACCAACATGATCACCATCATAATGCAACATATACATAGTGCTTTTTTCATTAAATAACAGATATTATTATAATCATCATCATGATGTCCAAGATAAAGTTGATCACCGTCCTCCTCCTCCAGCTCCTCCTCCTCTTTTCCTCCTCCTCCTCCTCCTCCTCGTCCTCCTCCTCCTCTTCCTCATAATCATCATCTGACTCACCAGGAGTAATTCCAACTCTAAAAAAATTCAGATGCCAACTTGTAAGCATTCACCATACCTTGCGTTCCAGCAGGACCTGGCGAACCGTTGGGCCCTGCAGGTCCAGCAGGTCCCAGCGGTCCAAGATCTCCTCTTGGCCCAGATGGACCTGGTTGCCCAGGTGAACCCTGTGGACCTGCCGGTCCAGTTGGACCAGGCAAGCCATTTTGTCCAGCTGATCCCAATTGACCACTTGGTCCAGTTGGTCCAGCTGGTCCTGCAGACCCAGCCTGTCCTGGTTGTCCCTGAGGTCCTGGATTTCCAGCAGTTCCTGCTGGCCCTGCTGGTCCAGTTGGTCCTGTAGGTCCTTTTGGTCCTGGCTGACCTGAACTGCCACGTGATCCTGGTGATCCAGACTGACCAGATGGTCCTAAACAATGAAATAACAAAGGAGTAAGACATTTTGTGGAAGGGGATGACCTCTGCAGTAGCCCACACTGGAATCCCAACGATTATAAGTCTGAGACTTCTCTTCAGAAGTCTCAGACTTCTGAAGAGGCTCTGTGTAACAACCCTGAACAAGCTGTACACGATTGTCTTGCTCCTCAGGTTCAGATTCGCTCATCATTTACACAAAATAATTAAAACAAGTTAATGAGACGACAAAAAAATTGTAATAAATTCACTGAGTTTATAAGGAACAGCCAAAATCAATTTCCACAAAATGGAGTAACAGGCAGTTGCCCTCATCAGGATGGGCTAGTATCCCAGTAAATAAATAAGCAGTATTTATATGCAATTTTATATCACACTTACAAAGTTTTCACCTTCCTTACTCCAAGTACTATCGTGGTACGTTACCTGGGCTTCCAAGTGGTCCAGTCTCTCCTCGGGGTCCAGATGGGCCAGACTGCCCTGCTGGACCTGCTGGTCCAGGACTTCCCGCTTGTCCAGCTGGGCCTTGCAAACCAACATCCCCAGCTGAGCCTTTCGTACCTGGTGACCCAGAAGGCCCTGTTGGTCCTTGTGGCCCAGAGGGACCACTGGGCCCAGGTGATCCAGGATTGCCAATGCTTCCCGACGAACCTAGATTCAGAAAGAAATTATTACTGCGTTTTATGATAACAATAATGATGACGATCAAAATAATAATGATAAAAGTTAGTGATAATATATACCTTGACTGGCGAATTAAATATATTAATAATTAATAATAATAATAATAATAATAATAATAATAATAATAATAAGTAATAATAATAATAATAATAATAATAATAATAATAATAATAATAATAATGGCAATAGTAGTAGTAATAATAATTAGAGTAGTAGTAGCAGTAATAATAATAATAATAACTAACAATTATATTAAAAACAGTACAAATAACAATAATACTATTAAAAATAACAAATAATAATAATACAAAATTAATAATAAAGATAACCAAATCAATCAATCAAATATGAATAACCTAATTTCTTAACCTAATTATTATCATTGACAAATTAACCTGTTTCAGTGTGCATATAATCTGCTAATCTTGTAGTCTTAACTTGAGTCTTACCTGCTGCTCCTGTTGGACCAGGTTGTCCAGTGGCGCCTTGTGGCCCCAGAGAGCCTGCTGGCCCCGGTGAACCTGACTGCCCGGTGGGACCAGAAGGCCCAGATGGTCCAACATCACCTGGTTGTCCTGCGGATCCAGAAGCTCCTGAAGGTCCACGAGGACCGGCATCACCACGGGGTCCAGAATTTCCTCTAGGTCCGGTAGGTCCACTAGGACCAGCCTGTCCGGGTGTTCCTGATGCACCAGCTCCTCCTGTTGGACCACGTTGACCGGAAGGACCAGGTGGACCTTGATTGCCTGGTCCCCCTGCAGGACCACTAGGACCTACACTCCCTACTGGTCCCTGTGATCCAGTGCCACCAGATGCACCTGAAGAAACCCATCAAAAACAGTTATTGTTACATTCAATGGATCTGTTTAACTAATTCAGCACAGTAAATTAGTATTATTGTTGTTATTAATTATTATTAGTAAGTGTTATTTATTAGACACCACGATCTACTGACGATGCATCAATCAATATAGCTGAACAATATTATTGTGAGTGAAGGACAGGCCCAAGGTTAATATTTTTAAGGTGAACTTTTACCCAGTGGGTCCCTTGAATGGGCGCTATATAAATTTATGAATGAATGAATGAATGACGGTTCCTACACAGTAACCGCCTCAGAGAAAGCCCAGTCCTGTACTCTCCACATTACAAGGTGGGCATCCTAATTAATTGGCCTCATACCTAAAATAACCTAAGCATACCGAAAATAACCTAAGCATACCTAAACTTGCCTAAACCTGAAATTAAGAATACCTAAACTGGCCAGAACCATCTGAATAGATTTTGTTTATTAATTCATACTGACACTGAAACCAATTTCTCACTGAATTTGAGTCACACGCGTTCCATTAGTTACTTAAAAGCATCTGTCTCTACGAAATCGGAAGAACCCAAAAAACCTGTCTCCATGGAAAACATTGAAAATAGTTTTTTATAGAGGTATCCTGCCAGCATGTCCACACGGAGCCCATACAGGACCCATACTCCCATCTATAGGCCCAATGGCCCATATTCCCATGGACCCGTGTAGAGCCCATGTGGATCTAATGACCACGTTCATACCCGCATGGTGAGCATAGCACCCTAATCTAATATAAGACTTGCATAGGTGTGCCGTCATTATAATCCATGGCGCCAGCGCTCATGAATAAGCTGGTGCCCTGAACTTGGCGTTACGACCATGATTAATGCACAAGGCATGAATCGTATCGTATCGTATTTCAGCATTTGTAAAGCGCCTCTCGTAGGGTGAACCGTTCAGTAGCGCTCCCAGTGTGCTTAGCCCCGCGAAAAGAAACAGGTTTTGAGAAAAGCGAATGAAGAAGAGACTGCCGGATAGAATTTTAGAGCGAAAAGAAGGAGAAAGAGCATTCCAAAGAGAAGGACCAATTGAAGCAAAGGAACTAGGCTGAGCCATAGAAGTTCTAGGACCGGGAACCAAGAGGTCGCGTCTATTGCAGGAACGAAGTGGGAGGAAGCTGAATGAGGCCGAAGTATTACGCCAACCAGATATTTCGGGGCAAGAAGAAGAGCAGTCCCTTAAGCTAGCCCTGAGGCACCCATGGGTATGAAGTCTTAGCAGCTTCATTTGCTTAGCCTCGGCACACGAGGGTGATTGGCCAGTCCTCTCCCTCGCCGTCTCGTCTTCCCACCGACAGTGTATGATCAGTGTACTCATTATAGCGGAGTTGGCTAGGGGATGCAGGTGGAGCAGAAATCTCGAAACATATTTCTGCCCTGGCAGGGATTTGAACCCTCAACCTCTCGACTGACAGTCCAGCACGCTAACCACTACACTATCGAGCAACCACAAGCTGTGTGAAGCTGTACTGAAATTGGAAAACCAGTTAAAATCCATTAAATTCTAGTTAAGGCAGGTAAGGTTTGCATTGTTGCCTTACCTGGGGCACCAAGCTGGCCACTTACTCCAGGAGCTCCTATGCTTCCAGGAGGTCCATCTGGACCAGAGGGTCCAATTGGTCCACTCACACCTGGTGGACCAGAAGGACCTGGTGAACCTCGTTCACCAGCATTATTTGCTCCAGGCGGACCTTGATCTCCTTGGGGTCCAGCATCTCCTGTTGGTCCTTTTGGACCGAGCTGTCCTTGAGAGCCAGCAGGACCCAAGGGACCAGGTTGGCCTGAGGGTCCTGCAGGTCCACTGGGACCCTGTTGCCCAGCTGATCCTTGTGGTCCTTGTGGTCCAGCTTCTCCACTTGGTCCAGTAGGTCCTGACGGTCCCTTCTGTCCAGCCGGGCCAGTGGGTCCTGAAAGTGTTCAACCAATTGCACGAATTGTTATCAATCAATTCTGTAATTTTCATTCAGGAAATATTTCAGTTTATGAAATTCGTACTTATGAAATTTATTATACTCTTCTCAAAGTTACTGAATTTCCCAGCCCTTATGTCTTGCAAATCTACAAGTTCTTCAGCACGATACAAATGATTCATCCACACTAACAACAGATGCCTTGTATTATTCACACTTTAGAGAGTTCAAAGTGGAGTGTCTGTCTGTCCGTCTGTCGGTCTATGTGTCTGTCTGTCTGTCTGTCTATCAGTCTGTCTATGTGTCTGTCTGTCTGTCTATGTGTCTGTCTGTGTCTGTCTGTCTCTCTGTTTATCTATCTGATTTCAAAGTCAAAAGCACTGAGATTCAAAACTGAGGTTCTGCATACCTAATCCTCCTGTAGGGCCAGACGGTCCAGAAGGTCCTGCATCTCCTCGATCTCCATTTGGTCCAGTTGGGCCAGGCGGTCCTTGTTGACCCTGATTTCCTTGTGACCCAGGCGAACCGGCTGGTCCTGATGCACCCACAACTCCAGGAGCTCCAGCAAGACCTGGAGTTCCCGTTCCTCCTGGAAATCCCTGTGGTCCATTTGGTCCAATAGGTCCTGTGTCTCCCACATTCCCTGGCGTTCCTATAGGGCCTGATACTCCAGCTGGTCCAAGCGGTCCACTGGGACCCGGAGCTCCAGTGAAACCAGCGCTACCTAGTAATGGAAAATGAATCAGACACATAAAACAGAAGTAAAATAATGAAAAAGTAATTAATAAATCTTAGCAGCAAAGAAATTAATTATAAATTTAATCATTTTAATGCTCAGTCACAAACTCCATTCCTCCTTCTTTCAAATGCAAACTAATAATAATAATAATTATTATTATCATTAAATTATTAACAACAATAATAATAATTGGTAAGAATTAGCAACCTGACCAAAAATGTATTTGATAATTTGAGAAACCAAGAACATTACATTAAGTAAGCATGACGCAGGTCTATATTATTAATTTTTCAAACAAAGTAATATGATCTAAGTCTTAAAACAAAGTCTGGCTTTAATCAAAATGTATGATGGAGCATTACTTTATTATGTATGATGGAGCATTACTATTATTATTATTATCATTATTATTATTATTATTATTATCACTATTATTATCACTATTATTATTATTATTATTATTATTATTCATTATTATTGTTATTATTGTTGTTCATTCTTATTTATTATCACCATTATTATTGTTACTATTATGGCTACTATTATTGTTACTTATTACTATCATTTTATTATAATTATGTTCAAATCATTATTACTACTATTATTGTTATTATTATTATTTATTATTATTATCATTAATTATCGCCCATTATTATTATCAAAGTTATTTTTGCACCAATTATGTCTTAAGTATCCAATGACTAAGAATAATAATTGGGTGCGGATCAACTGTAGGTAAAGGATTTGCTCAAGTTACCTACACAGTAACCATCTGATGAAAGGCACGAACCGCATACCCTCCATTTACAGGTGAGCTCTCAAAGCAAACTGCTACATTGTCACACTGTGTAACCAAAGTTTACTCAGCATTACATTATATTACACTTGTAACATAGCAGAATATTCATCCCCACCTGCGCTCCCAGCTGGTCCCGCTGCTCCTCGAGGTCCAGGGCTTCCTGGTGCTCCAAGGTTACCAGCTGGTCCAGGGGAACCTTGAGGTCCAAGGTCTCCAGGTTGTCCTGCATCGCCCTTCAGTCCTTGTTGTCCAGTGTATCCAATACCTCCAGCAGCACCGAGCGATCCTGGCTGGCCCGGTTGACCATCGGGGCCTCTGGGGCCCTGTGGTCCTGGTGGACCTGTTTCAAACGAAAACAACCAGCAATAGAAATTGGACTGATGATCTGCGTTGCACTAAACACCATCGGCAGAATCAACATTCCTAACTAATTTATTTCATTTGTTGATTTAAACTTTTCTTCTTCTCCATAAACATTTGAAAATCACCAACACGTAGTCGACTGCAGCTCTAGGTTGTCCGCTCATCAGAAACTGAGGAGTGTCACTAGAGGAGCCACATAAATTTGAAATGAAAATTACAATAATTAGGTCTACATATTTCAACCAAGCAATTATACATTTATTAATTTTATTGTCAATATTTTTTTATATTATTCTGTTACAAACAAATATTTGGAATACCTTGTACCAAACTGCAGCTTCAGCTATAAATAGAGTTCTCATTAAAGCTTTAACACCAGTTGTTAATTTAAATGAACAGTATGAAGTATAGTCTACAGAATCATACCAGCAGATCCAGCACTTCCCGGAGTTCCACTAGCACCAGCAGATCCCCTCTGACCAGCTGGTCCAGAAGGACCTGGCACACCATTGGAACCAGGAACACCCAGAGATCCAGAGGTTCCAGGATTTCCTGAAGGCCCAGGATCACCTGGGAAACCCCTTTGGCCGGAAGGTCCCTGCGATCCAGCCTGTCCGGTGGGTCCCTGCTGCCCAAGCGGACCTGATGCTCCTGGTGACCCTGGAGATCCTTGCTGGCCAGGTTGACCAGGACCTCCTGGGCCTCCAGATGGACCAGGTTGTCCAGAAGGTCCAGGGAAACCAGTTGCTCCAACGGACCCGGGAGCACCACTTGCACCTGAAAGTCACCAGATGTCATTAATTTGTTATAACCTCTTACAGTTAATTGCTACAAAAGAAAATAAGATGAGAAAAGAAATCAGCAGGATATGCCTCATGTTTAAATGACTTCAGAAATGTCTTTTATTGTTGAATTGATTTAAAACACATGTATCTTCATAAGAACATGTCCTCTCTTAGCAAGGAAGGACATCTTTGCATGCTATTTTCTTAGATCCAACCTGTTCAAAAGTACTTTGCGAATCAATGTATCATTAATGACATTAAGTTGTGCATGCCCTTTGATTACATTTGCATGTTCTATCATCCATTTCTAAATATGTTTGAAATCGCTGTATACAATGCAATACATGTGCGCTCGTCAGATGCAAACAAAGGCTAATTACTTACTTACTCACTCTCCTAGTTTCTCATTTTCTTCTAGCACGGTCTGTGATAAGTTCTGAAGTGGGATTAAAGACTTATGTATAAAATCAGAATTATTTAACTAGTTCTACCATTTAAGCATCATAAAGCCAGCCATAGCTCAGTGACAAATCAGTTACAGAAAGAGAGAACGAGAGTGCCTGAGACAGGCAGCCAGAGAGACAGACAGAACACAGATAGACACAGGTATACAGACAGACAGACACACAGACAGAACATACAAGACAGACAAACAGAACACAGACATGCAGACAGACACACACTGACAGACAGAATACAGTCAGACAGAAAGATAGATAGACATACAGAACACACACACATATACAGACAGACAGACAGACAGACAGACAGACAGACAGACAGACCGACAGACAGACAGACAGACACAAAGACAAACAGACAGAACACAGACAGACAGACAGAGAGATCAGAACACAGACAGACAGACAAACAGACAGACAGACAAACAGACAGACAGACAAACAGACAGACAGACAAACAGAACATAGACAGATACACACAGATAAACACAGACGCCATCTGCACACAGCTATTACTGCAGCTATCAGAGAGAGGCAACAACTGACCCGCAATTCCACTTTGACCAATAGGACCTGGTTGTCCAGCCTGTCCAGCCGATCCCGTGCCACCTGGAGGTCCAGAAAGTCCAGGTGAGCCTTGTGGCCCCACAAATCCGGAGTCCCCTTGAGGACCTTTGCTTCCAGGTGGACCACTTGGTCCAGATGGTCCGGATGGTCCGGAATCTCCCCTTGGCCCAGAGGGTCCAGCGGCACCAGGACCCCCACCAGGACCTGTGATCCCAGACGGTCCACTCGGTCCTGGTGGACCAAGAGGTCCAGAAGGTCCTGGAGGTCCTCCAGGGCCACTCAACCCTGGCTGGCCAGCAAACCCTGCATCTCCAGAGGGTCCGGAAGGTCCAGCCGGTCCGGCGGGTCCTTAAAAACCCAACATATTCATTTAAATGTATTTAATCACTTTGAAAGACTAATAAAGCTTCAGCTAATTAACTTCATTAAACTTTATTTAAAAAACAAGTGTTGCTGCTTTAAAAAGTTTGAACAGAAATTACAGTTACCTGAAGGTCCTGAAGGCCCAACTGGACCTGGAGGTCCCAAATCTCCTGCCGGTCCAGAAGGACCAGAAGGACCACTTGGTCCACTCGGCCCAGAAGGTCCTGATGGTCCTAGTGGCCCAGGTTGTCCAATAGGACCAGGTTGTCCCACTGGTCCGGGGAAACCAGGATCTCCCCTAAACCCATTACCACCCTGAGTTCCTGCTGGTCCAGGAGCTCCACCTGGACCGTTTGATCCTTTTGGTCCAGGAAAACCGGTTGCTCCTGCAGGACCTTGAGGTCCAGCATTACCACTTGGTCCAGGAAACCCTGCAGCTCCAGGCTGTCCGTTGGGTCCTGGTTGACCTATTGGACCGGACGTTCCAGGATCTCCTGCAGGACCACTTGAGCCAGGTGAACCAGATTGACCACTTGGTCCTGGTTGTCCTGCATTGCCTCTTGTTCCTAAAAATCAAAACAGAAATGTATGTTTCGACGAAACTGCATTCAACTGTAAAATATGTCAACTTTTAAAAGTGATGCTCTCAATTCGGTGGTGATGATTATGATGATGAGAAGATGATGATGATGATGATTACTGTGACAGAGTCTTCATCAATCATCATCTTCATCGCCATCATCCTTGATGTGTACCATCATTGTTGGAGTCAAAAATAGCAAGTCACAATACAGGATATCATCGACATTCAACATGCCACCACCATCAGCATCAACGCTGTCGTCATCATCATCATCATCACAGCCATCATCATCATAACCATCACCATCATAACCACCATCATCATCACCATCATAACACTATCACCATCATCATAATCATCTTCATCATCATCATAATCATCACCACTATCATCACTATTATCATCATCATAATCAGCTCCAATTGAATTCATCAATATCTTACCTGATGGACCCTGTGGCCCAGATGGTCCAGGCGGGCCACTATCACCCCTTGAACCTGCTGATCCTGCTGGCCCTGCTGGTCCCACTGGCCCAGGACCCCCCACATCACCAGGTGCACCTGGGAATCCATTAGGTCCAGATGGTCCAGATTGTCCTGACGGTCCATTGGGACCGGGTGGACCTTGATTTCCAGGACCTCCGGGTCCGCCAGCAGTTCCACTTGGTCCAGGAAAGCCAGGCTGTCCAAGTGGTCCAGGTGGACCTTAAACGACAACAAAATCAATTATCAATCAGCCGTTTATTGAATCAACAACAGCACAATTAATTAACAATCAGTCATTTAAAAATTTTTTTTAATCTGCTGATGCCGTCAACAGGACAGCCCTAAAGGATAAAATAATCCGCTATTGCAGGGCTGGCCCTTTTCCATATTACATTTACAGTTACTGATGGCAAGACGATTTTTATGATCATATAGTTATAGAAAATTCAACTTAAATAACAATTTTAGGGCTAAATCATAGCCAAACAACTAAATAACAATTACAGAATAAATCTCTTTGTAATTTATAACTTCGAGGTTGCAAGTTTAGTTACCCAAATTTTCCACACATTAATCAAACTGGCATACGAATCAAAGGAGTAGAATTCTCATTATGGTACATGGTAGCCAGTTGGTTAGAGCTCTTGCCTTGTAAAGAACCGAGTATGAGTTCAAGCCTCCCCAATAAATGGTTACGGTTTAGGGACCCTTTGCAAGTCCTTCACTCGTAAATGCTCAGAGGCATCAACTGATACTTGGTCATTACATAGTTGTGTTTAAAAAATGCATAATAATAATAACGATTATAATAATGATTATAACGATGATAAAGATGAAGATGACGACGACGATGATGATGTTAATAATAATAATAGTAGTAGTAGTAGTAGTAATAATAATAATAATAATAATAATAATAATAATAATAATAATAATAATAATAGTAATAGTAATAGTAGTAATAATAATAATAATAATAATAATAATAATAATAATAATAACAATACATTTCCATCAAAGCCTAAGAATCATACCTATATCCTGGCTAATAAAACTAAAACTAATACTTAATATCTTAAATTACCTCCAGATTTTTAAACATCTGCCTCTTCAAATATACACATAAAACAAGCCTTTGAAAAAAAAGCTGAGTCGGTATAACACATGAAACCTGCTTTTTGCAAATATACAATCTGTAAGCACCTTGAGATCCAGCAGACCCAGGACCACCGGACTGTCCTTGAGGACCAGAATCTCCAGGTTGTCCTTTAAAGCCATTTTGGCCTGTTGTTCCGGGTGGACCCGATGGTCCTGAAGGTCCGGCAGGTCCAGGAGGACCTGGGTTACCAGTTCCTCCCGCAGCTCCAGCGCTACCGAGTGGACCAGCAGGACCTGGAAAGCCCTGTTGTCCTCTGTCTCCAGCTTGTCCAGGAGATCCAGCTCCACCAGGCGACCCACTAGCTCCAGCAGGACCGGGTGACCCGATTGGTCCCACAGGTCCAGAACCACCAGAAGTTCCACTTGGTCCTGCTGGACCGCTGGGTCCTGAAGGTCCCAGTGGACCTTAAAACACACCAAGACAAACTGATATTCAAGGTTCTCCAAAAATATTGACCATAATACAAAACATTATGATTCTTATTTTCATTGTAATTGTAATTAACTATAACCATTTTGTTAATTTTTCCCAGTGCAAACAGCAGATAACAAGAAACACAATGTACAGTAATGTTGGAATACAACAGGAAGGGCCAGAAGGGGTCAAGGTCCCGTTTATTAGGGTTGCCCATGTAATATAAAATAAGTGTAGAATGACAAATGATTAGCCTATTATTTGCTAATTAATTAATTAATTAATGCATTAATTAATTAATTATTAATTTCAATTTATATAGCACTACTTCAAAATAGACTGATCACAGATGCTCCCGACCAAACACAACGAAACCATGGTTGAAAAGAATGGTCTACAAGCGCTTGAGGAAAAGAGGCAAAGCAAGAGTTTCATAAAATATTATTAATCTAGCTATTCAAAGTGATTTTCATTTCATCAATGAATTAGTTAGTCATTCAATGTGACATTGTGACTTCCTCTTTATCATTTAATATTAGTGTCTTACCAGGTCCGCCTTGAAATCCTGCTGATCCAGCTGGTCCTGGGCCACCGGCTGGGCCTGCAGGGCCTGGTTGCCCTGTTCCACCGGTGGGTCCTGGTGGTCCTTGTGGTCCAGGCGACCCAGATGGTCCTGCTGAACCAGGATTGCCTGCAAACCCAGAAGCCCCAGCTGACCCTTGCGGTCCAAGACTGCCCTGAGGTCCACTTGGACCGGTCGGTCCAGAAGGCCCAGGTTGACCAAGTCCACCTTCACAATAAACAAGTTACCAGTTGCAATTGTAAATGAACATTTATATAGCACCACTCAACACTCAACAGCAAACAAATCAGAGTCACTCGAATGTAACAGTCCTGTAACAATACATACATTGACTATGCAACCTTTACTTGTATCTGAAAGACTTAGGACTATTCAAATTCCGACATATATCAAAGAGAAACAACCTGTGCATAAATGATAGGTTTATTGAAGATAATAATGGCCAGGGTAAAAGACTAAAATAATATTAATTCTGTTACCAGCAGGTAAGTCTGAGAGGTATTTGTGCTGAAACAGGTATGCCTGGGAGGTCTAAGAGTGCTGAAACAGGTAGTTCTAACAAGTACAATAATATATGCACAGAAACCAGTAGGTCAAGAAGGTATACATGTGTGTTGAAACAGGCAGGTCTAATAGGTAAAAGGTATATGTGTTGAAACAGGTAGGTTCAGGAGGTCTAACTGGGTTGAAACAGGTAGTCCTAACAAGTATGTATGCACCGAAACCAGTAGGTCAAAGGGGTATGTGTGCTGAAACAGGCAAGTCTAACGGTAACACGTAAACACGTTGAAACACGTAGATCTAACAGGTATAAGTGTGTTGAAACAGGTAGGTCTAACAGGTATTTGTGTGTTGAAACAGATAGGTCTAACAGAGATAAGTGCACTGAAACAGGTAAGTATAACAGGTGCAAGTGTGCTGAGACAGGTAGGTCTAAGGGGAAACGTGCTCTGCAACAGGTATGTGTAACATGTATAAATGTGGTTTAATCCAATACTGGAATCAAAGCCAATTCAGTAATCACTGACTTACCTGGAGTGCCCGTTCCCCCAGCAGGTCCAGATGGTCCACTTGGTCCGGATGGTCCAACTGGACCTATGGGTCCAGGTGGTCCAGACTGACCATTGTTGCCTGCAGGACCAGGAGGTCCAAGCGGTCCCGAAAATCCTGCTGGACCTGAAGCACCTTGTGAACCCGGGTCACCTGACAAAATGTTTATAATTTTTTTTAATGTACAAAACAAAAGAAATGAGAAAGATAATCTAAGCAGTTAACAGAGGAAGTCAAGAGAATAGAATTGAAGGATTAAAGACAGGTCAAATCATAAACTGATTAATTGAAAAAGACACTAAAAAATTTGATCTTATTGCTTCTATAGTACCATTACAATAGACTTCTATAATAGCACCATTAGCGTAGTATGAAACAAAAATAAATTACGGTAGAATAAATTAGGGTAGAACCCAGAATTAATTATGGTAGAATCAAGAATAAATTAGGGTGGAACCAAGAACAAATTAAGGCAGAACCAAGAATAAATTAGGATAGAACACAGACAGCTAAGAATTTTGAAGTACAAGCAGAGAAAAATTTGAATGCTTCATTTCCTGTTCTCAGTGTTTCAAACTCTGCTTGTATATTTTTTTCACAATTGTTCTCATTATTATCTTAATAGATGTCCTCAAAATTTTGTTGATACTTGTCCTTAACACTTTCTTGATAATTTTTCTCTCAACATTTTGTTAAAAACTGTCCTTGAAATTTTTGTATGATTGTCCTGAACATTTTCTTAATAACTGTCCTCAACACATTAACAATTGCCCTAAACGTTTTAGAAATAATTGTCTTAAACATTTTGCTAATAACTGTCTTAAATATTTTGCTAATAATTGTCTTAAACATTTTACAAATAATTGTCTGAAACATTTTGCTAATAATTGTCTTAAATATTTTGCTAATAATTGTCTGAAACATTTTGCTAATAATTGTCTGAAACATTTTGCTAATAATTGTCTGAAACATTTTGCTAATAATTGTCTTAAACATTTTGCTAATAATTGTCTGAAACATTTTGCTAATAATTGTCTGAAACATTTTGCTAATAATTGTCTTAAACATTTTGCTAATAATTGTCTTAAACATTTTGCTAATAATTGTCTTAAACATTTTGCTAATAATTGTCTTAAACATTTTGCTAATAATTGTTTTAAACATTTTGCTAATAACTGTCTTAGACATTGTGCTAATAATTGTCTTAAAATATTTTGCTAATAATTGTCTTAAACATTTTGCTAATAATTGTCTTAAACATTTTGTTAATAATTGTCTTAAACATTTTGCTAATAATTGTCTTAAACATTTTGTTAATAATTGTCTGAAACATTTTGCTAATAATTGTCTTAAACATTTTGCTAATAATTGTCTTAAACATTTTGCTAATAATTGTCTGAAACATTTTGCTAATAATTGTTTTAAACATTTTGATAACAATTGTTTTAAACATTTTGCTAATAACTGTCTTAGACATTGTGCTAATAATTGTCTTAAAATATTTTGCTAATAATTGTCTTAAACATTTTGCTAATAATTGTCTTAAACATTTTGCTAATAATTGTCTTAAACATTTTGCTAATAATTGTCAAACATTTTGCTAATAATTGTCGTCAACTGGAAACATTAATGGTTATGAACTTGTCCTTCATTAGAGTTTGAGACATAAACTACAACTACGATTTCAATAAGCTATGAAAACCTAACTTTACCTTTTGTTCCCGCAGGTCCCAAAGGCCCAGGTGATCCTGCAGGTCCAGCAGGACCAGGCGGTCCTGTCCCACCCAAGGGCCCTGGCGGTCCAGAAGATCCTGGTGGTCCTGACGGTCCTAAAGGTCCACTAGGTCCTAAGGGTCCGGATGGACCAGGTTGACCCAACGTTCCTGGTGAACCAGGGAATCCAGATGATCCGGCGGTCCCAGTTCCTCCTGTTGCACCTTGTTGTCCTTGAGAACCTTGATTTCCAGCAGGTCCAAGAGGCCCTGGTGGTCCGACAAATCCAGGAGGTCCAGCCAAACCAGGACTACCTTGATTTCCTTGATTGCCAGCTGGTCCAGGACCGCCAGGTGTCCCTGCGGTTCCGGGCTGGCCCGATAAACCTATGGATCCTGCTGGCCCATTCGGCCCAGTAGGACCAGATGGTCCTGGTTGGCCTGGCGCACCAGGAGTTCCAGAAGGACCCGATGGCCCAGGAGGTCCAAGTGGCCCTGGATTACCAGCGAACCCAGTGCCTCCTGCTGAACCAGATGGTCCACTGGGTCCCAATGGTCCAGGGGGTCCATTTGGGCCAGGGGAACCAGGAAATCCACTCGGACCAGTTGGTCCTGCAAGATGGAAAGCAAAATCAAATTCAAATAATTTGTCGGATTGAACACATTTATTGAGAAAAGACAGAATAAATTTTTAAAGTTTTAAATATAGAAATAACAGTAAAATAAAACAAATGGTGTGCAAAAACTTTTCATTTTTCATAAACCTAAGAAGCAGCAGAATTAGTGGTAAAATAAAATTAAAATTGATTAAATGACTCAGTGACTCAAGGTGGAAGGACCAAGCAACCTATAACTGCTGAGTCATTTAAGAAATATAACAGCAAAAACAGCAGAAATATTATGTGTAAACATGAATTAATTATTTATTGACTGTTAATGATTTGAACTAAATGACTCAGGAATTAAATCATGCATCAAACTCGTTTACAAACTATATGACGATATAACACGCATGAACATTAAGAATTATTATTTATATAATAAATAATTATTATTTCTTGAGCAACAGCATAGATGCAAAATGGTTGAGCCAAGAAAAAATGTTTAATGGTGTCAACGACACAATATGAATTTAAAGCATAATATACAGATTACTGAAGTTTTCTCAAAAACCAATGAAAAAATTAACTGAGACGAAATTTAAAAAAAACAAATACTGGAAAACGTTCCCGAAAACAAAAACCTGAAGAAACGTGAGTTTTAAGACAACATAGAAAATAACGAATTTTTTATCGATGTAACAAAATATAACCATGGTAGTTTTAAAAAACCAGTTGAAATATATAAAGTTTACCGGTCGGTCCCGAAGGTCCCTGCTGGCCGGACTGACCCGGTGGCCCGCTGTATCCAGACGCTCCAAGTACTCCCGGGGGTCCGGACAATCCAGGCGCTCCTAAAATCCCACTCGATCCGGTTGCTCCTGTTGCACCAGTTGCTCCTGGTCCTCCTAAAACAATAAAATCAACTTACTTACTGTTAACCGCTCAGTTAAAATACTTTAAATACTCCGCATTATATTGAGACGATGGACTCCGTTCACAAACACTTTTTGGCCCTTTGCTGAGATATTTTTGCGTTATAATTATTGGTTCGAGACAAGTGCATCAAACTTATTGTCAGCTTATTTCTAAAAAATCTACAATAATTATTGACTGATTGCAAACGACGACAATAATTAACTTATTGTTTAATTCGCCGAAATGCGGCATAAATTGGTGACGTCATCCATCTTGTTGTAGTCACTGTTCCTTTGTGACGTAATTTAGGCTCTTGCTGCTCAGTGACGTCAATGTTAAATATGTAAGTAAGTAAATGCTCGGTGACCTACTGTTCACAGAGATGTTGTACTTGGTACTTGAACCTGAGTAGGTGACAACTCGAGTACAGTTTTTGAATGCTTGTACTCGTACTTGTAATTGAGACCAAAGTAGCCTACTTATACTGGGGACTTCACATTGTGAGAAAAGTTCTTTAAAATGAAAAAATTCAGCATACAACTGATAGAGTGATAGGCCTTTGCAGGCAATCGGATAGGATACCAGTTAGCTAATATTTTCTCACGTGCAATTCTAAATGTGTTCACGAGTCTTACGAAATGATCAGTGAAAATACATCGTTGATCTTAATCGCTTCAGACATAAATAGCCTATATCCTGTTCTTGCGCTTTATAAATTGAATAATGATGACGACGACTATGACGACGAGTGCGCCTAGCTCGTTCTGATTACGTTTTTTTGAGCTGGTGCTATATAAATTTCGAATTACAGTTACAGTTACAACTGCCACCAGTGTTACGATGCAGACCCAATATTATGTGTCCAGTGAACATGGCTACGTATCTGGGGAGCTACATGCGCTGGGCACCAGGTTATTCACGAGCGCTGCGTCGTATCAGAGGGTTGCACAGAGGACGTCCGAGACCGGTTACCAGAGAGACCAGAGAGAAAATATAAGAGGTCATGCATTTACGTTTTACTGGGTTTATCTGAATCTAGCAGCGCAAATTCACTCGAATGGCAATCAATATGCATGCAGCTAACTGGGACGGAAGTGAACGTAGTGTCTTTGTAAGTATGCCTACCCGGAGAAGGAGAAGCGATGCAACTGAGAGTCAGAAGTTGGCCGAGCTTCGTGCGAAGGCTGGAAAAGTCCGGAACCCAGAGCTGCTGGACCTCCTCTGGACTCGTGGCCACTTGCTGCAACTCCTTGAATCCGAGCGTGTCCGTTGATGGAACAACGGCCACTCCTAGGATCTTGACACCAGCGCTCTTTACGACGTTCGCCTGGATCGTTGCCGCCGTAGGATCGTTGGCCCGACCGTCCGTGATTATGACCAACGCCTTCTGACACATAGGTCGCGGCGACTCCTGGAAGAGGTTCACAGCCATCGAGAGGGCTTCCAGGAGGTTGGTGGAGCCTCCGACGAAGGACATGGCATTGCAGGCGGCCGTCACCGACGCGCGACTGCTGTACTGGCTGAGTCTGAAGATGGTCCGGGCGTTCGTGTCGTAAAGGATCATTCCGACGCGCACGGAAGTCGACGAGACGTTCAGGTACTGCATGACATCGTTGCAGACGAAGTTGAGCAGAGTGTTCCAGTTGATGATGGAGATACTGCTGCTGTCGTCCAAGGTGAAAACCAGATCCATGCAAGTGTTACAGGTGGCTACACGAAAAAAACCAGAGAAAAACACTCACACTGTTGCATAATAAATTATGTAATGTAATTTACTGTAAGATTACAATAACGATATGATAATAATTATGATACTGATATTTCTTTATCGGCTCGATTGTAATAAGCACACAGAGTGAGAAAAAGACAAATGATGAAATTACAAGTATCACCGATACTAAAATATTAAATTAACAAGTAGATTAATGAATTAAAAAGTATTTTTGCACAGATATTAAAATATGCAAAAAGTTATAATTATAACCGAAGAGAAGCTTAAAGGTAACGAATGATATGTTTAACAAAATAATGAAATTAGTATTTAAAAAACATTGCGATTACCAATGGTATTTCAAAAAACATTACAAGTAAGAGTGGTACCGGAACATTAAGTTAATCTGTGGCTTAATTAAATTGAGCATGATAAAACAGATAACCTCGAGCAGTAGGCTATAGAACACAAAGGGAGACCCAGAAGGGTGGATATCCCGCTAACCAGGGCCCTTCCCCCAATTATCTGGGGTATCATTTTGATGGTTTGTTGTCTAACAATATGATTCTGTTAGATAACAAATCTCTTCGCCAGCCAAGAGAGCTTCTTAGAAATGCGCTCTGTATACATAACCAGATACAGACATAAATGAACACGACTCATTCGTTGATCCATTCATTCAGAGAGTTTACATAGTGCATGTCAAAGATAATTATTACTCAAAAGCGCTCACAACGAGCTCACCACTCGACCTTCTTTTTTAAAACAATTTATACACAGTGCATTATTAAGCTTCGTTTGATGTTCTGCAATTCCTTACTCTGTGCTTCTGTTGGCTGAACGGACGTTGACAGGAGCACTGCCACAGCCAAGACAACGCCAACCAAAGGCCAACACCCACTGGGGGGTGCAGCCCCTGAACGGAACTTCATCTTGACAAGCAGATTTACCGTCTGAAACACACATATACAAACGTTAGAGTTTATAGTCAGAGTCATCCCTTTTCTATAGCGATGCCATACGTTTTGCATTTTCCAACACCCGCTCGTGGTCAGTCTCAACTGCGTTCGGGAAAGAGCTACTTCCTAGGGTAGTCCGGAAAGGCTGTGATTCGTAGAAGCAGTGCATATGTTAACGGGTTTGGACTACTGGGACAAAGTCTGCTACTCTACTTTCAATGTTATTGGAAACTAACATTGAGAGTAGAGTATTACTTGGGACAAATCACCCAAAATACTGGGACAAATCCTAAAACTAGGAAATTTGTCCCAGTAGGCCCTAGTTATACAGTTAAAATATGCACTGCGTAGAAGAACATTCGGTGCATCTGGCCCAACGGTTTGGAATGCTCTGCCCGTTGAACTCCGTGTTCCGGAACTTTCTGTCGAAAGCTTCAGGAAGAACTTAAAGACTTACCTGTTCACGTCACCTGACAAAACAGATCTACTCTTAGCCGTCAGCCGCGTGTTGAGATACACTACCTTGCGCTATAAAAATCTTCATATGATGATGATGATGATGATGATGATGATGATGATGATGATGATGATGATGATGATGATGATGATGATGATGATGATGATGATGATAATAATAATAATAATAATAATAATAATAATAATAATAATAATAATAATAATAATAATAATAATAATAATAATAATAATAATAATAATGGTCACAATACATATCCGACATCAGCTGCTACGGTTATCGGTTAGATTAGATTAGAATAGATTAGATTGGATTAGTTAAGATTAGGTTAGGACTGGATTAGATTAAATCAGACGATAACAGGTTAGATTAAAATTAGTTTAGAATCGATTCTGTCAATGACTCAATATCATAATTATCAGATTGGATAAGAAAAGATAGAAACAGATCAGATTAGATTTTATCAATTTAGATTAGATTAAAATATCCGCTCACCTATTGCACATCTCCCGTTCAATTACTATCGGAATCGTGACGTGTCTTGGCGTGTCTTGACGTGTCTTGACGTGTCTTGACGTGACGCGCAGTCGCAGAAGTCAAGTAAGTCAAGATGAGAAGAAATGGACTTCAACGAGCAGAGTCCCGTCGCTTAGAAGCGATCGCTACAGGAGACCAATCTCTGAAAATGATTCACATTTACCGTTGAATGTAAAAGATTTTTAAGTACTTTATTTTCTGGCTAGATTATTTATTTAGCCCTAGTTTATTCTCCTTGCGACGCGGTGAACGGTTCACCCTACGAGAGGCGCTTTACAAATGCTTAAATACGATACGATACCATACGATATGTATGTATGCATGCATGCATGTATGTATGTATGTATGTATGTGTGTATGTATGTATGTATGTATGTATGTATGTATGCATGTAATATATGTATGTATGTATGTATGTAATGTATGTATGTATGTATGTAATGTATGTATGTATGTATGTATGTATGTATGTGTATGTATGTATGTATGTATGTATGTATGTATGTATGTATGTATGTATGTATGTATGTATGTATGTATGTATGTATGTATGTATGTATGTATCCAAGTATGAATGCATGAATGTATGTAATGTATGTATGTATGTGTGGTTCTGGTCTGGCTGTCACAGGCTGTTGTCTGGAAGGAGAACTGTAAGCCTTTAAAAAATCCTCTGCGGTTGGTGTAACTGTGCTTACCAACCTGTTGGGTGAGATTCTTAACCAAAGCAAGACGGGCTGCTTGCGTCGCCAAACCTGCAGGCGCTCAGGGCAAGACCTATTCTTAAACTGAAGGAGGGCAGCCAGAAAGGCAACCTTAGGCATGCTTCAGCGACCCAGCTGTAAAAGAAACCCCACTGCTTCACCCACCCACCCTCACTCCCTCCATTCCGCCCCCACCGTCATCACGACTATAGCACTAACCGCAAAAAACGTTGCATGAAAAAACACAAAAGCCTACATTAGTCGGTTGGCGCATACATCCCGATACATGTATCTACCTACAGACGTGCATTCCATACACATGCATATACGTAACTGTATCATACGTGTGTAGTTTTGTGCGTGACTTTGGTTTCACTCCGAACCAGCAATTGACCTTATAATTATACTGACCTTATAATTATGAGTATTAGGGGGAAATGTCGAACGTGCTCTTGTCGTCTATAGGCCTACCAGGTCCGCAATATATGCCTCTCACTCTGTGCTAAAGCTGCTTTTATACCTTGATGCATGAAATCACATGCACTAGGGTTGACTATTGGTACTGCCATTTATGCGGCCTCTCTCTCTGTTTCTGTGTCTATCTCTGTTTATGTCCGTCTGTGTCTGTGTGTCTGTCTCTGTGTCTGTTTGTTTTTCTCGGTTAATCGTAAAACATGCATCATTTAAAAATATTTTATTCAGTCAACTCCTTGAAGCTGATAATTCAATGTTTGCCGCTATTAGGAAGAGGAAAGCTCAGAGGACCAAACAATTCGATCTAAACTTCTGGACCCAGTTGCTACCCTTGTTAAATTAAGGACCACTGTAAATTTGTGGACGTTTACGTGAAAAGGGATCAGATGGTCGGTTTGGACTTATTGGCATTTCTAAAATGTTCAGAATGACCGTGAAATAAAGAATGAATCCGCGTCCTATCCAGCACATGTCTGTAGAAACCGGTAAACACAACAACCCAGAAAATGTTCATTTTGAGTAATTTGCGATGAAAGAATAGGGCCTACAATAACATGAAGTTGTAGGTTCTAAGGTTTCGCAACTACTACTGCATTGTCATGGAGTGTTATATATCATTAGAAGCCATTTCCTGTAAGCTTCACTATTATGTTGCTGCTGCTGAATCATCTGACAAATAATTATGCAGTTTAGTCATGAAATAGGCCTAGACCCTACTATAAGTCTACTGTACCGAAAACAAATAATTGACATTTTTGTAAAGAAACACAAAATTCATAAAAATCATAAAAAAAACTTTCATTTCAATGATATTGAACCTTATAGGTTAAGTACGTTGATAGCAGAATGTAACTAAATAAAAATCTCAAAATCACAGATTCTCACAAAAACCACTTTTTTTTCTCTTACACTAAAATCGACAATCTGGACCCTTTACACGTAAACGTCCACATTTGCCATTATGGTTTACTTTGAATCAGGGAAGAGGTGCTATTTATTTGTGACAACAAAAACAAAGCCCTTTCACGGTTATTTCAGAAATATGTCGACGACCAAGAAACACTGGTGGAAAATGTGTTTGATAAGTAAGTTGTCTAAGTAGACTTTGCTTCTTCAAAATGAAATTCCCGATAACAATGAAAGTCTAAACATTTACGGTTGCTTTAAAATAATCGCCATGCAATGCTGCACCACAAAAACGCTGATGACCAGTTACGTTGTCAAGCAGAGGTATCAAATATTTCTGGCCCGTCGACGACGTTTCTCTAGCTCACCGAACCTTGGCTAAAGACTACACAATTTGAGAATAAAAGTTCAAATTTGTCCCTTTTAAATTTTAAGGCTTTACGAGTTTTATTTCATGTTCCTCACTGATAATGAAGATCAAAATTATATTTATAAGCCTAATTTTACTGTTTGTATCCTAAAAATTGCACCATGTAAGAATTAGTCTTGCAAAAAATTTATCAGGACGGGCTCACCGAGCTCCCTCTCAGATCCCTACCCCAATTTTGCTCAGGCGCCTTCGGCACCCTGGCCCGCCACTTGCTGGAAAATATTGTCAATGGCCCGCGATTAAAAACGGTTTGTCACTCCTGCGTTACAAGGTATCGGCTGACCTTATTCGGCATGTGGATCCGAAAGCGGTTGTATGCTCTAATTTCCCTCGTTGTAGTAAAATTGTAAGCTCCAATTTCCCTCATTATAATTGCAATTGCAAGCTTTAATTTCCATCGTTTAATATAATTGTAAGCTCCAATTACCCTAATTATAAAAAAATTGCAATTGTAAGCTCTACCTCTGAGGAAGCCTGTGCCTGTCCAACGCCAGAATAAAGGAGGAGGGTTCTGCGGTGAGCTTGCAACCCACCCAGGTAAAAAATAACAGCTAGCAACAGAAACAATGCAGAAGATTCATTGACAAGGAAGAATGCAGAAAATGCGTTGCCCCATGTGCAGTCCTGCACGGGAAAGACTAAGGTCTAAGGTCTAAGGTCTAAGATAAGCTCTAATTTCCCTCATTATAATTGCAATGGTAAGCTCTAATTTCCCTTCTTGTAGGCTAACTGTAGTTGTATCGCAACTTTGTAAACCCATTGCTCGAAAAGAATAATCAAAGGCGCTCTCGTATTCGTATATTGTAAACTCCAACTTTATAGGGCGCTGCTTTAGAGCTAAACCCTGGGCACCAGGTTTTCACGAACGCTGTTTCGTATCATGGGGGTTGTTCATACAGCGGTGTCCAGGGGACGTACAAGACCGGTTGCCAGAGAGACCAGAGATAGAAAAGAGGTCATGCATTCACATTTTAATGAGCCTCTCTGATTCAGCAGCAAAAATTCACTTGAATGGCAAACATAAAAAGCTTAGTTTCGCTTCAAATCAAAGCTTTCCGAATGCAGTGATCGTAGGCCTAACTGTAATCTGTAATTTGCCACGCTTAGGTTGAAATAATCAGCATATTCGTAGGTTAAAATTTAGACTGAAATTAGAATAAAATTACACTAAATAGACTAAAATTAAACTAAAATTAAATTAAAATTAGATTAAATTAGACTAAATTGGAAAACTGGTTTAGTGGGCAAAGTTTAATGAAAGTTCAATGCTGCTCAAAAATGTGAAACGTGATTGATACAAGTAACGTAAAGATATTCGCGTGATTTATATAGCGCCAGTTTAAAACCTGCTCCAAATTTTTAATTAATAATAATTAAGTACGTTAGCAAGTACGTAAGCGAGCCAGTCCGTATGTATACGAGTAAGTGAAGAAGTAGAACTGATCATTAGCAGTAGAGATCACCTTGGATCATTATTATTTAATTATTACGCATTTATTAAGCACCGCTATCTCATGATCAAGCATCAATCGATGGTGCTGAGCAGTTGTGAGTGAAGGACTTGCTCAAGGTCCCTACACAGTAACCATTTCAAAGGATGAGATTCGAACCCGTACACTCCCTCCTATAAGGCGAGCGCTCTAACCAATCGGCTACCTTGTCCCAATAAGGCTAAAGTCAAGTAGGGTCATCTGCCATTTATTAATTAACCGGCTCTATATAATTATATAGGAACGTACGTCAATAATCGTCCAGCGCTGCGGGATATAACGGCTAACGAGTAAAAACTCATTCAGCACAAAATTCATATAGAGCCTCTGGACTGATGAAAATCGCATGGTCAAGTGCACGCAGCCAAACCTAGTGAACCGATCATTATAACGTTACGTAACATACCATTACATAGCGTAACATACCATTACATAGCGTAACATACCATTACATAACGTAACATACCATTACATAGCATAACATGTAAAGAGGCGCTATATAAGAGGCGCTTCTGAGTAGCTTCTTGAAGAGGCGCTATATAAATGCTCTGAATGAATGAGTGAATGAATGAACATACCATTACATAACGTAACATACCATTATAAAACGTAACATACCATTACATACCGTAGCATTCCATTACATAACGTGACATACCATTATAAAACGTAACATACCATTACACACCGTCGCATTCCATTACATAACGTGACATACCATTATAAAACGTAACATACCATTACATACCGTAGCATATCATTACATCACACAGCACACCATAACATTTCACGACACAAGAAACTATGGTGATCGTAATTGATAATCTATAGGCCTAATATAGCGCCACTTCAAGACCTAACACAACCAAACCACGATCGAACAAAATTCATTCATTCTGAGAATTTATATAGCGCCTTTTCAGGATATCTACTCAGAGGCGGTCTCTTCGCTAGCCTATGTGGCTTTAAGTGTCATTACGAACGAAAATATTGCATCAGTTAGCAAAACAATGCACAGTAAGCTAGAAGAGTCACCAGTGGAGGACCCACGCACACACGTGGAACCAACCAACGGATTTTAAAGAATGGTCTACAAGCGTCTGCGGAAAAGAGGCAACAGAGTTACAGAAGACATGATAACGTAACAACAGTTACTGAACACAGCATCACATGATATGACACAATGCAACAACACTTTCAATAACACAACAGGACATAACATGAAACAATGAAACAAATAGAACAACAGCATAACATAAGATAAAACAGCATAACATGAGTTTTACGTATGGCGAAACTAAATCAGCTTTTTACAGCGAGGCGATAGGCATCACTGGACTTGAAGCAAGAAAGCTCAAGCAAGTTCTGGATGAATAGCTGCAGCCATTAAATAATATCTCATCGCAACAGCTAAACAAACTGCCAAGTAACAGCCCGCAGGTCCCTCCGACAAGGTTGTTGGCGAACAATTAATTAATACCAAGCTCAATCCTTCTTTGTTCAATAATTTTAATAATAATAAGCTGACTAAAAGTGGGCGAGAAACGTCGAGGAGTGAATGACCGTTGTATGTCAATAATTGTGGACCCTCCATTTGGAATGGGTTCCACTAGAGCTGCCTCGTAACAATAAGCCAACATTCGTAAGTTGCTCAAACCTAATTATTTAGCCGTATTTGCAGGGCTGAATAGAGTGAGTATGAGTAGATCACTTGAAGGGGTGCTATAAAATGTTCAGAATGAATTAATATGTACGTAAGTAAGTATATGGGCACTTACTAAAACGCCATTCAAGTACCTCTAGATATTAGTCACGACCAACAGAGTCTAAGCCGGTCAGGTTAAGAAAAGATCACGAGGCTTTGTATAACTACTCTGAGGTTAAGTCTTTTACAAGGCCTGTATTTTATTATTTGCTCCTGCTCTTAAGGCTCGTTTACGATCACCGTGGTAGTCATTGTCAGTATGAGAATCATCACTGTCATCATCATGATTTTCATCATCACTATCATGATCATCATCATCAGTATTTTCAGCAACAATAGCAGCAAAATTTACATCATTATCATCATCATCGTCATCATCATCATCTTCTTCTTCTAGTTCTTCATTCATATTCATCTTCGTTAGCAGTACTCAGTACAACAACATCAACATCACGTTGCAGCCACCAATAATAATAACATCATCATCGTCGTCGTCGTCGTCATCATCATTAACAACAACAACAGCACATCATGGTGCTCGTTGTCATCGTTACCATCATCGTCATTGTCATCAGTAGCAGTAGGGAAGGGGTATATTATGTGCACCAACAGTCAACCACTGTTACATTGGCAGAAATCATTCGCAGACGAATAGAGAAACCTTTTCAGAAACAGAGAGGCCAAAGAAGACGAAGCCAAGCACCTGCTATAAAGGCAACACCATCCAATGATAAGGTCAGGGGCTACGCAACAGATGGTTGACTGGTAATACACAGGCACGAAGAACAAAAGGACGCGGGTTCGATACCCGCTAGCAGCATAGAGCTGACTCAGGACGCGGGTTCGATTCAGCCGTCCACTCCCAGAGGGCGATGGTAAAATGAGCAGCAGTATAATAATAATAATAATAATAATAATAATAATAATAATAATAATAATAATAATAATAATAATAATAATAATAATAATAATAATAATAATAATAATAATAAAAATAATAATAATAATAATAATAATAATAATAATAATAATAATAATAATAATAATAATAATAATAATAATAATCTTCATTTATTGATTCAAACTTACATGAACGCAGTATGATTACAAGTCATAGTATAAACGGATGATTTATAAGTTATTACAGGAGTTGAATTTAACTTTTTGGCAGCCATGCAAGACGTCCATCTGTCCTAATGCTCATTTTACCAACGCCATCTGGCGAATGAAAGGCTGAGTCAACCTTTGGGAGGGTAGCGGGAATCGATCCCGCGTCCGTGCTGATCTTCTGCTCTTCGTGCCAGAGTGTTACCATGCCCCTAAAACCCCTCCGGATCGGCGCCCAACAGGTTGCCATACAGTTATAAAATCGACTCTTGTTTAACTTGCTATCACGTGTTCCTACTATTTCATGTAATCATACTGCAGTTTGTCCGTTTTAATTGAATAAACGAACATCATAGCAACAAAAATAATAATAACAGAACAACAATGACAATAGCTGTAGAAGCAACAGTGACATTAGTATCGTGAACAACAGAATGGAAAGCTATTATCACCAGCAGCAACTACTTTTGGCTTCAATGAAATCACGGGCGACTGATTCGTATCGAATTAATGTGCGTCACTCTGCTCTGTGTGTGCGTAGAGCCTGTAATTGAACCACAGCGATTTCCAACCCACTTCGCGGACACCGTGCATGTAACGATTCCGGACACTTGCGTCTGCCAGAAGCAGTAGAACTATCACAGAGTTAGCTCCTATTTCTACTTTGTCATAGAACTATGTTGGGATCGGGAGCATAAGCTGCGAAGTATAGAAGGGAAGTCTTGTGATGCACTGGCTCCCCGTGTCAAAGACCACTCTGCGGTTCGTCCAATGATAGATAGACAGATAGACAGAAATATAGATATATAAATTGATATATATTATATAGATAAATAGATAGATAACTGAAACATGCCTATAGATGATGCGGACTCTCACCTGAGAAGATGCTCCGTCAGTCTCTGAATCCGGCAGCGGCGGACAAACGAACGAAGGCCCAGCAGGTCCTGTTCGACTACGCTCCTTCGCTCGGATCGTCCGTTCCTCACCCGACTCAGCGATCTGTGCCACTCGACTCCGCTGCTCAGACCGTCCTGAGGAGTCTTCGATGCTTCGGTCGTCTGTCACGGGGGCTCCTGGTGCCGCTTGAGCGACCAGCCATGAAGACGACCGCCGCCGCCCTCCCCCGGCAACTGGTCGGTCGGTCTTCTCCGGGCGGACGGCAGCGGCGCGAGAGGCATACCTTGTTCAACAAGTTCTACCGACAACACAAGCTGCTCACGCATGCTTGCCTGCATATCGCAAGATACGACGCCACCTAGCCGCTATTTTTGGAACATACGACGACGGACATTTCTTACGCCATCGACTGCAGCGCCAGCCATGCATACATTCATGCACGGATACATTATACATACACATATACATATATATATGTGTATATATATATATATATATATATATATATATATATTTGTGTGTGTATTATACGCGACACCTTAGAGAAATATATATTTGGCGTGGTTACTGCTTGCAGCTTAAATGCTGCCGTCAACTTTCACTGAACCTGAGGGATTACTAATGCATAAGTAGTTATACTGTATATATATATGTATATATATATAGCTATTATATATATAGCTATATATATAAATATGTATGTATGTAGCTATATGAAGTTGGATCACAGTTTTTGTGTGTATGATAATAAGTAATTTGTAAGAAAGCTTTCATGGTGCATAAATCATTTCTGAATCTATTGGAACACCTTTTGCATGGTGCTGAGAAATTTCGTAGATCTACATTAAGTGACATTGTTCCATTGCAATGTAACTGTTGGCAGTTCCTCGCCAGCATTTCTATGAGCGTAAGATGGGATCACATGGGTCCCGCCTGTGAATATGGGTCCCATATGGGTTCCATCATCCACGTGGGCGGGCAGGCAGGGTCAGAGTTCGATATGGGAAGAGTGAGCACAGATACAGCTGGAACAGTAAGGCGGAGTTTCCCACGATTCAACAGCCAGACACGTTGTCTGTTCCGATTGGTCAATTTGGTTGAAGATAAGAAAAACCAACTTATCTTTAGCACACCTGATACGAAATCTATATCTCCACACCGTGAAATAATACTACAGACGGTTTAACAAGAGGACAAATAGACAGACACAGGGACAGACATACATGCACACCTTTAGACATACACGAACATACAATGGGCGAACGTACCCATACAACCGCACGGAATGATGACGTTCTAGGTTTTTGTATGCTTATCTCAAAATCATTGTAAAGCCAACGATCTGCTTAAGAATGTGAACTCGTGACTGTTGGTTTTCTCTTACAACAATCGACCTTTGCATCATTTTAATAGCGCTAGAGTATTTTAGACGGTAGCGTACGCTATATACCTCAAGAATTTACGGTATTTTACAATCCTAAACGTAATTTAACTCTGATACGCATTTTACAAATCAATTTCGCAAGGATAGACGTTAAATAAAGTCATTCAGGAAGAAATAAAGAGAAACGTTGACGAATGGTCATGGATGTATCCGCTAGAACAGCCATTATTCTAATATCTTTGTTGTCTTGTCTCGCCATATGTCGCGTTCACTGCGCCATGTTGTGGATCGAAGAGCCGCCATCTTTGGACGATCCATGTACCACCATTGTAGTCAGGTTAGCGTGCTATTAATAATTTCTCTATTATTATTTAATATCATAATTACTATTTCGGATTTTATTACAATTTATATTACTATACTACTGCTACTGCTACCATAACCACTACTATTACTACTCTATTACTACTATAACTACTACTACCACTGTTTACTACTGCTTTTATTGTATACTGCTACTACTACTACTACTACTGCTACTGCTACTGCTGCTGCTGCTGCTGCTGCTGCTGCTGCTGCTGCTGCTGCTGCTGCTGCTGCTGCTGCTGCTGCTACTACTACTACTACTACTACTACTACTACTACTATTACTACTACTACTACTACTACTCACTACTACTACTACTACTACTACTACTACTACTACTACTACTACTACTACTACTACTACTACTACTACTACTACTACTACTACTACTACTGGTTTTTTGCCTAAGGTAGTTCATGATCGCTTGACTTTCCATTATCTAACTGACCTTGCTACAGAATTTTCGAACTGACCTCAGTATCCTGTCGGATCAGGAGTTAACCTTCGCGCACCACACCTTTCTCGCCTTATTATCCGCGACTGCTACTATTAGCTGCGTCAGCTCCACACTGTCGCTCGCTTACTTACTACTAGCGCTGCTGCTACACTTGTGCACTCATACTCTGAACAAATCATTCACAATTAAATTAAACGATATTCAGACAGGATAACGATAAGAACACACACACACATATATATATATATACAAATAACTACTTAATGTAACAAGCTGTGTTCTGTCAGCCTGGTTTTCGCAATAAACGAAATTGATTGATTGATTGATTGATTGATTGATTGATTGATTGATTAATTGATTGATTGATTGATTGATTGATTGATTAATTGATTGATTGATTGATTGATTGATTGATTGATTGATTGATTGATTGATTGATTGATTGATTGATTGATTGATTGATTGATTGATTGATTGATTGATTGATTGATTGATTGATTGATTGATTGATTGATTGATTGATTGATTGATTGATTGATTGATTGATTGATTGATTGATTGACTCCTTCATCACAGTACCCGTAGACTATTGCCCGTCCCTTTCTTTGTCCTTCCATCTGTTCGGTTGGCTTGTCTAGACCGCATCCTGTGCTCTGCGTCTCATTGACAAAATACCCAAATTTATTCATGTCTCTAATTATATGTTGCAGATTCTCCAATGACTGTATCTCCGCCAACGTATTGCATACAGGGTTGCCTCTCTGATGTGTCGGTCTCAGTTGGGCCTTGCCCCAGCTTATCTACTTGACCTCTATCGGCCTGTGTCGGGGATTCATGGCAGTCGATACCTCCATTCTGCTGGGAGGGGGAGGCTCTTGGTCCCATTTGCCCGCACACCTACCATGCAAAATTACGCTCTTCATGGTGGACCCAGCCGTATGGAACGGACTCCCTCTGGAGCTGTGCCTGCTTCCTAGAACGCTCTGACATCTTTTATAATTGCTTAAAACTGTTCATTTTGGCCGTGCTGTAGTCGGGAGTACCTCTGAGTAGACCCCTTTAAGAGGCGCTATATAAAACCTCGAATGAATGAATACATACCTAAACTCATTATGTAAACTGTTACAGTACAGATGACGGTTGGCTGGATATCCATCCGCCGGAGAACTGTCTCCACGGTGGCATCGTCTGGTACGCTACGTTTGGTTCCGTTCGGGTCTGGTTCAAGATGAAGGATGCGGTGGAGGAGGGGTGGGTGTGGGAGTGGGAGAGGGAGAGGAAGAGACAGAGGTTCGAACTGTGTCTGACGGCAGGATCACAAGACAGGGTCGCCATCTATTGGGAAAGAGACACAACTACTTGGGCGCCACTCATTTACCCCATAAGAATGGGTTAGCACAGTTCTATATACAAAATTATACATACACATACATGTATATATAAATTACAGTATTACGTAAACATATATACGCATATACATACACGCATAAATACATACATACATACGTACATACATACATTCATACATACATAGGCCTACTTACATACATACATTCATACATAATTGTAATTGTAATTACGACGATTTCATATACATACAAAGTTGACCCCTTACTCTGCAATGACAACCCCTCCTGAAATGGAAATCCCCGAAACATTTTCCTGGCTAGGCCCTTGTTGTAGTGCAAAGTATTAGGGGGCGCTGCCAGCATAAGAACCCCTAAGAAAGGTGGGTTACATTTTATTGTTGCGATTAGCTCAAAGCTCTAACAATCACCCCACAGCGAAAGCTCAATGCTGATATTCACACACATAATATGTCAGACATTAAGCTGACCTGTGACTTTCAGCTGACCTTTTGTTGAGCTCTGACCTTTCTCTGAACTCTACCTTCATCTTACCTGACGCTAACATTAATCAGACATTCATCTGATGTCTGACCTTTGTCTGACCAATGACATTTTGTAGACCTTTATCTGACCTTTCGCTGAACTCTCGTTGACCTTCCTCTGAACTGTAGCTTTCAGCTGACCTTTCTCTGACCTCTGACCTTTGTCTGACCTATGATATTTTGCAGACCATTAGCTGAGCTTTCTCGAAACTATAACTTTTAGCTGACCTTTTTCTGACCTTTATCTGACCTTTCTATGACCTTTGTCTGACCTTTGTCTGACCTATGACATTTCGCAGACCTTTAGCTAACCTTTCTCTGACTTTTCTCTGACCCTTATCTGACCTTTCGCTGACCTTTCTCTGACCAATTATCTGACCTTTCTCTGACCTTTCTGTGACCCTTCTGTGACCCTTCTCTGACCCTTCTCTTACCTTTCCCTGACCTATGGCATTTCGGAGATCATTATCTAACTTGTTAATGACTTCCTTTGCAGCCGATATCCCGCATAAGGATCGCTGCCGAAAGTCAAACAAAGAGGGATCGATGCATTTGTTCCTGACGCCAATCAAAGGTCGCTTCGTCTACGCAACGCATTTCACTTATAACATCACTCTGCTGGAAGAGGCAGACGACGACGAGGAAGAGGAGGGAAGCATCTGGAGCTCACTGTTTTCGTAGAGGATGCTATACTGGAAAAGAAGCGACAGACTGGAACGAGATTCTATCTTTGCATTGGAAATTTATTGATCGTTTAATTTCAAAATGAAAGGATTGTTGTAAACTAGTATCAGCATCATTTTATTATTACAAGTGTAAAATAGTGTTAGTATTAGTTGCTGTTGTAACAGCAACAACAACAACAATAATAATTATAAAAATAATAATAATAATAATAATGATAATGATGATAATAATAATAATAATAATAATAATAATAATAATAATAATAATAATAATATTAGTAGTAGTAGCACCATTAGCACCAGCAGCAGCAGCAGCAGTATTAGTAGTAGTAGTGATGATGATGATGATGATGATGATGATGATGATAATAATAATAATAATAATAAAAACAGTAATAACAGTAATAATAATAGTAATGTTATTATAATAATAGTAATAATAATAATAATAACAGCAGCAGCAGCAGCAACAGCAACAATAATAATACCCGTAACAGCTACTTGCATCATTTTATATTCTTAAATAATATAAATAAAAATCGTCATTATCACATTAATAATAATAATTTTGATCCTTATAAAAGAAAGAAGAATTACTGTTTTTCTCCTCTGGTTCTGATTGAGAGCTCAGCGTTTCGTTGCCGGTCTTTTCCACAGTAAAAAGTAGGCCTACTTTCCATAAGCCAAAACTAAACGAGTATACAGCTATCGCTCCAAATCTAGTTTCTTATCTCCAGACAGTTTCTAAATCCCTTAGAATCATAATATTATGCACACAAAGGCGTAAGTTTGTCCTACAAAGTGGTAGGGTCGAATGCCGCTTCTACCTCCCTCCAAATTCCATCTACTTTTTTCTTCCTAAAATAACGCTGCCACGTTTCAAATAGTATTTCAGCACTGCAGGGCCAAAAGGTGGCGGTGACTGTCACCATCGTGACAGTACGCAGTTACGGAGCGACAGAAAAAAGTAGTAGAAAAGTCCTATTTTTATCCATCTAGTTTAACTTGCAGGTTGCTTGATTGCTTGGTTGAGCCACAGGCTAAAAAGTCAAATCTTGCGACGACTAGTTCGATCACTTACAATCATTCAATCGTCGTGAAACTTGGCAGACAGACTCGCCCTCTCACACACTTCATTCTATCAAAATTTCAGCTCCCCCAAAAAAGGCTAGCTTATAGAATCGGGGACTAAACTTTTCGAATCTGGGAATCCCCTTTTCCGAAACGCAGCGTTGCCATTGGCCAGCGTTGCCATTGGCTGCAACAGAAACGGGCGCGCTGCATCATTAAACGGACGCTATGTTGTAAAATGAACGCGGACTATATATTTGTAGAGGTAACTGCTTCATAAGACGCATTATAGGATACTAGATGGATATAGTAAAAAACTTTGTTTTTACGGGCTGTATTTTATTATCCATCTAGTTTAACTTGCAGGAATCTTGATTGAGCCACAGGCTAAAAAGTCAAATCTTGCGACGACTAGTTCGATCACTTACAATCATTCAATCGTCGTGAAACTTGGCAGATAGACTCGCCCTCGCACACACTTCATTCTATAAAATTTCAGCTCTCCCAAAAAGGCTAGCTTATAGAATCGGGGACTCAACTTTTCGAATCGGGGAATCCCCTTTTCCGAAACGCAGCGTTGCCATTGGCCAGCGTTGCCATTGGCTGCAACAGAAACGGGCGCGCTGCATCATTAAACGGACGATATGTTGTAAAATGAACGCGGACTATATATTTGTAGAGGTAACTGCTTCGTAAGACGCATTATAGGATACTAGATGGATATAGTAAAAAACTTTGTTTTTACGGGCTGTATTTTATTATAAATGATTTGCCGCATCTTGATCGTGTGAATCAATGAGAATTTATCGGAACTGTTTCGTCCTTATACCTATTTGCCATTACAGGATGCGGCAAATCGCTCGCGAATAAGCTGGTACCCTGCGACTGGTTTTCGAGTGGCGCTGTAGAAGTTTGGAATTACATCAGCTTAAATTATGGCGTCCGCGAAAGGCAACCCAGGCGAATGAATAAGAAAAATCGTCGGAGTCAACTGGCATAATTATGCTGAATAAATAACACATAATAGGTGAGGTAAGCCTATAGTAAGGTCGCCGTCAACGATACTAGCCATCATCTGGTAATTGATATTGGATTTCTCTGCCTATCAGTCCGGTTATCTGCAACTGCCTTAGTTGTCTGATTTGCTGATGATGGCTTGGATTTCGTGTGCCATCGGTTGATTGATGCCTTTTGCATTAGCCATCGGCACGATAGAAATTACTACTTATAATTGCTTAAGCACAGTTGCTGTGGACTATACTGAAACACTGACGTGACTTTCTTGAAGTAGTTAGGCAAAACTGACGGCAGGCGACAGTGAATGTGCTTTTTTTTCAAATCAAATCAAATCGTTCTTTATTGTTTCTCAATTTTAGTTACAGTCTTTGAGAACATCACAATTGAAAACAAACAATTATTAAAAAGTAGGTACAAATTAGTTGGGTAGAGAAACAAAGGGAGATCCAAAAGGGACCTGAGTCCCGCTAGGTAGGAACCCCCAAGACCTTTTACATTTTGAGTAGGGCTGGTACTGATTAAAATAATTTTAATCGATTAATCTCCAAAATTTAATCGAGATTAATCGATTAAATTCTATTAATTTGGCATAAAGCGTGAAAAACTGTTTAGACTGTATACACTGCAAAAATCCTTCAATCATTCGACATGCTAAAGTTCAAATTGTCAAACTGAGAAATGTAGTCAGTAGTAACTACCTTCTATCTAAACAAATCTTCAATAATTTCGCCATTTTCGACTCAGCATTTACCTTAAATGCAAAATGATGGCTCAATTTTCCACTCAAATATTTGACATTATTACTGTTCGCCATATTGTTTATTCCGGAAATAGGTCGATTGACGCCATAATATAATTAAAAAATTAATCGAAAATTAATCGAACAAGCCGAAATTAATCGATGCAAATTTTTAACGAATAATCGATTAATTAATCGTTAAATTCCGCAGCCCTAATTTTGAGTGGTCTATACTATACTATTCTTAGAAGTCTTTCTTTCACAATTGCTCAACGCCAGCTCAAAGCTCAATCCAGAAGCTTTGCATATGTTGGGCCAACCATCTGGAATTGCCTTTCTCGAGAGCTACGTCCCGAGCTCCTCAGTTTGTCTCTTCCACAGTTTCACAAACGCCTGAAATCTGTAGCCTATTATTCGATAATGATTTCACTGGTTTAGGTCGGGAGCGCCACTGATGAGTTTATTCTTGGAGTGGCGCTTTATCGATGTCAGATTACAATTATTACAATGTCGTTTAACAAAGTCGTAATCGTAATCTTCAAACTTCTAAAGCGCCACTCGAATGCCAAGAGCAGGGCACTTATTCACGAGCGTTTAACAAAAAAAGTACTGTACTTTACCAAACCAAAGACGATAAACAGAGAGTAAGATAGGGCATCATTATATGTAAATATGATTGGCACAGCAGTAAACTAGGCCGCCTAGTCAGCGCCGACAGTGATTGGCTGGCTTTTGATGATATCATGTCTTGATTGGCTTGTTTTAAGCTACAACAATCTGATGGCTGCTCCTGTTCAGTGTGATTTTCGTTAACGATAACGATAACGAAAATGTTCGTTAACGAAAATAAAATGATTTCGTTAACGATAACTATAACTATAACTAAAAATATCATTAACTATAACTATAACTATAACGAAAATAACACTAACGAAAATTCATCTTTATTTTCGTTAATACAAAAATAAAAATAGGAAGTGCAATATGGACGATACGACATAAATGAGAACGAAAAATGCGAAATTTTTATTGTGAAATTTGTCAGTTACTTTGGAAACTCGTGTATTGATGAAGCTGAATGTACCCATGCTTCAAAGGTTTTCATAGCTCTGAGTAAATTGTGAAACAGCGTATTAATACGCACAATTTTGCTTATAGACTTAATTATTGTAACTAAGTAGTAACTAAAATTAACTAAAATAAAAATCCATTAACTATAACTATAACTATAACTAAAAATAATACTAACTATAACTATAACTATAACTAAAATAAAAAATCATTAACTATAACTATAACTATAACTAAAATAAAACCTGTAAGGAAAATCACACTGCTCCTGTTTCGGGCAACTCCGCCACTGCTCGTACCCTGGCAGTGCCAGTCCGAAGCCTGGATGAAGGAGGAGGGCGACGCTAATGATCTTTGTTATCACACAGTGTCGTTAAACTGAAACTACTACTACTGCTACTACTGTTTCAAGGAGTGCCGGAGAAGCTTGTTGGTTTGATGAGAAGCCTGTAGGGCCTGCATGGACACACTGAGTGCAGTGCGCATTGCTGGTGTAACTTCAGAATGGTTCAGGGTGAACAGTAACCAGTGGATTGAGACAGGGATTTACGATGGCACCAGACTGCGTTCAATGAAAAAGGTCCTGGAGGAAACTGAAGAAGAGGCACCCAGGCACACACCTTTGGTAGGAGTGGTTTACTGACCTGGATTGTGCCGATGACGTGACTCTCCGCACTGATACGCTCGAAATCCTGATGATGATGATAATGATGATGATTATTATTATTATTATTATTATTATAATGATGATGATGATGATGATGATGATGATGATGATGATATGATGCTGATATGATGCTGATATGATGCTGATATGATGATGATGATGATGATGATGATGATGATGATGATGATGATATGATGCTGATATGATGCTGATATGATGATGATGATGATGATGATGATGATGATGATGATGATGATGATGATGATGACGATGATGATGACGATGACGATGACGACTATGATGATGATGATGATGATGATGATGATATGATGATGATGATGATATGATATGATGATGATGATGATGATGATGATGATGATGACGATGACGATGACGATGACGATGACGATGACGAGAGACGATGACGATGACGATGACGATGACGATGACGATGACGATGACGAGGACGATGATGATGATGATGATGATGATGATGGTGATGATGATGATGATGATAATGATAATGATAATGATGATGATATGATGATGATGATGATATGATGATATGATGATGATGATGATGATGATGATGATGACGATGACGATGATGATGATGATGATGATGATGATGATGATGATGATGATGATGATGATGATGATGATGATGATGATGATGATGATGATGATGATGATGGCTGTTTTGGGTTCCACACTACTTTGGGACCAATATGCGTCGGGATAAGACTTGACCCAGTTTTCTGCTTCTCGTTTCGTTGAGCTATCTTCTTTCTCCTCCTCCTCCTCCTCCTCCTCCTCCTCCTCCTCCTCCTCCACCTCCTCCTCCTCCTCCTCCTCGTCGTCCTCCTCCTCCTCCTCCTCCTCCTCCACCTCCTCCTCCTCCTCCTCCTCCTCCTCGTCGTCGTCCTCCTCCTCCTCCTCCTCCTATTATCTCAAAATTACGAAGACTTTAAAGGTCATAGCCTATAAATAGCCTCTAACAATCTGACGGTCTTTCTAATTGTTTGTATATATTTGTCTGGAAAAACATCCGTTGAAAAAATGTAGTAAATGACGTGGTCCAATGTGATTGGTCAGAGATAAGCAACAGATTGGATGATAATTATCTACAACCGTTCGACACAGACTAATTTTTATCAAAATTCTCTAATGACGTGTCATTCTAGTGTACCAATGGGCCCTAATCACGCTCACTTAACACGTCTATGAAAACAACAGTTTGCAAGCCTTAGGAGTTCCCTGTTAGGCTACTTGAAAGACAGGTGCTTTAAGCTGTGAACTTCATCCAAGCGAGTAACTTATGGGTTTGAGTTCGTTATTAGAGCTGGTAGTATTTTTCTTCTTAAGCTCAAATAGACAACTTATTTAAAGGCTTCAATTTTCGACATTTAGGCTTATTCAGCTTTCATATTTGATGATTTTCAACTTGAAAACAAAAGAACTGCTTGCGAAAAGCAAAATAAATCTCAAATAGGCCTAATAAGAATCCGGCAGTATCGCAGTCATCAAGCGCATTGTACACGAAGATGGAGACTGTTAGAACTGCGATCATTCTAACGTCTTTGCTGTCTTGTCTCGTTATAAGCTACGTTCAATGTGCCATGCTTTGGTGTGAGGAGCAGCCACCTTTTGATGATCCTTGTACTACAGTCGTAATCAGGTAATTATTTCATCCAATGCTTTAATTAATTTAATAGTCTGTTTTAATACTTTAGTGTAATATTTCACTTTAATAATTTATTTAATCTATTATTTATGATTCTTCAGGAACAAGAGGGAAAGATTATAGATATGCATATTTTATTATTGGGAGAGTATAGCCTAGCTGTTGTCGTCGGCTTTATTAAACTAACCCACCATTCTATCAAAACCACGACTTGTCATAGATGAACTACATAACCTAAACATTGTAAATGCTATAGCCTAAACACTGAAAATGCAGCATGCTATGACCTAAACATTGCAAATGCTATACCCTAAATATTGCAAATGCTGCCTATAGCCAAAACGTTGCATAAATACTGCATATGCTATAGCCTATATATTGTAAAACCTACAGTCTAGACATTCTAGTCTTTTTTAACCGTGTTTTACATTACATCGGAACTCGTTACACAGCATCGTAATTTGTTACACTATGCTAGGCCTAGTTGTATTATATGGAGATGATGAAGAAAGATTCACTTACACGTATAGGAAATTAATTCACATAAATTTGCATAAATTTGCATAAATTTACTGATCCTTACGTTTAATTACATGGCCATTACGTGAAGCGAGGAGAAGGGTGAGTGGCAGACGATCCATCCGCCGGCCAAGTGTCTCAAGGGAGGCGTCATCTGGCTGGGGACCTTCGGACGGGTCAGGGTGTGGCTCAGCTTCGGAACCAATAAGAATAAGATCCAGGAGTTCGAGTTTTGCCTGACATCTGGTTCACCGGGTCGAATCTACATCTGGTGGGATACAACGAAGGACAGCTGGTCACCCATCTCATTTCCACTCAAGATCGGTCAGTCTAAGATCTATCATTTGCAGTGCATGCGTCCGTCCATACATTCATCCATCTCTCCATCCATTCTTATATCCATCCGTACATTCATCCACTATCCAAACACCATTCATCCATCTATCAGTTCAAAGATCTATCCATCCATCAATTCGTCCATTCATTTATCCATACATGCTTTCATCTTCCATCCATCCATCAATCCATCCATTCACGCGTCCATCCATCCATCCATACTTCCATCATCCATCCATTAATCAATCCACCCATCTATCAATTCGCATATCCGTTCCTTCCATCGTCCACTCATCTATTCATCCATCCATCCATCCATCCATCCATCCATCCATCCATCCATCCATCCATCCATCCATCCATCCATCCATCCATCCATCCATCCATCCATCCATCCATCCATCCATCCATCCATCCATCCATCCATCCATCCATCCATCCATCCATCCATCCAATCATCCATCTATCCACCCATCCATCTATCCATCTTCCCATATCCATCCATCCATCCATCCATCCATCCATCCATCCATCCATCCATCCATCCATCCATCCATCCATCCATCCATCCATCCATCCATCCATCCATTAAGATTAAGATTATCCATTAATCCATCCATCCATCCATCCATCCATTTGTCAATCATCCATCTATCCACCCAATGATCCATCAGGTATCCAAGATTATATATTAGATCATAAGATTAAATCCATCCAATCCAGATTAAGAGATCCATTAAGATTAAGATTAAGATAAGCACTTAGAGATCCGTCAGATCCATCCATCCATAAGATCCATCCATCATCCATCCAGCGAAGATCCATCCATCCATCATGTCGTCCATCCATCCATTAAATTAAGATCATCAAATTTATCGTCCGATCCGTCCGTCCGTTAAGTCATCCGTTAAGTCTAAGTTAAGATAGATTAGAGATTAAGATTAAGATCCATCCATAAGATTAAGATTAAGATAAGATTAAAGATCCATTAAGATTAAGATCAAAGATCAAGATCAAGATCATCAGATTAAGATCGTCAAGATTAAGATCGTCAGATCAGGTCATCCGTCATTTCCGTCCATGTCGAGATCCATCCAGTCATTAAGTTAAGATTAGGGTCCGTAAGATTAAGATCAGATCAGTCTAAGGTCAGGGTCAAGATCAGATTCAGATTAAGTCAGGTCATTAAAGATCAAGATTAGGTCAGGTTAAGATTAAGATTCGGGTCGTCAAGATTAAGATAAGATTAAGATTAAAGATTAAGAAGATAAGATCAGATTAGATTAAGATTAAGATTAAGATTAAGATAATTAATTAAGTAAGTTATCCATCCAAGATTAAGTTAATGGGTCCATTTAAGATTCAGTTAAGTTTAAGATTAAAGATTAAGGTCAGATTAAGTTAAGATTAAGATTAAGATTAAGATCATATATCTGGTCGGGTCGATCAAGATTAAACCTGGGTAAGATTAAGATTAAGATTAATATTAAGATTAAGATTAAGATTAAGATTAAGATTAAGATTAAGTCTTAAGATTATCTATCAGATTAAGATTAAGATCCATCAAGATTAAGATCCATCCATAAGATTATCCATCCATCCATTATCATTTAAGATCATCCATCCATCCATCCGATTATTTAAAGAATCCTTCCAATCATGGTAGGTCCAGATCTATTATCAAATCAATCAGGTCGGTAAATCAGATAAAGATAAGATTAAGAGGATTAAGATAATCTATTAAGATAAGATAAGATTAAGTTAAGTCAAGTCAAGATTAAGATTAGATTAAGATTAAATTAAGATTAAGATTAAGATTAAGATTAAGATAAGAGAAGGTAGTCAGATTAATCCGTCAGGTAAGATTAAGATAAGATTCAGATTAAGATCAAAGATAAGATTAAGATTAAGATCAAATTTGATCTAAAATTAATCCATCCATTCAAGATATCAATTTCCATCATGGATCTTGGAAAATCAGGTCCAGATAAATTAAGGTCGGTCAGGATTAGATTAAAATAAGATTAAGATAAAGATTCAAAGATTAAGATTAAGATTTAGATCCAAGATTAAATTAAAGAATCAGATTAAGATAAGATTAAGATTAAGAATCCATTGAATTAAGATTAAGATCCATTAAGATAATCCATCCAATTAAGATTAAGATTAAGATTAAGATTCATCCATCAGATTAAGGATCCATAAGATCCATCAGATTAAGATGGGTTGAGATTAGATGGGTTCAGATCAGTCAGATTAAGATTAAGATTAAGATTAAGATAAGATTAAGATTAAGATTAAGATTAAGATTAAGATAAGATTAAGATTAAGATTAAGATTAAGATTAAGATTAGAATTAAGATTCAAATTAAGATAAGATAAAGATTAAGATTAAGATTAAGATTAAGATTAAGTTAGGTCCGGTCAGTCCAGACGTTAAGATTAAGATTAAGATAAGTAAAGGTCATAAGATATCATAAGATAAGATATAAGGTGATATCATAAGATCAGATTAAGATTAAGATTAAGATTAAGATTAAGATTAAGATAAGATTAAGATTAAGATTAAGATCAGATAAGATTAAGAAGATTAAGATTAAGATTAAGATTATCTATTAGTCTGGTCGAGATTAAGATTAAGATTAAGTTAATCAGATTAAGATCAGATTATCTTGTATAAGATCGTCTGAATTCAGATCAAGATTAAGTTAAGATTATCCATTAAATCCATCCATCCATCCATCCATCCATCCATCCATCCATCATCCATCCATCCATGCGTTCCATCCATCCATTCATCCATTCAGGTCATCCATAAGATTCATCCATCCATCCAGATCATCCATCCATCCATCCATCCATCCATAAGATTATCCATCCATCCATCCATCCATCCATCCATCCATCCATTAATCCATCCATCCATGATCCATCCATCCATTCATCCATCCATCCATCCATCCATCCATCCATCCATCCATCCATCCATCCATCCATCCATCCATCCATCCATCCATCCATCCATCCATCCATCCATCCAAGCATCCATCCATTCATTAATCCATCCATCCAAACATCCATTCATTCTTTCCATCCATCCATTCATCCACCTATCCGTCCATCGAACGATCTATCGATGCATTCATTCACTCACTAATCACAAAATGAAAGCGCAAACAATAATATTAATACAACTATGCAGACTGGGCTTTGACTGAAGCTAAGCCACCTAGCGAATGAAATTGCAATTTCAATTGGTCTCAGATTGACACCAAACACCACAACTGCATACCAAGGCTGACATTGGCTACAGTAATTATATCAAATGACATCTTTGAATGACCCCTCTGACACGACGCAGCGCTCATGAATAAGCTGGTGCCCTGCGCTCAGCTTTAGAGTAGCGCCTCAGAAATTTGAAGTTTACGATTACGATGACAACACCAGTTAGTATTTGTCTCTCGCCATTGGGCATATTTAGGGGGTTTACGGGTTCAACCTCCCCCCCCCCAATAAATTGCCAAATTTTTTTAAAATATGTTTTTATATGCGAAATAAAACAAACTGAACTTTTGTGACCATGTCCAATGGAAACACCCCCCTTCACAAAAAAAATTGTTTTCTGGCCATGCTACTGTCTCCCACTGCGAGACATTGCTGTCTAAAGTGTGGCTGAATTTTAGTCAAGCGCCGATGCAGTCTGAGCATACGTCCTATGCGCATCGGTTTGTGAGGTTGCCGGTTCTCATACCAGAGATTTAAATCTCGGGCTAGCACGGTCCGTACACGGTTACCTCAAGTAGCCTAGCACACATTCAAAAGGATAGGAGTGGTGAAGGAAGATCTTACCGGATCAATTCATTAAAGAAGTGACCAGGGTCGTGGCCATACGGTCGTGAATAAGCTGCAGCGCTCGTGAATAAGCTGCTGCCCTGCGCTTGGCTTTCGAGTGGCGCTTTAGAAGTTTGGAGATTACGATTACGATTATAGGAAAACGTTTACATTGACCATTATTTTACTTGTGTGTATTTGTGCGTTTTAGCGGACCTTCCGAAGCGGGACACGTGCAAGACGTCTGTTAATGGAACCATAAATATATATCTGGAACCTCCGTGGGCCTGGCCTCAGATGATGGCCTACTTCAGCTACAACGTAACCCTGCTCGATGACGTCAAAGAAGAGGAAGGAGAGAAGGAGGAAGAAGATGAAGGATTCTCCCTCTTTTAACTCATAAAACCCTACAAAACAAGAAACTGACAAACTGAGTTCGAAACTGTTAAAATATATGTTACTATTATATAATAGCGCAGGGAGCGCCTCTGAGTAGGAATCTGAAAGGGGCGCTATATAAATTTTTTGAATGAATGAATGGTCACTGTTATGTCAGACTTGCTTCCATTCCATAATTAATTTCTGCTTTATTCAGACGTTGTTGGACTGGAAGCAATTCTGATTAGATTACCTTGAAGAGGCGCTATATAAAAACTTCTTAATAATAATTTATAGTAACTTAATGTGAGTCATACCTGACTGAGCAGAAATTTTTCTCGCGATTTCTGCTCCACCTGCGCCGCTAGCAAGATCAGATATAATGAGTACACTGACATTACACTGTTGGTGGGAAGATGAGACGGCGAGGGGAGGACTGGTCACCCGCCGTCATATGCCGAGGCTAAGAAAACAAAGTCACTAACACTTCGCACCCATGACTGCCTGCCAAACTAGCTTTAGGGCATGCTCTTTTTCTTAATGTGAGTCACAGCTAGCTAGATTCCATACATGTGAAAGTATGCATGCAAACTTTTTTTTTTACCTAAAAATAAATGATCCCGACCGAAGCAAACACATAGTTATGCCTGAGGGTCGTCGATGTTTATGAGTATAGTAACTGGAACTAATTCATAGGCCTCTGAGGGTGCCAACAATTAAATCCCTGTAGAAGGCTTATTAAATGAATATTTACATGACTTGTTCATTTGCATAATAATCGATGCACACAGCTTTAAATTAGGGTAGCAGTGGGACATGTTGAATTGAGTTTTTGTTGCTTGGCATTATAATAAATTTGAACGCAGATACATTCTACATAAATATAAACTCTCCCATAAGGATTTACCACTTTAGGCAACACAAGAAGGAACATAAGGTTTCACAGAACCAGTCACCGATAGAATTTTATGCTTTGAAGATTGACGGGACCTTGCACATAGAGATATCTGGATACGGCGGATCTGGAATGCGCTTCAGCCCTCTGTTCGTGCCACTAATGCTGCATGTGGCTATATGGTTTTCTCTAGACTCTTAAAGACGCACTATTTCAACTGTTTGATGGCCACGTAGTGGCGTTTTATAAATGTCTTGTTACATTACATTACAAGGTCCATTAAGGACATCTGAAAAGTGGGCATGGGCAGGGGAAGGGTCCCAAGTGGGTCACTGTTTGCGGATATCTTTCAAAGATGACCCCTCAGCGAGCAAGGAGAGCCAGCCTAAAATGGGTCCAGGGTACAGAGTCAATACAAAACTGAAAATAGTATACATTGCTAGGACCAATTTTGCATAAGGCTTATCGTAGATTTAACGACAGCTCATGAATTATAATTATAACCTCATGATCGTGGGGTTCAAACTAAGGTCATGATCGCAACTGGGTTCCTCCGCATCCTCCCATGCATGAGTCCTTGACCTTGACCTTTCATCTCGGTTCATTGACTGCACATCTCACCACTTGACTGTCTGATGCAATTCAAACCTATTTTATTGTATATTAATGTGTCTGGTGAGTGTTAGCTCAGACTAGTCATAGCAACCTATACATACTTAGTATGCCACAGATTCACGACCTTCGAACAAAGTTTGCATATAAATCACACTCTTTTGTTCGCTAAGTCTACTACAGGCAGATATACAGCCACTCACCTGCATAGGCAACATCAAAGGTCAAGAATTTACTAATGTCGCAATGGACCAATGCACATCACGTACGTTTACCGTCTGTTCAGCCTAAATGTTGCCGGAGACCGTCCAATGGCTGGGTTACCCTCCTCAAAAATATTGCAAGGACCCTGGAGCCATGACTCCCCACCTTATGACCGACACTGCTACATAGGACTCGCTTTGACCAATTTCATACGTGCTGGATTTTCGGCAGCGTTTCTTGCAAATTCATCTTTCCCACTTTGAGAGTTTTTCTCAGGCACCATTAAATAGGGTCCTATGATTTCACTATCAAAAAGGATCCTAACATCTCATGATTAAATAGGGTATTATGATTTCACCGTTTCAATAAAATAGGGTCCTATAATTTCACGATCAAATAGTATCCTATAATTTCACGATCAACTAGGGTCCTATGATTTCACGATCAAATAGAGTCCTATGATTTCACGATTAAATAGTATCCTATAATTTCACGATCAAATAGGATCTTATAATTTCCCGATTAAATAGGATCCTATAATTTCCCGATTAAATAGGATCCTATAATTTCCACGATTAAGTAGGATCCTATAATTTCACGATTAAATAGGATCCTATAATTTCACGATTAAATAGGATCCTATAATTTCACGATTAAATAGGATCCTATAATTTCACGATCAAATAGGGTCCCATGATTTTTCAGGACTTTCAAAAACGAAGCGGGGAAAGAAAAAAGTCTGCAGTGGTTAAACCTCATCAAATGCAAGATGAAAGAATGTGACGCAGAAGGCAGCAGCACTAAAGACGCTTAAGAGGATACAATGTCAAAATCATCATCATCATCGTCATCGTCATCATCATCGTCGTCATCAGACACAATCTAACTCGCATTTCCGTATGATACAAGAGAAACTAGTCATCTGTTTCGACGCCTTTCTCTAATGTTTCGGCGTTTAGACGTCGTCGCTGATTATCTCATTGCCTTTGTATCTTTGCCGGAACTGGGTGAAGCTTTTCCGTTCCAGAGGTCATGAACTGTCTCCGGACAATTATTTCTTTATCTCCTGAGTACTTGTATTCGTACTTGTACTTGAGACCAAAGTGATTGCACTTGAGACCAAGGTACTTGTACTTGGAACAAAACTACTTTTACTTGGGACAAAAGTACTTGTACTTTAGGCAAAAGTAATTGTACTTGACCTAAGTACTTGTGCTCGTACTTGAAACCTAAGTACGTGAAACATCTCTGCTGCCCATGACTATAGCAATTGACATCGTATGCAAAATGATCAAAGTATACATGTGTGCGAGAGCTTCCTAGTGGTGTCTTTCCAACCAGTTGAGCTTGGCTTGTTTAGAGGCGAACCTCTAACTTCATCGACTTCTAATTTCAGTGAGGAAAGCGAGAAGCACATTGAAGAGCTAATTAGATAAATTATAATTATAATTACTCAGCACGAAATTGTATCGTTGGACTGATTTCCCCCCTTGAAATCGCCGCAACCTTTCTCCACACGGCAAGGATACTGTTCAGATCCTGAACGTGCGAGAAGATATAGTTGTACCACTGAGGTCCCGTGAACTTCTCTGCCAGTTGTTTTCCGTCGAGAAGGTAGTGAGAGGCGTAGTTCGTGTGACTGATACTTCCGGCCCTGACCGGAAGTAAACCAGTGACGTAGACGTCGTCGACCCAGAAGAAGGGAACCTCGAAGGAAGCGCGGAAG
>JACEVL010004609.1:775000-782500 GCA_020284085.1 Aporrectodea caliginosa
ATCAACAACAACAACGACAATAGAGTATTATCATCCTATCTCGTTCTCAAGCGCCTTCGCGGAATCCTTCGAACCCACTGTAAGTGCGCAGTAATACCTTACAAGACTCTTTAAGAAAATAGTTCTTTTGAAGCCTTTGGGTTGAAAGAGATTTTGACTGAAGTGCGCAAACGACAACAGTAACACCGAAAGCTTAACATGGCTTCTTGGCAGCGGATCCTCGCTTTCAAAGGACACGTCGGGATTGGAACCATCGAAGCTACGCTGAATAGAAAACACATTACCAATGTGCCACTGTTACAGTGTCAGTTGGTTGCATTGATAAGAGCTTGCGTTTGCGAGTGTGGTTCCAGTTTTGAAACCGATTACGGCTTTCGGGCTAGCAAGGTTTTAGTAATTTAAGTTTATCAACGCTGTGTGATGACAAAGATCACTAGCGTCGCCCTCCTCCTTCATCCAGGCTTAGGACTGGCACCGCCAGAGTACGAGCAATGGCTAGTAAGGTCCGTGAATGGGGACCTTAAGTAGCACAGCATCCATTCAAATGGGCAGTGGTGGTGAAGGACCTCACGCGATGGAAGGAAGTATGATAAAGGTGTGTAACGAACAAAGGAAGAGATGCAAGGATGGAAGGAGATATGGAATAATGGAAGTTAGGAAGTATGGACTGAAGTAAGGAAGGAAGTACTGGAGGAAATGTGGAAGAAAATATGGAAGGAAGTATGGACGGAAGTACATGATGAAATGTGGAAGTATGGACGGAAGGATGGAAGGAAGTATGGAAGGAAAAATGGAAGAAAGGGAGGATAGAAGCCTAGAAGGAAGAATGGAAGAAAGGAAAGATGGAAGGAGGGATAGAGGGAAGCATAGGAGTAGGGATGGAAGGAAAGGATAGAAGTATGGAAAGAAAGAATGGAAAGATAGAAGGACGGATGGAAGAATGGAAAGGTTTGGAGGAAGTATGGAATAAAGAATGGAAGGACGGATAGAAGGAAGGATGGGAGAATGGAAAGATGGAAGAAAGGAAAGATGGAAGAAAAGAAGGATGGAAGAAAAGAAGGATGGAAAGAAGTATCGAAGTAAGGATGAAGGAAAGATGAAAGGAGGAATATTCTCTTGAGTTTTTGTGACTGAGCGACAGACGACCTTATCGGCGCCATCTTGACAAGTACGTCCCGTTAAGTGTCTCGTCTGTGCTTTTGTCTGTCTCCGTCTGCTCCTTTATCCCTCTCCCTGTCTGTTTATATGTCCGTTTGTCGCTCTGTCAATCTGTCTCTCTGTCAGTCTGTCTCTCCGTCAGTGTGTGCCTGTCTATCTCAGTATGTCTGGCAGTCTCTGTCTGTGTCTCTATAGGTGTGTTTCTGTATGCCTGTATATCTGTCAGTCTGTCTCTGTCAGTCTATCTGTCCGTCTCTGTTAGCCTGTCTGTCTCTCTGTCAATATGTTGCAGTTCAGCGGTATGCCAACATGACTGTCCAATATCTTCTTGTTTCTTTTCTCTTTTTTTATCCCCAACTGTGTCCTTGCTCTCCATCTTACTCTCCTTCTCCTCCTCTACCACCTTCTCCTCTCCTTTCTCCTCCTCTTGTCATCCTTCTCCGCATTCTACTCCACCACGCGCTCCCCATCCTTCGCTTTCATGCTCCCTATCCGCTATTTTCTCCTTATCCTCCTTCTTTCATCCTCCAATTTTTTCACCCTTGTCCTTATCGTCCCGTTCTTCCTTTTTAAAACATCCTCCTCATCCTTCTCCTCCTAATCCTCATATCAGCGCGTTTTCACCTCCTCCGCCTACTCTTATTTTGCACTATGCTCATTACTCCTCCTCCTCATCATTCTCCTCCTCTATATATTCATCATTCTCCTCATCATTCTCCTCATTCTCCTTCTCTTCCTCTTCATCCTCCTCATTCTTCGACTATTAATACGGCTTTTCATTCTCTTCTTTCACATACTCTTCTTCCTCCTCCTCTTCTTCCTCCTCCTCTATACAGTCCGTATAATTATTCTCAGACTCTTCCAGACTCTTGTCTCTCAAATACCTGTGCAGAGAGAAGTGATCGCTTGATCCTCCACAACAGGAGGATGAAGACGAAGAGGAGAAGAATGAGGAGGAGGATAAAGACGAAGAGGAGGAGAATGAGGAGGAGGATGAAGACGAAGAGGAGAAGAACGAGGAGGAGGATGAAGACGAAGAGGAGAAGAATGAGGAGGAGGATGAAGACGAAGAGGAGAAGAATGAGGAGGAGGATGAAGACGAAGAGGAGAAGAATGAGGAGGAGGATGAAGACGAAGAGGAGAAGAATGAGGAGGATGAAGACGAAGAGGAGAAGAATGAGGAGGAGGAAGATTCCACGTCACTGAGTCTGCGATATCGATGAGGTGGAACTGACAACCAACAGCATCACTGTTCTTGATGAAGAAGCCTTTCTGTTGCTGGACCTAAATTCTACAGTATACATCACACCTCTTACTCTCCTTCTCCTCCTTCTCCTCTCCTTTCTCGTCCTCCTCCTCCTCGTCCTCCTCCTCTTGTCATCCTTCTACGCATTCTGCTCCACCACGCGCTCCCCATCCGTCGCTTTCATGCTCCCTATCCGCTATTTTTCTCCTCATCCTCTCTTCTCCTACATCTCTCCTTCATATCCATCTATCTATGGCACATTCGGTTTCTGCCAATTTTTGTTTTTTTAAATGTGTCCGTTTTAGATTTAAGTCGTTTTTCATTTTGGCTGCTTTAATTAACGCCAGCAATTGTCAGAGCATTGACCCCCGCCATGCTTCTGGGTCAACTAACAACGGGTGGTCCGGAAGTACAGCGTTCTTCAACCATAAAATACGACAGATTTGAACGGTCAATATTCCATCAATGAACATTCAGAAGCCAAGAATCTTGAGGCATCACTGTCGGAGAAATTCTTCTCATATCGGACATCACAGACTCGGAATTCATCAGCACTGCCCACATCAATCAGGCACCGACCATTAATTAGCCTCTCTTCGATCTGTGTCTGTACCTGCCATCACGAAGCGAGAATCGGTTGCGCTCACAATGCATGCTATTCTTGACGGATCGCATTGAACGCTTCCTGATTGACTGTAATGCATAACTACATGAGATGTCCTTTTGTTACATGTGAGGGTTTGTCTTACATTGCCTGCCTGCCTCTCCGCCGGCCTGCCTCCCTGCCTGCCTACCTCAACATGGGGGGCCCGGTGGCGCGTTGGATAAGAGCTGGCGAAGAGTGCGAGAGGTAGTGAGTTCGAGCCCCGTAGGGCGGATGTGCTTTGTAGGCTGCTATTAGCGCCGTTGTATTGCAGGCTGTCTGTTCTGTTAGTAGTTAACTAGTTAAGAATTGCATAATTGTACACTGTAATCATTCTGCGTTGTGTCAGTTTGAAATTAAACGAAGATTATTATTATTATTATTATTAGAAAAGGACTAATATAACTACTCTCTTTCTCTGCCTCCCTAGCTGCCTCTCTGTCTCCCTTCTTGCCTGCCTGCCTCTCCGCCGGCCTGCCTCCCTGCCTGCCTACCTCAATCCCTCCCTTCCTCCCTGTCTGTCTCCCTGCCTTCCTGGCTCTCTGCCTCATTCCCTCTCTCCCTTCTTCCTCCTCCCTCCTTGCATCCCTCCATCCCTCCCTTCTTCACTCTCTGCCTTCCTCCCTGTCTCTCTATCCGCCTCCCTGCCTGCTTGCCCCTATCCCTCCCTTCCTCCCTCTCTGCCTCCCTCTCTCCCTTCTTCCTCCCACTCTTCTTCCATCCCTCCTTCCATCACTCCATCCCTCCTTCCCTCTCTGTCTTTCCGTTCGTCCCTCTCTTGCCTTGTCTTTTCCAGCATGTTCTTATTTGTTGCGCTTCGCATATTCTCTTCTTTCCCTTACATTCCCAGTCATCCTCTTCTTCCTCTCCTATAACCCATTCTTCTCTTCATCCAATTCATTTTCTCCATCCACCTATTCACCTAACATCTAATTCTCTTCCTCATCTTATCCTTTCTTTTTTCTTATTCTGGTAAAGATTTCTTTCTTTTCCATCTATCCCTCATAGTTATCATCGTCATCATCATTTACTTTCTCAAACTATTTTCATCTTCTACCCTTCTTCTACTTCGTTCTTCTCTTCAAAATCCTATTACCAAATTAATTATCCTCTGACCTTTTCCTATTTCAACGCATTCTCCAGATCCAATTCCTCTTCAACCTCTTCATCCTCTTCTCTTCCTCTCCTCCTCACCCTCGTCTTCTCTGCCTCCTGTTTCCGTCCCTAATCTTCTCTTTTCTCCTCCACTCTTTTCTTCCATTCCTCCTCATGCAATTCTTTCTCATTCATCCATTCATCTCACCCTTCGTCCTTTTTCCGTTACTCCTTACGCCATTCATCCACCACTCTGGCTCCTCATTCATCCATTCCTCCCCTCCCGTCCTCCTTCTCCTCATTCATCCATTCGTCTTATCCTTCTCCCTTTCCCGTTACTCCTTACGCTATTCCACCACCACCTCCTCCACATTTATCCATTCATCTCCTCCCCTCCTTTCTTTTCCTTTACTCCTTAAGCTAGTACTCCACCACTCCGGCTCCTCATTCATCTATTCCTTTCCTTCTCCTGTTCATTCATCCATTCCTCTCCTTCTCTTCATTCACCCATTCCACTACTCCTCCTCCTCCTCCTCCTCCTCCTGCCTCTCCTCCTCCTCCGTTCTCCTCCCTCATCTTCTCTTCCTTCTTCTCTCCTTCCCTCTGCCACTGCTGTAGAAGTGAGCCTCTGTTGTGCGCACAGCCTGCCTACAAGAGATGCAGCAGGATAACACGGGACCCAACGTCATCGATGCATCCATCGGGGGCAGCGTCGTCGGCGACTCCATGAACGCAAAGCCAGTCGACATCACGACAACCACCATCATCACCACCATCATCAACAGCAGCAGCATCAGCAACAGCCGCATCCCGTTGAACGTCTGCTCTCCTCAGCAGCAGATGTTAATCTCCGGTCCTTCGTTCAGCAGCGGGCGACAGGTGGCTTGTCATCATCGGTCAGATGGTCATGGGTTCGATTCGTCTCTTACTTTTCCTCGTTCTGCTTGAGGTGCGGTCGTCCCAGCTGAAGACACCCGGACCCAGTACGACCCTCGAACCGTCAGGTCAGTCTTAGTCAGATTCAGGTCAGAGGGTCATGCAGGGGGTGGGGCATTCCTTTCCGCAATGACCCCCATATCGGAGTTTCGAGGAGGCCATGGCCCTCATATCTGAATTAAACGGAGGCCATTGCCTTCGTATCTTAATCAAATGAAGGCCTTTGTCCTCATATCAGAGTATGCTTCATACCACGAATCTGAGTTTAGAGGTAAGGAAAGACCCTCGTATCATGCTGCAGAGCTTAGCGAAGGCCACGACCCTTGCTTAGGAGTTTAGCGAAGGCCATGACCCTAACTTCGGAGTTTAGAGGAGACCGTGGCCCTCATATCTGAATTAAACGGAGGCCATTACCTTCGTATCTTAATCGAATGAAGGCCATTGTCCTCATCAGAGTTTAGCGCAGGCCACGACCCTCACTTCGGAGTTTAGAGCAGGCCATGGAGTTTAGAGGAGGTCATTGTCCTCATGTATTAATTAAAGAGAAGCCATTGCCCTCATATCGGAGTTTAGAGGAGGCTATGATACTCACTTCAAAGATAACGAGGGACCATTGCCCTCATATTGGAGCTTGAAGAAGGCCATGGCCCTAATATCGGAGTTTAGAGGAGACCATGACCCTCACTTCTGGTTTAAGGGAGACCATGGCCATCAAATAGTGATAGCCCAACCTTTGAACAACTATGCCTTAAAGCCGGTACCTGCCTATTTTCGGCGGTCCTGGGACACCCTGGCCATGTTCTCCACTGGTTTCTCCCTCCAAAAAAGCCGTTTGCCTATTCCCTTCGAACCCGGTCACATGACCGTGTTTTACCTTTAGCTGACCATAATATGGAAAAAACTTGTATAGTTTGAATGCTTTATTCCTATAGAATATTGATTGTTTATTATATATAATGTATGTACACCAGAATGCGGATTGCAGCTGGTTCATAATAATAATAATAATAATAATAATAATAATAATAATAATAATAATAATAATAATAATAATAATAATAATATCTTTTCTTTAATAAGCGCCTGACAAACGCACTGCGCTGTACATTTACATGTTATGCAATTTAAATCTTAACTACTAACAGAACAGACAGCCTGCAATACACGGCGCTAATAGCAGCCTACAAAGCATATCCGCCCAACGGGGCTCGAACTCGGTACCTCTCGCTCTCTGTGCCAGATGTTATCCAATGCGCTATCGGGCCCCCCAAAAAAGAATATACTTACTTACTTACTTACTTAAATCGGAATTTAAATGGAGGGATAGGAGTTGCATACAGAAGATTGTATTGTATATTCGTTTAGTCGAAGGAAATCTTGCTGTCATATATGGATTCGCTGTCACTTGCAGCAGTGACAGCTAGTGTTGTTTTAATAATGTCTCAATTTTAGTTTTAGTTTTAGTTATGATTGTTAGTCTTCATTTTTAGTTTTAGTTTTAGTTTTTATTGTGTGTCAATATTAGTTTTAGTTTTCGTTTTAGTTTTCATGGATCTATTTTCGTTTTAGTTTTAGTTTTAGTAAGCTAATTTTAGTTTTAGTTTTAGTTTTAGTAAGTTTATTTCAGTTTTAGTTGTAGCAATTTAATTTCAGTTTAAGTTTTACCAATTATTTAATTCCATTTAAATTTTAAACACAAAAAACTAAATATTCAGGGTTTGGTTGTCACCAGTAACTTGAAGTTTGGTAATTTCGCATATTAGTGTTCCTAATTATTCGCCATTTATTGTATGGGTTTTAACGTTGGTCGAATACAAGTTGGATTGACGAAAAGAATTCTTGCTAAATAGATGTCGGATTGATGAAAATAATTTTTACTTAAATGGAAGTGGGATTGATGAAAACATTTTTGCTTAAATAGAAGTGGGATTGATGAAAAATAATTGTTGTTTAAATAGAAGCTGGATTGATTAAAAGAATTCCTGTTAAATAGGACCTGGATTGATGAAAAGAATTCTCCCCAAGTAGAAGTTGGATTGATGAAAAATAATAATGCTACAGTGGACGAATAACTAAGGACGCTAAACTGCGAAATTAAAAGTGCTGTGTTCAACCTAAACTTGAACACAGCACTTTGTCGCATCAAGGTCAATACTATAATAATAATCCCAAACAGGGCTGTCCTTTGGTCGACCATTGATACTCGTCACGCTACAAGTCAGAGACAAGTGAGGCTTTCGACATAGTATACATTAATTAAGTGAACTTGTCGCAGTTAAGTAGCCTACCACAGCTTTTGTTAAAATCGAAATAGATGAATTCTTAGCGGAAAGTAAATTAAAAAACTGGAAGTAGCAACAGCTCGTTCTAGTTTTCCTCGCGTGTCTTAAAATGGATGAACAGATGTTAGCAGAGCATACCG
>JACEVL010004609.1:787500-810000 GCA_020284085.1 Aporrectodea caliginosa
CTACAGAGGGCACAGAAGGGCGTGCAGAGGGGACCAGCATGAAGCAAAGACGCCCCCGTAGAGGGTCTGCATGGGGTACAGAAGGAACCTATAAAATGGTATGCAGGGTAAAGAAGGACCTGCACCGTTACAAAATATGTATGTCTTTTCGTTTATTTCACAAAACAACAGGAATAACGCTGTTGGAGAACAATAACAGTTTACAGTATGGCTGCTAATGAATGGGTTAATTAGTACATATTTCTATAAAAACATGTACTAATTAACCCATCCATGGCATTCTTGGGATAAAGTACATCGAACTGCAGGAGGTAAATAAGAGCTTAACGGATGTAAAGAAGGGGTTGAAGCGGGTTCAGAACCGTCTACAGAGAAGTAGAGGGTCTGGAAGGGGTGCAGAAGGGTTACAAAAGAGTCTAGAGGAGGTAAAGAAGGACCTACGAGGGGTAAGGATGCGCCTACAGCATCAAGAAAGGTCCTGCGTGGGAACCGAGGCGCTATATAAATTGACAGATACAATACAATATACAATACAATATGAAATGGCATAGCATAACACAGCATTGCATATATAGCATCCCTGCCATGGGCATAAGTTGGGGCCCATATGGGCTCTAGACGGGTCCCATGTGGAAACTTGGATCCTGTATGGGTTCGATGTGGGTATAAACCGAGGCTAAGAAAATAAAGTCGCTAACACTTCATACCCATGGATGCCTCTCAGGCTAGCTCAAGGGACTGCTGCTCTTCTTCTACAATGTATAATACATTCTCTCTCTGTCTTTGTCTCTCTGTCTCTGTGTCACTGTGTGTCTCTATCTCTGTCTGTCTGTCTCTGTCTGTCTGTCTCTGTCTCTGTCTCTGTCTCTGTCTCTGTCTCTGTCTCTGTCTCTGTCTCTGCCTCTGTCTCTGTCTCTGTCTGTCTGTCTGTCTGTCTGTCTGTCTGTCTCTTTCTCTCTCTCTCTCTCTCTCTCGCTCTCTCTCTCTCTCTCTCTCTCTCTCTCTCTCTCTCTCTCTCTCTCTCTCTCTCTCTCTCTCTCTCTCTCTCTCTCTCTCTCTCTCTCTCTCTCTCTCTATTTTCGGTATGCGCGCGCGTGTGGCTATTGATCATCTATTTCTGGTTATAAATAAGATGGAAACGGCTCCTTATATTCGGCTCATAATGCCAGCACAGAGTCCCACGGGGGACATGGCATGCCGTTCATCTTTCCATGGGCGCAAGATCAAGAGAAGAAATACGGACAAAGACAGCTAAAGAAGATGCCATGAATCGACCCGACCACCATCCTCAGTACCCTCAACAAACAGCAGCCAACAGCATCTTCCCCAGCCCGGCCCCCAGAACCCCAGCGAATCGCTCCGAGCCGCAATCACTTGGCGTTCATGCGAACTCATAGTGCAGACAACGAAGGGGTCGCCGCTGATGAAGTCTATCTCTTGAACGGGCGCTATATAAATCCATGATTGCAATCCACGGTTACAATTACAGCACGTGAGCACTGGTCACATGTTTACACAATGCCTTCAAAGGATTTTTATGGGTGTTATATAACGGGGCGGGTATGTCGGGTGGGCTATATACTGGTCATTGACTCCGTGTGAGATGAAAGGGCGAGGGAAAAACAGTGGCGAAATTCAGACGAATTCTCTTCCACAGTCATACTTTATATATATATATATATATATAAGACAAAGAAAAATGTATATAATATATATACGTCTATATATAATATATAGACGTAAACACACTTGTATATGCCTATATATATAGACTATATATAGTTTATATATATATATATACAGTTTTCTTGTTCTTCTACTTCTATTTCTTCTTCTTCTCCTTTTCCTTCTCCTCCTTCTTGTTCTTAGTCTTGTTCTCGTTCCTGTTCTTGTTCTTCCTCTTCTCCTCCTCCTTCTCCTTCTTCTTCGTATTCTTGATGTATTCCCTGCATTTACAGCACAGTTGCTTAGGTCTACAACCAACTGCTCCACTGCGCTGTTGCATTGCCTGAAGGCACTACTGTTTTCCGCAGCATCGGATTTGCCGGACGTCTTGAGAATGTTCAATATCCCTCCAGGTTAAAGGTCAAGGATCTAGAGATCGTGACCCATAGGATGATGTCCGGGGGTTGAATTCCTGTACCAACCCATTTCTGTTTGCTGACATAAATTAGGGGAGACCGGGGCTAGATGCAACAGGTGTTGGTTGCAACACCCTCGCTAGTTAAGCGCTAAATAATAGTAGCGTAAAATTAAATCACCTACCTTGTAAAGAATATATTTTAGATCAACGTGACTTAATTTCTTGACAGGCAGTTGATTAGAACTACCGAAAAAAGTCAAAATTTAATTTCGGCAATCTAAAGTAAATTTGGCGGTTTTGTGTTTTTGTGTAATTTAGCTTAATGTTTTGCAGCAATTTAATATTGTTTGGTGCCATAAGTTGGACAAGGAATTGGGCTTGAAAATGCATTTAGTCATTTTATGTAAAACCAACGCTGTCGATAAAATTTTTCTATAACAATGTCTATGCATTGCTTCGGGGTTGGTTGCAACATTTTAATCGGGGTTGGTTGCAACATGTTGCAACCAACCCCAATGCATTTATTTCAACTAACCGTGTTCAATTTAGGCCTGCTCGTCACAATTAGGGCTATCACAGACACTTGAAGAAAGCAGCATTAGAGGGAGGAACTCGCCGACAAAGTAGTTACAGCTTCTAAAAAAACAAAAAACCGCACCAGAAGAAAAAGAACCATATATAAGTCCCAGTGAACGAAAAAGAGTGACGAAGCCTCAGTCCACGGTCATTCAACCGGTGCCTAGTCAGTCCTCGAGCGTCACCATTCAGCCGGTGCCGATAGTCAGTCGTGGAGTCAAATAGATTGTATAAACAAAAGAAAAGCAAAACACGACATACCATCATGTAAAAGACGAATTTTATATGAGACAGACAGTGAGGAATCTGACCGTGATAGAAATGATGACGATGATGGAAAAGGTTTTTGTGTAGGCCTACGGTCTGTGGAAGATGATGATGATTACTCTGTACGTCATGATTGTTTAAAACTAGGTGATTACGTGTTGGTCAAACTTCAAGGACTTAAAAATACAGCTCATTTTGTGGCTTGTATGACCGACAATTCATCGTCGGATGATCAGGAAACGGAGGTAACATATTTTGCCACAAAATCGACTTGGCGTTCATTTGATGATAAAGAAACTGTTCGATTTGTAATTCCAAAAATTTCAAGAACATATCCGGTTCCAATGCAGGATATAATGAAGAAACTGCTTATAGTCCGTTAATAATTATGGGTGGCACTAAGCGAGTCAGTATGCAGATAACATTCCCATTTTTCTTTTCTGGTTACAATTTGAAGGCTTGAAAAGCTCTACAATTTTTTATTAAATATTGAACATTATAAGCCTAAATAGGTAGAAGTTGCCTAGCTTGCTATGGGGGTAATAGGCCTATCGAGTATATATATATATATCGGACATTTTACATAACGATTATTGCAGTAAAACAGTTTAATATCTTGATTGATTCTTTTGATTAGACTTTATTTTGAATTTCTTCATTTATTTATTACATTCTTATATGTAGGCAAGCCTCAGTAGGCCTGGGCAATGCAGCCTCAATTGAATAATTATACTACTTTCAGTACTGTTGCAACCTTCCCCCAGGGTTGTTGCAACCAACACCGGCCCGGGGTTGGTTGCAACACTTTGAAGCCCTCTGTTCAGTTAGCTATTGTGGTTACATCTTTGGTCACTGAGATCGCTACTATAGCTTGTTTTGTTGCTGAGATATAAAGTATATATATGGGCTAAGAAGATTGTAGGTTGTTCCAAAAATAAAAAAATGGCACACGAAAATATGAAAATTGTTGCAACCAACCCCGGTCTCCCCTACCCTTAAAAATCACATCAGTAAATGCATAAACCGTCACCATGGATATGTGTTGATGGCAGAGCCGGATTAACGTATACGCCAAATAAGCCATGGCTTAGGGCCCCACAACGTTTTGAGGGCCACAACTATCAGGAAATATAAAATCAGATTGTACCAAGGTCCTAATTGAAAAAATGACAATGGTAAATGCATGTGTTATTTTTTAGCCAATATTTCATTAGAAAAAATCGCTTATGTACGGATCGAACTTTGTGTTACAAAGACACATATTTTTGCATGGCTTTGCGGTTACGGCCCCCGGATGTATCAACCAGGCTCTTGGCTTAGGGCCCCCGAAAGTCTTAATCCGGCCCTGGTTGATGGAGATACCTTCGTAGGCTTTCAGTTTCTTGTGTAGTCCTGTATACGGGCATTGATATATGCCTTTCTTATACAGGCTTTCGTATATATATGATCACAGTCTCCTCTGGTGCAGAGTTTTGCATATATAATTTTTTATTTTTTGCATTTATTAAGCGCCACTATCTTGTGATCAAGCATCAATCGATGGCGCTGAGCTGTCAATGAAGGACACATTCAATGTTTCAAGGTCCTTACACAGTAACCATCTCAGGGGAGAGGATCGAATCCGTACTCTCCGCGTTACAAGGGGAGAGCTCTAATCAATCGGCAACCATGTCCCATTTATATATGTGTAAATATATATATATATATGTATATATATATAAGAGACTGTTAAATCTGCACTTGGCGCATAAATAGTCAATTTATATAAATGCACGCGACATCCCCACCATGTAATTTGTAGAAATCTATCGATAGTAGGCGACATAATCGATTTGATGGGGGCCGAGGATATATTCGGCCTCGTCGTCGTAGCCATCGTCTTCGGGTCTTCGGCCTCTGAGACACCGACGACCGAAGAACGACCGATGGAACGACCGACCGACCGACCGACGGCAACACATGGCCTCCTCCTCGTGTTGGCGATTCTATTAGGCGAATCGGACGGAGGTCCAGTGGCCCTAGGTCCGTTGTTTATTGTGCTCATTTTATGGGCCATGTCCAGATGCTGGTGGTGGTGGATCCGTTGGTTGCCCCAGGATAGGGTATTCATCGGTGGTAGAGACACTGTCTCTGGATCGGATTGGAACCCGGGTCACTGGGGGTTAAATGCTGTGGGGTTATTAACATGTGGATATTTATATAGGAAGCAGTTTCTTGTTCTGTTGTTAGTTTTGTAAAGGTCTGATGTTAAAGGCGTTCGTCCTATTGTTGGGTCTTTGCAGTTATTTATTCATCTAGTTCAAGAAAGCATTTGTCACGGATGGGTCAGAATTCATACGTACGTATATACATACATATATATAGTATTACATACATACATGCAAACATACGTTAATACATGCATACATAAAAACATGCATAAAACATACATAAATGCATACATACATATGTGCAATTGTACATACATACATACATACAAACATGCATGCAGACATACATACATACATACATACATACATACATACATACATACATACATACATACATACATACATACATACATACATACATACATACATACATACATACATACATACATACATACATACATACATACAACATAGTTCTACTCTGAACTTAACTTGAATAAATATATGCAATGGTTATTGATTTTTCTCGATTTTCCATTAAGAGTAGGTCCTACGCTTAATATTCAAATATTCCGCCCTCGCATTATACATCTAATTCGACAAACAAAAGAACCGCTTTAATTAAGTGCCGCATAAACTCGAAACCTAAACCGGTTTCTCCAACCGAAAAGGTCATCGATACTGACGATTTCCGGCGGAAATGACGCCTGTAAAAGCGGGTCATGTGACTTAATGGTAGAGCCATAAAAGATTCATTCGAGAAACCCAGAAACTATAGTAGGGAAGAACGGACAAAGCGGATCCGGAAGCCAATAAAGTCCCGAACCGGAAGGAGTACTCTAAGGCCGGAGATGGTTGGAGCCGCAAGAGACGCAGCAACCGGGAGAAAGGAAAATTGGCACCGGGACGTTTTGGTGATGTGGGCAGGGGAGGTCATATAGTGAGACTTTGGTGACGCCTCGATGGGGGCTGTTGTTGTGGAGAGGGAATTGCCTCATCGTGAGGGTATTAGCGACCGGGTTAAGGGCTTCATAAGACGCTGTAGTAAGAGTGTCTATCTATTGGAGGAAATTGGCATCGAATTAACAGAGCACACCTGCCAAAGGGTTCTAGGACAATAACCCCTCCGGACAATAACCCACCCCCGAGCGTCGTCGTTATCTTTGTCAACACCATCTTTATCATCTTCATTATCATCCTTACCATCGTCCTCATTATCGTCATAATAGTCATCGTCATCGTTATCGTCTTTATCATCATTACCATCTTCTTCATTATCGTCATCGTCAGAATAACTGTCATCATCATCTTCATTTTCGCTACATATAAATACACCTATTGTAATTAGTTTCGTCGTCGTATCTTCACCATCGCGGTGACAACCAACACAACAACCAACACCACCATCATCACCACCACTTTAAACATACATACATATATGCAAGACAGTGCAAGCATACATGCATATCTACAGCATTTCGACGGTTTCACGAGTTTCTTTGTTCATAAAAGACGTCACAAAACCGTCATATATACTATAGGCTATTTAAACGGTTTCCGCGACAACTCGTCTACAGACTTTTCGTCTACGACACTTCGTCTACCGACATTTCGTCTACAAGTGTATCTGTATCCATTACGGCTAATCAACAGAGGCCGCATTTTTATAGTTTCGCCAAAACGTGCTATATATTCTCAGAAGTCCTGCAGCTTCTAATTACTGAAAAGATTATTTTCATCAATCCAGCTTCTATTGAATGGAAACTTAGTTTCATCCATGCATCCAACTTGGTTTCCAGCTTCTATTTACGAGAAAAATTATTTCGATCAATCCCGCTTCTATTCAACACAGAAATGTTTTCATCAATCCCACTTCAATTTAGGGAAACAGTTTTTTCATCAATCCAGCTACCATTTTAAAGTGACAATATCAAATAACTTTGTAGACGAAATGTCTGTAGACGAAGTGTCGTAGACGAAAAGTCTGTAAACGAATTGTCGTGACACCATTTAAACGGGGGCCCGTACAAGATTCAAAAATCATTTACCATTACAGTCAAGATAAAAAAATCCATTTGAATGTCCTTACATTCATGAATGTATTTCGTACACATACATGTACATTGTACATAGGCCCAAATAACAGTTGTAGATGGTGTTTTGTTTGCACTCGCACCGCAAACGACGTCCATATATACAAACACAGAAGTGCATATATATTAATATCGGTGTATTTATATGTAAAGTCAAGCCTTTTCGTTCGTTTCGGAAAGATTTACGGAGCCTGTGTCGTCCAATTTGCCCAGTCGATCGGTCGGTCGGCCCCGCAGTCTGACGGACGGGCGCTCGGCCGTCGCTCGGGCGGCGGTCGGTCGGTCGGGCGGTCGGCGGTTGACTCGACGGCGTTGATTCGTGCAAGAGCCGAAGTCATGATGGGGGTTGGGGGTTGGGGGCGCCACCATCACTCGGCCTCTATGATATTTACTTAGACTAATTGAATGAATTATTATGCGCCGATCGGGTTTATTAAATAGATTGGTCTCTGACGTCCGCATCCAGACAGTGTAGACAGTGTAGTATATAAAACACGGTGGTATGTGGTGTGCAACGATATGCGGTAAATTGTTCCCTGTTATGGATTGGACATGAACTGAACGTCATTTTTCTATCGTGTAATTCTCTCTGTCTCTCTCTCTGTCTCTGCCTCTGTCTCTGTCTGTCTTTCTGTCTCCCACTCTGTCTCTCACTCTGTCTCTCACTCTGTCTCTCTCTGTCTCTCTCTGACTCTCTCTGTCTCTGTCTCTGTCTCTGTTTCTGACTCTGTATGTCTGTCTGTCTGTCTCTCGCTTTCTGTCGTTCGTTGTCTGCCTGTCTGTGTGTGTGTATTTCCTTTGTGTGTGTGTCTGTCTGTGTGTCTGTCTGTGTGTCTGTCTGTTTGTCTGTCTGTGCGTCTGTCTGTCGGTTTGTATGTATGTCCGTGTGTCCGTGTGTCTATCTGTCTGTCTGCCTGTCTGTCTGCCTGTCTGTCCGTCTGCCCGTCTGTGTGTCTGTCTGCCTTTCAATCTATCTGTCCATATATATAAATGAGCTGAGAGTGATTTATAGATTCAATGTTTTAAAACGTCTCCTTAGTAACAAATCGTCCAGCGGTCTGTTTGCTGAGGAATAATAATTTGCGGTGATCCATGATCCATATGGCAAATTGTTCTAAGAAATACACACAAGTATACAGTCACAGCGTAACATGCACAAATATCAATACACAAATACAAACATACATACGTACGTCATCATCATCATCATCATCATGCAAACATATGTACCTATAATTTTATATAGGCCTACACATGCATTTTTACATACAAGCATACATATGTATCTACATGCATACATATTGGCATACATATTAAGAGCAGACCTACATACATTGATACTCTGCTTTGGCTTCTGTAACTCTGCACTATATTTAAAGAAAGAAGTGAGAACATTTACTTTGAGGGCTATATGCGCTTTGACCACGGTGAAATTTGGATCCCATTGATTTCGACAATGGTAAAAACATGGACCCTGTTTATTTCGACCATGGTAAAATTTGGACCCCATATACTTCCCTGTGGTGAAATTTTGACCCCTATGTACTTTGACAGTGGTAATATTTGGACTACTATCTGAAAAACACAAAATCATGGACATAATGTATAGCACCTATTGGCCAACCTCCGGGCACCATATAAATATATAGATCCAGACATGATGTCACATGCATGCCTTATGTATATAATGTTGATACGTAATGTATTATATGTATACTCATGTGTAATATGTATACATAATAAGTAACTATATATAATACATACATATGTATTTTCATACACTTGTATATATATAATATTTTATATATGTGTATTTCCATGCATGTGTGAATATTTATGTATATGTACATACACGTATATACATGCATGCAGTTTTGCATTATCCAGTTGCGTATAATACTTGTATCTCGATAGTCGATATACATGGCCGCAGTGTCGACTGTCGAATAACCACTTTGCGCATGTATGTATATATATATATAGATATAGATATAGATATTTGTATGCACATATATATGTATATGTATTCACACGTATATATTTATATGTATAGTGCCTTTGAGTTGGCTCTCAAAGTGTTGATAGCAAAGGGGTTATTCGTCAGTCGTCGACACCCATGCAGGGCCATATTATTTATCCCCAACTGGTCATTACTTCCGTCCAATGGCCGCCATATTTGTCCGGTCCATCTAGCGGTCATCGTCGTCGTCGTCGCTTTCCATATTTTCGGCCGCCATTCGGATCAATCTGCTGCTTGCATTCATATAGCGCCTTTGCTTCCGTCGATACGACGCCCTCTGCCGGCGTCGAAGGTGGTTGGTAGTTGCTGCTGGGATATGGATCAGACTGCTTGTCTCTGCGTCTGTAGGCATGGCTGTTCTTCTGTTTGCCGTTGTATGTATGTATGTATGTATGTATGTATGTATGTATGTATGTATGTATGTATGTATGTATGTATGTATGTATGTATGTATGTATGTATGTATGTATGTATATGTATGTATGTATGTATGTATGTATGTATGTATGTATGTATGTATGTATGTATGTATGTAGGATATGCTTTTATGTATGCATGTACAATTGTACATATGCATGTATGTGTGTGTATGTAAGTATTTTTCATTGTCACCTTGTCTGTATATTATATATGTATCTTGTCTGTCTGTGCCTCTGTATGTCTGTCTCTCCCTAGCTGTCTGTGTGTCTGTGTGTCTGTCTTTCTTTCTTTCTCTCTCCTTCTCTCTTTCTCTGTTTCTCTGTCTCTCCTGCTCTCTGTTTCTCTGTCTCTCTGTGTGTCTCTCTCTCTTTATCTCTTTCTGCCTGTCTCTCTGTCTGTCTCTCTGTCTCTGTCTGTCTGTCTCTCTGTATTCACTCTTTCTCTCTCCCTCTCACATTCAGCAGTTTCCATTTCTTTGAATCTCTCTGTCTCTCCCTTCCTCTCTGTCTGTCTTTGTCTCTGTTTACATGTATATCTCTGTCGATCTCTGCACCACTAGTCTTTCTGCCTGTCTGTTTGTTTGTCTCTGTGTCTGTCAATGTATCTTTCGTGTCTCTATTAGTGTCTTTCTCTTTCTTTATGTCTCTCTTTCTCTTTGCCTACACATGTCTCTCCGTCTCTGCTACTCTAGCAGTGATTCTGCATTCTCTCTGTCCCTATATCTTTACGCAAGTGAACCCATTTCTATAGCGCCTCCATTTAAACCTGTTACTTCTTATGTTCCCCAGCTCCGTCATTCTCCACCATTCATACGTAGGACATCCTAGACAGTGAACCCATTCACCCCAAAGAGAGTCTCCAGAACCTTCCTTACCCCCTCCCACCCCAACCGGTCGTTATTCGTGACATGATCTATTGAGTGCAGCCACCAAGGGTGCAATTCCCAGCAGGACGCCACAAGAATCCGACTCACCCGCAGACCGCAACATAGAATTGAGCTCGGTCGAGTTCCTGCGCCGTGCTCCGGGTGTACGCCGGACCGCGGTTACGACGCACCGACAGTTACAGGGTCAATTAGTTGTTTTCGAATGTCCATTGATGGTCAATTTGCCCGTTGAGGCAGACCCCCGTAAAGTGTGTCGCTCTTCTGACGAACTGACCCAACGGGGCACTTGTCAATTTGCTTCGAACAGCCCGCTGTAAAGCTTGCACTGTGAGTTAAGGAATTTCGGTAAGTAATCGCAGACAGAAGACATAATGTTGTTTTTCGCCCTCACGGTGAAGTAGTTTATGTCTAGTTCTTCAGTTTTGTTGCGCTATAGTCTAGTAGTTAACGTGTTGAACTGTCGACCGAGAAGTTGGGGTTCAAATCTCGTCATGGGAGAAATTTGTCTCGAGATTTCTGCTCCACCTGCGCCCCTACCCAACTCGGCTGTAATGAGTACACTGACCGCATACACGATCGGTGAGAAGATCAGACGGAGAGGACTGACCATCCGCCCTCATATGCCGAGGCTAAGAAATGAGGTCGCTAACACGTCATAGCCATGGCTGCCTCTCAGGCTAGCTTAAGAGACTGTTCTGTTCTTCTTTACATTTTTCGTTCTATTCTTCCTTCTGTTTTGCCTTTATTCTTTTCGTATTTTCTCCATCCCGTCCGTCCGTCCGTCCGTCCTTCCTTCCTTCCTTCCTTCCTTCCTTCCTTCCTTCCTTCCTTCCCTTCCTTCCTTCCTTCCTTCCTTCCTTCCTTCCTTCCTTCCTTCCTTCCTTTTTCCTTCCTTCCTTCCTTCCTTCCTTCCTTCTTTCCTTTCTTCCTAATCCTTCCTTCTTTCCTGAATTCTTTCATCCCTTTCTAGTTGCTTTCCTTATCCTTAAATGCCTTCTTTTCTTTCTTCTTCGTTTTTTAAATTTACTTTTAATTCTTTTAACCCTCAGAATTGGTGCAAACAGGTTGCGACCTCCATCATCCGGGCATTTGCTCTGGTGACTGCTGAGGTTGTTTTACAGGGGTTGCCCAGCCCTAAAGATATAAGTGCTTGCTCCTTTTGAGCAAGGCACGCAGCTTACAGCCCGGCCGAGCTGACCCAAGGGCAATAATTATGTGCCTCCGGTTTTGCGAGCAATCGAGGCCAGGGACGCACTCGTGTATTGTCGCCTTGTGGGCAGACCGCGATGGGCGGACCGGATATATAATCTTCCTTCCTCTCTTCACTATTTCCTTTCTTCCTTTCATCTTTAATTCTTTTTCTTATTTAATTTCGCCTTCTTTCTTTTCTAATCGCTTCTCGTATTTCTCTCGCTGGTTCACTAACCCTCTCAATGACATTCCTATTCCCAATCGTTCTTGGCTGACCCTATTTTCGCGTCCATAGCGTCATCTACCGTTCAACAGAAGCAGCGCAGGTGCCAAAGACCCTGCATATTTCAAGACGGTAGCCTCAGATGGACGCCGAGACTCGAGATGAAGCCAATTCAGTGAATTATTTATCATTTCTTTACCCCGTAAACGAACCCCATTCAGCAGCAAACCCTACTTTCTCGATCTGCTTCCTTGTCATTTATCCATCCGTCCACCATTCTGCTTCCTTCTCCCTTCCTTTCTTCCTTTTAATAAATAATATACTCCCTCTTTCTCTGACTCCCTGCCTCCCTGCCTCCCTGCCTCTCTGCCTCTCTGCCTCTCTGCCTCTCTGCCTCCCTGCCTCCCTGCCTCCCTGCCTCCTGCCTCCCTGCCTGCCTGCCTGCCTGCCTTCCTCCCTCCCTCCCTCCTCTGCCTCCTTCCTCCTCCCTCCTCCCTCCCTCCCTGCCTCCCTTCCTCCTTTCCTCCCTCCCTCCCTCCCTCCCTGCCTCCCTCCCTCCCTGCCTCCCTCCCTCCTTCCCTTATGTGGGCCATGCAGTCATACATGCATATTATCTAGACTTATGAAATATTACATCAGCGCTAGGTTAAAAATTTATTTCCTGTCCAAAACAATGTGCAAACGTATTACGACCCACACAATAATTATGAGAACAAGAAAAAGTCGACGTCCAAACGCGACGACAAGAACCAACAGAAACTCAGGAAGAGAAAACAACATGCGAGATTCACGATGCTGGTTAAAAAATACTTGTTCGTGACACGGATTAAAAATAATTAGTGTATGATACTGGTCCCAAAATACCGTATGTGTATGTGTAGGTATGCATGTGAGAGTGTGTTTGTGTATGTGTGTGTACGTGTGTATGTGTGCATGTGTATTTATAAGTGTACATTCCTCTCTCAACTCAAAATGGTCCTATTTGGCCGTGCTGGGGTTGGGAGCGCCTCTGTGTATCGCTTGAAGAGGCGCTATATAAATTGTGTGAATGAATGAATGAATGAATGCATATGTATATGTGTGTATGTATGTTTGTGTATATGTTTGCATGTTTGTATGTATGGGTGTGTGAATCTGTATGTTTGTCTACGTGTATGTGTAGGTGTGTGTACTTGTGAGTGTGTTTGTGTATGTGTATGCGTGTGTATGTTTCGATGTATGTGTGCGTATGTATGTAGTGGGGGAGGGGGATGTCTTGCTTCGGTCGTCAGGCGTCAGCTGCAGAAGCTGCGTAAGTCCATCGGAACGACAGTGAATTACAGCGGTCAAGTTAGGACCGATGTCGCCTAATCCCGTCGTTAGGCGGCGCAGAAGCGCTCGGCATTATGGGTCAGTCTTCCCAGGGTGCACTGAGCGACAGGAGGATTTGACTCGTTGACATCCGCCGCAGAGCACCAAATGTTAAGAGACTGAGAAAGATACAGTCGCACCGGGAGAGATAAGTTTCGGGTTTCCACAGTAAGGGACAGGTTTCTGAAACGGTTTCAGCTTCATTGCAGTGGCGGCACTACACCAGGGCAAGCAAGGGCAAATTCCCTGGTTAAAAAAGCCTTTGCCCTGGTCGTTGCCCTGTCAGAATTGTTGCCCTGCCGAGAATTTATTTGGGGCATAAATCGCCCCTGCACTGGTTACTTGTATGATTGCCCTGGTTATGCCCTGGTTAAAAAATGTCTGGCGCCGCACTGCTTCCCCGCCTTAACATCTGCTGTGCTCTCTGATCCCTGGAAACCGGACTCGGACCTCCTCGGACTACTCTTTTGGACAACCCTCTGATTAGACGCAGCGCTCGTGAATAAGCTGGTGCCCTGCGCTTGGCTTTCGAGTGGCGCTTTAGAAGTTTGAGATTACGATTACGAACGATTGTGATGTAAAATGTAGATGTAAATGTAAACGTTTTTCGATAACGACCGAATTATCCTCTGAATGAATGAATGAATGAATGAATTGCCTCAACTCCCACCGCTGCCTGTTTGAATGGGCGCCACGCCATTGAAAGTCCCCGTGCCCGGACTTATGCTAGTCCGAGATTCAAATATCTTAAATAAGCCACGATTGTTATGCGAACCGACAGCCACATGCACACTGCAGAGTGAATGGGACGTGTGTGCTCTAACAGTGTTGCTAATCGGGCCCAAATGTGTAAAGATTTTGAACACACTGTTCGCCTAGAATGTGCCTCATATTTTGATTTTTTTCTACCTTGATCCGTCAAGTACATAATAACCAATGAAGTAAATAAATGAGACTGAGGTAAGATCAGTCTCATGGTTCGGACATTTAGGATAAAATGGAAACAGTCTACGGTGTTTTAAGGTCAGGGCGAAAAACACGTATTTAACCTGGTGCTGTTTCCCCCGCAACTCGTGGCGTACATCTTTTCCAAAGGAAGAGGCCGGAAGGAGGCGGATTAAACCGAACTTTACCGAACTTTACCGAGCTTCAAAGGCTTCAAATTCTACAAATGCTCCGCAGAATCGGATGGCTCCAAAAGCTACGAGGACGAAGACAGTTCAACGAAGACTCAAATGCTGCAGAGGCTACGGATATTCCAAAGGCTACAAATTACAAAGGCTTCAAATGCTACAAATACTTCAAAGGCTTCAAAGGCAGCACATGCTCCAACTGTACCAAAGGCAGCGAAAACTTCGAAGGTTACAAATGCTCAAATGGCTACAAATGCTCCAAAAGCTACATATACTCCAAAGGCTCCATAGGGCAAAAATGCTCCAGAGGCTCTATAGGCTTCAAATCCTCTAAAGGCTGTATAGGCTATAAAAGCTACATAGGCTACAAATGCTCCAAATCCTCCAAAGGCTACAAATGCTACAAATGTTCCAAAGGCCACAAATGTTCCAAAGGCTACAAATGCTACAGAGGCTGCAAATGCTACACAAATCCTCCAAATACTCCAAAGACTCCTTAGGTTACAAATGTTCCAAAGGCTACAGAGGCTAAAAAGGCTACAAATCCTCCAAAGGCGACAAATGTACCAAAGTTCCAAAGACTACAAGCCTCCAAAGGCTAAAAGGGTACAAATGTTCCAAAGGCTACAAATGCTACAAATCCTCCAAATACTCCACAGGCTCCACATAGACTATACATGTTCCGAAGATTCCCACCGACCATGACTGCTCCTTTCGCTGTTGCTCTCCTCTCGCTTGCTCGCCCTCTGGTGCCTGGTAATTGATAGAGCTCAACCGATCGTGCAATTACGTCACATCAGAGATGGAGAATCGTGATGGTGCCTCCAGGGCGGGGCAGAAGGGACGAGGGGGTGGCGCGAGGGTTGGGAGGGGCTCCGTGTACGGTTGGGGAGAGGCAGATGTCAGCGTCGTCCTGTTAACCCTAATGCCTCTAATGCTCGACGGGCAAATTGGTCGTCCGTCTTCGTTCGCGATTGTTTACCGATGTTTCGGCCGAGGCACCACCGACTTACTGACGGACTTACTAACTGAGTGAGTGAGTGAATGAAGGTATTTACGGAGGAAGTGATGGAAAGGGCAAATTAATGAATGAATGAATGAATGAATGAATGAATGAATGAATGAATGAATGAATGAATAAATGAATGAGCGAAGGAAGGAAATAACGAACGGACGGACGGAGGAGTGAATTAGTGAGTGAGGGAATGATTGAGTGAATGAATGAATGAATGAATGAATGAATGAATGAATAAGTTAGTGATGAGTGACTGAGTGAGTGAGTGAGTGAGTGAGTGAGTGAGTGAGTGAATGAATGAATGAAGGTATTTACGGAGGAAGTGATGGAAAGGGCAAATGAATAAATAAATAAATGAATGAATGAACGAAGGAAGGAAATAATGAACCGAGGAGTGAGTGAGTGAATGAATGAATGAGTGACAGAGTGAGTGTGAGTGAGTAAATGAATGAATGGGCGAGTGAATGAGAGAGTGAGAGTGAGAGTGAGTGTGAGTGAATGGTTGAGTGAGTGAGTGAGAAAGTGAGAGTAAGTGAGCGAATGAATGAATGAATAAAAGAGTGAGCGAGAGAGTGAGTAAGTGAGTGAATGAATGAATGAGTGAAAGGTGAGTGAGTGAATGAATGAAGCAGCAAAACAGTGAGTGAGTCAGTTGGTAAATGAGTGAAAGAGTGAATGAGTGAAAAGTGAGTGGGTGAATGAGTGAGCGAGTGAGTTAGAGAATAATTGACCAAATGAGTGAAAGAGTGACTGAGTGAGTAGGAGAGTAGTATAAATAGGAGCGGGTATAGTAGTAATAGCAATGGTAGTGGAATTAGCATTTAGTTGATGTATAGAAGAAAATAGTGGTGTCATAATAGGAGCAATGGAAATAGTATCCAGTGCTAGTAGTAGCATAGTACTATTCAGTACGATGACGATATCAGGATAACAGTAACACGCCCCGCCAATAGGCTATGCTTTCACTCTACTTCACCACACGTCTACGGCCTTCGAGTATCAGTATAAGAGAGACTGAGGTTTCAGAAGAGAGGCGCCGCAGACGTGAAGTCGCATAGACAATCCGCATAAATTATGAAGTGTCTGATTGGAGGCAACGAGCAGAGCGTCTGTAGCGAAGTCGAGTGTCTAGAATAAGAAGATGTGGTCGGCTGTCAATGACAAGGGTTTTTACTTAAGATGTATCGACGAAGGGGCTCTTGCGGGAGGACGACTTATTTGCCCAGGACTCGAGTGACGTTGGTTCTAATCCTGCGGTAAGGAAGGCAGTCTTAGGGCGCGTGTGTGAGGGGTGGGGAGAGGGGTGGGGAGGGTGGGGAGGGAGTGGGGAGACGGGAGGCTGGCTGATAGAGTTAAGGAGTGTGTGGGAAGATGGCCGAGAAACGATGGATTGAGTGATGATGACGGAGAATGGGTATGTGACATGTGGCGACAGAGAGAGACAGACAGACAGACAGAGACAGACAAGACAGACAGAGACAGACAGAGACAGACAGAGACAGACAGAGACAGACAGCGACAGAGACAGAGACAGAGACAATGAGACAATGAGACAGAGACAGAGACAGAGACAATGAGACAATGAGACAGATACAGAGACAGAGCCAGAGATAGAGAGACAGAGACAAAGACAGAGAGACAGACAGACACATTGAAAAGCACAGACACACAGACATGTAGACAAACAACAGAACAACAAGTAAACGTACGTCGCCTATAGGGATAGAAATAGAATTAGATGATAGATTTAGATGCAGAAAGATAGACAAATGGATATGCAAACAAATAGATAGACACAGAAAAATACATGCATATCTATAGATGAACCTACACCCAGGTACTCATGCAGAGACACTCAAACAAGCAGGCAGAGATAGATACCCAGACGTTAAGTAATAAGTAATAATATGACTACTATAATATCGCTATGAAGGAATAGGCTATGCAAAGTATCCTGTGACTTTGTCTCGGAGGCATACGGGAGGAGGTATTATGAAAAGCAGGCAACCAGACAAGGAAAGTAGTCAGCAGCCTACTGAAGCATGCAGACATAGGTTCTCAAAACAGTCCACAGATACATAGACAAACACGCAGGCTGACACAAACAATGAGCGAGAACATACATAACATAGCATAGCAAGGGTTTTAAGTGGTTCAGAAGACGTTTAGTCTGTGTTAAAACCACTGCAAATTAACCTAGAACGTGATTAATAGCCCAATTTTCCTAGCTTCTTCTTAAAAGTTGTGATAGTGTCCACTGAGACAGTACTATCATCCAAACTATAGTATACATGTTTTCTACAAGGCCACAACTCTTGCACAGTAGCGGCGCCAGGATTTCAGGTTGGGGGTTTAAACCCCAATTCCTTCCCTTTCTCCCTCCTCTCTGGCATTGGCAGTGATTTCCAACTTTTGTTTGGGGGAGGGCTGAGCCGCCGATGGGGAGGGCTTCAGCCTACCCTAGCCCCATGCTGGCTCCGCCACTGCTCTTGCACTGAAGAATTTCAACCCTAATGTCCCTTTCAGTTTCTTAAATAATTTATACCTATGTCCCCGAGTTGTCTAGTTTGGTGCTAATTCAAAAAACTTCTCATTCTGCGTTGCCTCCTTTCCAGTGATAATCTTGTAGGCTTCAATTAGGCAGAAAGATACGTGAAGGCAATCTGACAGATTGGCAAACAGACAGATAGGCAGGTAGGAAACCGGGCAGGCAGGCAGACAGACAAGAAGACAGGAAGACTTACAGGCAGATGGACAGACTGGCATATAGTATGATATAGACATATGGATAGGCATACAGGGAGAAGGAGAGAAACAAACCCCGTGCGCACTCTCCGACTGACTTCCACAGACATAAATAAAATAGAAGATTACGTCGGCGTATTCCTGCGGCTGACATAGATCCGGGGTAGATGGGGGATTTGTGGTCTCCCGGACACAGCTGCTGCTGCTGCTGTTCTGGCTTCAGCAGCAGATGTAGATGATGATGACGATGCTGGAGTCAGTTCCTCGTTTAGCCGTCGACAGACATCGTCTGCTTCCAGTTCATCTTTTACTCTCAAGACATGTTCCGACTCCACACGGTCTATAGATCACGACAAACTGCCAGGATATTTCTTCTTAAAAATACATCAGCACAATACTTCCAAATCGACCAACGCATCCCCCGATAGAATATCCAGATATGTCATTTGTGCGCTTGTCTGCATGTCTGTTGCCTGCCTGCCTGCCTGCCTGTCTGTCTGTCTTCCTGCTTGTCTGCCTGGTTCTCTCTCTCTCTCTTCGTGCCTGCCTTCCAGATTCCGCATCTGTCTAAATGTCTGTTCATGTTCAAAATATGTCTTCGTCTATTATTATTATTATATAATAATACCTATTATATATTTCCAAATTATAGTAACAAGCTGGAGAAAACATTTCATCTTCGAAATGCATCTTGACCATATGAACACTTTATTATGCCAAAGAGGCAGAACAACAGTACTGTTGAACCAAACGCTACAAAAATGAGAAAAAGAGAAGAAACATAGAGCATTAATTATAGTCCACAGAGCATTAATATAGACCAAAAAGCTCAGCTCTGTGTACACAAGACATCAAACTTACTATACAATAAATTGTGTAATAACATCATGTTTCTTCATAAATACCAAGGCTATCATCATTATGGAAATAGTCTGATAGGTCCACAACGGATTATAAATAGCAACGTATATCCCAGTCGACTAAAAGATTAATATCAGACGATTCATCTTCGAAGTACATCTTGACAATAGTATATTTATATATAATTATATATATTATATATTATTATCATATATTATATGTCTTATAAACGGTCCATCTTCCTGGAATAAGTTGCCTAGCAACGTAATGAAATTCTTGTTCTTTCTTTGTCCCTTTTCCGCCAGCGTTTGGAAACCATTCTTTTCGATCGTGGTTTGGTGTTTCCAGGTCGGGAGCGCCTCTGAGGAGTTTCTCTTCAAGTGGCGCTATACAAATTTACGATTACGATAAACATTTTAATAGACTATCAGGACGTTTCATCTTCAAAATACACACACTGACGACATATTCTATAATTGACTAAACATCACATTTCTCTTTGTCCCTATTTTGATTATGGTAATATTGTCTGGGCTTCAAACTATTCTACTAGGTTGAAATGTCTTCTGGTTCTGCAGAAAAAAGCTATTAGAATTATTGCAAGAGATCCTTTTAACGCCCACACGGCATACAGATGCAGAGAATATAATATTGTGAACTTTGAAAATATAAATCGCTATCAACTGGGTAATTTCATGTATACATTTGTCAATAACTTGCTGCCTGATTCATTTTCAAACTATTTTACGAAGGTAGTAGAAATGCATGGTCATTGTACAAGATCTTCTTCTGGTGGTTTATATGTCATATATGCACGCACTAATTATCGTAGATTTTCAATTTGTTGTAGTGGTCCAAAAATTTGGAATGCAGTACCGATGAGTATTCGGAATGCACCCACATACACCCAATTTAAGAAGCTGTGGAATAGTTACTTGAAGGATTAACCATACTTCATTTAACACTGTTTCATCGAATTGTTTAGATATTGATCTTCTTAGTAAATTGCAATGTTATTGCCTAAGAACATTATTGAGTTGAACCTTTCTTTCTTACATATTGAACTTCTTAGTAAATTGCAATGTTATTATTTAGTTAAGAACATTATTGAGTTGAACCTTTCTTTCTTTCAACTGACTAACCAGCCATAAATGATTATTGTTAAAAGGGGTGACCCTAATTAAGCGGGGCTTGTGCCCCTTTTGGGTCTTCCCTGTTCCCTAGCCAATGTTTGATATGTAATAGTCCAGTTATAATTGTTGTTAATTGTTATATGCATTGTGCTTCTGAAATAAAAGTTGTCAGTTGTCAGTTGTCCCGCAAGCGAGAACTGCTGTGGCTAAAACGCGAAAATACCTTCATTGGCCCTTGACTATGGAACCAGCTTCCTCCTTTGACACGTTCCTGTTTATTAACTGCAGTAATAGCCTCTTTTCGTTGTGAAGACCTCTTTCTTTTCTCTGGGTATTTCGCACTGGGCGCGCCTCTGATTGGTGTGCACTGCGAGATGCGACATATAAATTGATAGATACAATACAATACAATTTCAATATCCTACCATATCCATTTATTACAAAATACTATCCAGGTATTCATTGTGGACGGCAGCCCCTCTTTCTAGAACAGGCTTTCATGCAATCTGCCACGCGAGCTTCCTTTTTCGCAAACAATTGAATGCAATTGTATCATGGTCTTGCATAGTCGAGCACAGGGAGCATACCTGATGACTTTCTTGAAGAGGCGCTATACAAATGAACACTTACAACTACAATATTACAGTTTATTGTGTAATGGTACATCAGAGATGGGTAACTAATCGATTAGATGCTAATCGATTAGCTAATCGATTAGACAAACAGCTAATTCTAATTCTAATCGATTAGCTGTCATCTGAAGCTAATTCTAATTCTAATTGATTAGCAATTGCAGCTAATTGCTAATCGAAAATCGATTAGCTGATCGATTAGCTGTCTGAAAATTAAGCGTTCATTAAACTAAGCTTAGATTTATATTCAAGTATATGTAACTTATGTATGCGTATATATATGTATGTATATGTGTACGTATGCATGTATGAGCATATATACGCATGCATAATATATATACATTATATATATATATATATGCGTATGTATTATTATGTAGTATGTACACTATGTAGGCCTCCTACTGTATGTGCTACAATTGACTGTGTACTTGGAGGTCAGCGTACGAACAAGTGGGTGATATTTCGTGGTGAGAATGAAGCTAATGCGTGAATAAACGGGTCGTAAACAGGTGGAAATCGGAGTCGAAGGCGAACATTGCAGTCTTCGAAGACGAGTAACAAAATATTATGGCATCTTATGAAACGAGGTTATCCAATCGCCCTATTCTCTAAAAGCCTCTGTCTACGAAACACAATGCTCTTAAATGTCGCGGATTTTAGGGCGGCTGGACTTTGGGAATTTTCGAGAAAGGTCAGAAATTTCTTATTGGCAACGGCTCTATATATGTTCCTCGCTTCGCATGTCCATCAGTTCAGATGTTTCCATCTTCATATGTCTATCACTTCACATGTTTCTCTCTTCACATGTTCCTTACTTCACATGTTCCTCTCTTCACATGTTCCTCTTTTCACTTCACATGTTCCTCACTTCACATGTTTTTCTCTTCACATGTTCCTCTCTTCACATGTTCCTCACTTCACATGTTCCTCACTTCACATGTTCCTCACTTCACATGTTCCTCACTTCACATGTTCCTCTCTTGAACTCTTCACAAGTACCTTACTTCACATGTTCCTCTCTTCACAAGTTCCTTACTTCACATGTCTCTCTCTTCGCATGTTCCTCTCTTCACATGTTTCTCTCTTCACATGTTCTTCACTTCACATGTTCCTCTCTTCACATGTTCCTCGCTTCCTACGTCTCCTGCATGGTTATGCTTCCTCTCACTGTCACACACACACACACCCATTCCCACACCACCCCCACACAAATACGCACCACTTTTACTATCTAAATCTATAATTGTCTGTTCCAATCTCCCTCTGACTTGTTCTCTTATTTCTGTCTCTGTCTCTGTCTATGTCTTTTTCTCTCTGTCTATGTCTGTTTGTCTGTCTGTCACTCTCTCTATCCATCTCTTTCTGTCTCTGTATCTCTCTTCGTCTCTGCATATCTCTGCCTACCTCTTCTTCCGCTTTCGCGAACGACCCCATAGAGACGAGGTCCCAGTTTGAACCGTCGTCTTTCTTGGCCACCAGGGGTCGCTACCTTCGAACGAGGGAGCCAGTATCTGTCGACAGGATTCGGAAGAGGTTCATCAGCCAAGCATCTGCAGCTGGTATCGATGAAAATCATCACAAATGGCGATGGAATTCGGATCTACAGGAAGAGACAGAGAACTATGGACAATGGAGAAGGAGGGCGAGAAGGGAGGATGTGTCAGTGAGAAAGAGAGAGACAGACAGAGACAGACAGACAGACAGACAGAGACAGACAGA
>JACEVL010004609.1:815000-915000 GCA_020284085.1 Aporrectodea caliginosa
GGATGCGTCGCTGACGTAATCGAACTGGCCGATTCGCGCTGTTCCGGACGCAGACGATGCGAGATTAGAATCCCAGACTCAGAGTTCGCCAAGTACAAGCCTTGTCCGGATGACCTCAAGCCGTACCTGGAGATCGGACACAAATGCGTCAAAGGTGAGCTAAACCCAATTAACTCGTATGCGGTCACCTGGATGATGTTGTTTTACAGGTGATACCCAGTGGCGGCGCCAGAGGGGATAGGGTGGGCTTAGCCCCCCTAACTCCGGCTCAGCCCCCAAAATGTGGAAAATCACTGCAAATCACAGGGAGAGTGGACAAAATGGAAGGGCTTGGAGCTTTAGCCCCCCAAACCTGAAATCCTGTCGCCTCCACTGGCAATACCTGCAGACTTAATTAAGTCAGGTATTCTCCTGTGTAATTCTATGGCATCGTTGTGATGTAATTGTAGCTGACTTGGAGGGGATCAGTCTTAGGTAAACTCGTCCGATTCTATAGAAGTCGATCTAGTCTGTCTAGACTAACAAAGTATAGGCTCCTAAAATAACGTCTCTAATAATATTATAAAGAGACTGATCTAATTACTCTAATCTAATGTAATCTTATATATAATCTAATCTAATCTTGAGAAAATTGGCGTCATTGAAGTTGGAACCTGCCGAAGGGCAGAGAACTTAAAGAAAAGAAGAATCTAATCTAATATTATCTAATCTAATCTAATCTAATCAGGGTGCGATTCTGAAGCGGAAAGATATATCTTAGTCTAACTAATTAAGAAATTAATTAAGTGATTAGATAATAAACTGATGTAACTTGCAGTTTAAAAAGACGAGTAGTGTCTTACACCAAAGACAACGATGCAAATATGTTTTTATTCAGACTTAACGAATTAATTCGTTTAATTCGAAGCTACTGATTAGAATTTAGATTTAATTACTTAATTAGTTATTTAATTAAGAACTGATGTAAAGATGATAACATGTATTATCATAAACATTTGACGACTTCTTTGGGTTTAATTCTCAGTCCAAACTTCCACCGATTTCTGCACCTATCCCCAAGCCACCCCGGTGACGTCATCGCAGAGCGGCCATCTTGCGAGTCTCGTGACCGAGATGACCGGATGTGGCGGGGTCACGACCCCGTGGATCATCGAGGTCAGCCCGGGTCAGGTCGTCCGGCTGACCCTCTACGACTTCGGGGTCGTGAGAACGAAGAAGGGCCTGACCAGACCCGCCTCCACGCAGTGCCACACGTACGCCATCTTGCGGGAACCCGGGCAACAACATCCGGGACCCGGCGGAGTGATACGGACCGTGAGAAACGTCACCGTGTGCGGAGGATCAATGCGTCAGTCGGTCGTTTACGTCACAGTGACGAATCGATTGGAAATTGGTCTCGTTCGAAACGATAACCTCATCTACGGACCTCACTTTATGTTCGAATATCACGGTATTTACGCTCCGTTTTTGTACATTAATATTGATGTATTTTACGTTCTTTTGATAGTAGTCATTTTCTCTAGCTTGTCATTTTCCTTCATTGTACTATTCCACCTCTTTTTCTTCTCTTTATTTCTACTCATATAATTTTATTATTATTATTATTATTATTATTATTATTATTATTATTATTATTATTATTATTATTATTATTATTATTATTATTATTGTTGTTATTATTATTATTATTATTATTATTATTATTATTATTATTATTATTATTATTATTATTATTGCATCCATACATACAATGCATATCCATACATATCGTGGGGCGCGGTGGTGTAGAGGTATGTTCGGTGCCTTGCAGCCGGAGGGTTGCGGGTTCGAATCCACCTCAAGCCGCCGCGTAAGGACCCTGGGCAAGTCCTTCACTCTCAATTGCTCATGCGCTTCGGCGTGAAACTCCGATTCAGTGTCCGCGCTGTAGTCGGGAGCGCTCTGAGTAGAAATCTTGAAGGGCGCTATATAAATATCTGAAATGAATGAATGAATAAATGAATACATACATTAAAACATCAATCAATCATTTATTTTGCAACCAACCAAACGATTTACAGTTACGCTACATAGTTGCAAATTACATAGACAATAGGAGAAGGCCACAAGGAAAGCAGTGGCGGCGCCAGGGCCTACTACGTATGGGGGGATGGAAGCAGACTGCTTCCAAATTTGTGCCAGGGGGGAAAAGTTTTCCCCCTAGTGAAATGGATGTTGCTGTACAACTGACAGTACTCACTCAACTGTCAACTGTTGCAATGCATTGGAACATAGTTAAACTATAACTATTTTTCAAGTAAAATAAAAAAAAGTGTAACTAACAGTTGGGAATTGATTTTGCAAATATGTTAACTAAACTAAAAAAATTTAGTTAAACTTTTTCCAACTTTTTAAGAAACTTTTTGACAAACGTGAAACATTTTCACAATAACAGAGGTTAAGTGTCCTGTAATAATGCAGAGAGGGTCAATGACATTTTCACTTTCAAGCTATGTAATGTGTACTAGACTAATAACAGTCCTACTACAGTTCTACCAGAAAATAATGAAGACAGTAACTGTTGCTAATGCAAACAATGATGGAACATACAATGTGATGCAGTTCAATTGACTTAGTAATAAAACCAGTTACTCTGATTACTCATGACAATAATGATCAGCATCAGCAAGACCACTGTCAGATTTGTATCTGGATCTTAAGAAAAGAAGGTGATCACGGGTTTCATCAGACATTCGGCATCAGTTTAACCTCAGTGAAGGAAACAGTGATTAATAGACTATTCATTTTTGCTGAAGTAGCCTTTAATTCATTATAGTGGACACTCACAGTCGACTAATAAATAATGATGAACACCAATGTTCTTATTTACACTGCACCCAGAGAATCTGTATTAATTTTAGTCCTTGCATTGCATGAATGCACCGTAATACATTAAACATATTCTATGCAGAGGCAACACCAGTGTTAAGAAGTAATTAAAGGTCACGTTGAGGTGGTGACAGTGTTCACTGTTCATTGCAGAAGCGGGTTGCCTAGTTGTTACTTACGGTAAACTTTATGGCTAATAACTAAAAAATATTAGTTAAAGCTTTTTAGTTATTAACTAAAAAATAATAGTGAAACTTTGGTTTAAACTAAACAATTTTTTAGTTAAATTTCTTGCCTTCTAAAATGTTAAGTTTAACTAAAAAATTTGCAACTTTTTAGTTAACTTTTGCCCATCACTGTCGGCTGTCGACTGTAATCCGAGTCTCTGGACTGTAAAGTTTATGCATTATGGTATAGTGGTATTATTTCATTCTGTTTGTAATCCTTGTATACTTTTAAGGTGGTACGGCGACAACACATTTTGCCGTAGGCCTACCACTTTTTGTCTTCTAAAGCTAGAAAATACTTTTAATCAATTTAAAACGTGTATTTTAGATTATGAAATATGGCACTGAAACACTGTCAATATATATGCAAAGCATCAGCTTCTGGGGGACTACGTCCCCAGACCCCCTAAATTTCAATTTTCCATACCACTTTTTAAATCATACCGACGCACACTGAGTATGGGGGGGGGAAAATTGCTTCCAGCTTACAGGGGGGGATGGTAGGCCCTGGGCGGCGCTACAACAGCAGAGCAAGCCCGGGCAAATGCCCTGGTGGAAAAGCTTTTGCCCAGGTCGTTGCCCTACCACAAGGCTGCCAGAATTTTTGCCCTGTGGAGAATTTAAATCGCCCTCTGTTACAGTACTGGTTACTTGTACGACTGCCCTGGCTATGCCCTGGTCACACAAAGAATGTCTGGCGCAGCCTCTGAAGGAAAGGCCCAGAATGGATCATTGATCCCATACATATATACATGTACATAGATACATTGCACACATAAAATGCATGCAATAAGTACAATACAATGTCATGCGTACATATATATTCGTTTATTATATAGACCTATGCATAGTGTATACATAATATAGGCCTATACATAGCATATATATATATATTATATAATTATGTATGTATAAACTCAATGTCCCGATCATAACGTGCATATTTCATACGCAGTAAAGCTTCGCCGACAGCAGTATTTCTGCCTTGTGTAAATGATCCCAGGCGGGAGAATACAGATGAAACATCGAGTACAGAATATACGATATATTAAGCAGAAATTATCCATTACGATGAATTTCCATGTTTAGCGTTGTTCTTCGAGTTCTTCCTTCTTCCGTCAACCCTTAAGGTCCGCTTTACGACGTGTGGCAAACGATGGACGAAGCAACAAATTGCCATCTTTAACGCATCTTTCCTCTCCATATATATAGGGCGTAGAATCTTCGCCTCTTTATGATTATCTAATGACGGCCATATTTGCACAGCCTCGTTCTGACACAGCCTCGTTCTGAAACAGCCTCGGTCTGAAACAGCCTCGTTCTGAAACAGCCTCGTTCTGAAACAACCTCGTTCTGAAACAGCCTCGTTCTTGAAACAGCCTCGTTCTGAAACAGCCTCATTCTGACATAGCCTCGTTATAATATAGCCTCGTTCTGAAAAGTTTCTTTCTGACACAATCTCGTTCTGACACAGCCTCGTTCTGACAAAGCTTCATTCTGACAAAGCCTCGTTCTTATACAGCCTCATTATGACATAGCCTTATTCTGAATAGATCGAAACTCAACGGATACATCGTAGTAAATTGTTCGAATATAAATGCGTCCAAAATATTCAAATATAAAAATTGTGTGGTGTAACATGTCGCAGATCTAATAAACTATAATCTAATCTAATGATCTAATAAACTATAATCTACATCTCATTCGTTCAATCAATCTGCTATGAGTGTGTGGTCGAAATTCAGGTCATTAGAATCCAGCGAATGAATAAACGAACTAGGAACTTGAAGCAATCAATAATAATCACCCTCGGCTACGTTCAGTCAATAATGCTAGTGAGATTGAGTGGTAAGTAATGCTAACAATCAGTATAAACCCATGTAAACGTATAGTCAAAAACAGGTGAGCAGATACAGGTATATTGACCAAATTTGCTTTACATGCACATAACAATATTTTAATATACAATACCTGCTTTAGTTTTTTCTTAAAAGTTCAGTGCAACAGGAGCAAAGAAATCATTTATAATAGCTTATACCCGGCTTGACCCCTATTATTCATAAATGTATTTGATACTTAACTAGAACTTTTGCAGATAAATAAGTAATAGTAATAATAATAATAATACTAATAATAATAATAATAATCAATAATATTTGATACTTAATTTGGACTTAAATAGGACTTAAGTTATAGTAATAATAATAATACCAACAGCAGTACAGCACCACAATACTACCAATATCAATAACGGCTTACTAATAAAATTAATACCAAAAATTAGAAGATTGATAAGTAATGCTAACATATTAAATGCAGTGCATGGTTTAGTTAAAAACAGGTGAGCAGATACAGGTATATCGACCAAAGGCTACAAATCAACATTAAAATATTTTTAAAACAATACCTGTTTTAGTTTTTTCTTAAAAGTGTAGATACTATTTTCCCTCTTAATATGATCCGATAAAGAGTTCCACAATCAAGGACCAAGAATTCTGAAGCTATTAATTCTACCAGTAGTGCGGTCGTATATTTACTCGACCCTCGAGAATTAAGCGAATGAATTTGAGCTACTGATATGAAATCATTTTAAATTCATTCATTCATTCATTATGAGCATTTATATAGCGCCCCCTCAAGAAACCTACTCAGGATCGTAAATGTGAAGTAGTTGCCTTAATTTGCCTTGCTTCATCATCTTCTACCTTGTTATTGCGCTATCTAGCATTTGCTGCTGTCATTCCGCGGTTACTGCCATCTTTCATCCGGAATTTATCCCGCATTTACTCTCAGGCGACATTAAGGCTGCATTTAGGCTGCGTTTAAGCCGCGCTTTATATCGCAAGTCTCGTTTGGCGCGGACGTGAGGTGCATGCCGACAAACGTCGGGCGATTATCGCGCCCTCTGGGGTCCAATAGGTTCCGACGGTCGACGTCGTAGGAGGAGGAGGAGGAGCTGGAGAAGGGAATCAGTCGACAGAATATCCAGCAAATAACCGGCGTTTCGACACGTCGTCCACGGATCGTTTATTCATATTCCGGGCTACGGTTTTTTTCGTCCACATGTTCGTCTAAACTTGCGTTCTGTCCCTTGGCTCCCTGCTTGAGAAAGTCTGAAAGACGCCGCTGTGCAAATAATCAGATAATCAGATGCGTTGAGACTTGAGAGATATACATGCATAAACTGAAGTTAAGGGACTGAAGGCAGAGTGATGTGGAAGGAGACTGTCGAATGTGGGGTCGACGCGTATACGGGCTGTCAGCTCTTTAAAAGATGATGATGATGATGATGATGGTGGTGGTGGTGGTGGTGGTGGTGGTGATTTTGGTGGTATTGGTATGATTGTGATGATGACAGTGATGATACTGATGATGGTGATGACAGGTTTGGCGCTGATAACGAAGAGGTGGTGGTGGTGTTGGTGGTGGTGCAGTGTGATACTGATAGTGATAGCTGATGGTGATGATGATGATGATGATGACGATGATGATGATGATGATGATGATGATGATGATGATGATGATGATGATGATGATGATGACAATGATGACGATGATGATGATGATGAAATGATGACAGTGATGATGACAGTGACGATAATGATGATGGTGCTGATGGTTGTGGCGATGATAATAATGATGGTGGTGTCAATGAAGGTGGTGATGATGATAACGGTGATGATGCTGATAATGATGACGATATTTATCGCATTATATTGCATTATATCGTATTGTAAACTGCGTGGTTAAACAGACCATTGTTTTGTAGACTATTGTATTATAGCGTATTGTACTGTGTGCTAATGTTTTGCGTAGTATTTCATATTATTCTAGTCTGCATTTGTCTCGTATACCTCCTTCCTCCTCACGCTATCTCTTTTCACTCGGCTGCTCTTACATGCCACTATCTTCCATCCATTTCCTCCTGTACATCTTCATGCGCAGTCATTGTCTCTTCCACCTTTTTCTGGTCGTTTCCAAGTTGTAACGACATCTTATGACTTCCAGTGCCATTGACGTTACCCTCCTCCTTTATCCAGTTTTGGGACTGGCACCAACAGAAAACTGTTCTCTGGTGGTGCATTTAATTAACACTCATAGGTGTCTTTAAGATTTGACTAAAGGACATGGTAGCCTTGGTAGGGCATGAACAGGTGATCGAAAGATAAGGACTGGATTGATGGAAAAGACTAGTGGGAATAGGAATGGAAGGATGGAAAACGCCCACCAGTGGCGGACAGCTACTGTGTCGTGGCTCATGACACATGGGTGACGGGTCCCTCTGGATTCAGCGCGCGGGGTACCCACCAAGATAGAAAGGAATTAATTAGATGCAAATAGACAAAATGTTCCGAAATATACAAACTCCCAAAGCGATCACTAAACTGCCATTGACAATGGCGTGGCCACAATCGATCAATTCTATAGGCTATTTTTATTGGATTTTTTATGTACGCAGATGATAAGACGAAACTTAGTTTTAATAACTAATTGGAATTTAAAAACCATTCAAGTAGTAAATTGAAAAACACTTTAAACAATAACTTAGAAAAGTTGGAAACCGTGCATTTGCACTAGGCACTAGCTGAATGGTATAAACTGCCGGCCTTTATTCGCAATCATTGTCGCTCTTCCAAAATTACCTAAGACTTATTTGTTCAAGATTTATTATGATTAGACTTTCCTGTTACACGCTTTTGTGCAAGATTCTTTTTTGTTGAGGTGAGTTATAAATGACATAATAATAATATTATTATTATTATTATTTATATTATTTTTATGTGCACGATTAATTATAAATTAACTCGTCTAATGCTGCATTTTATGGGCCAGGTTGGGCACGAGGCCCTTTTTAAGAATGAGATGATGAGGCCCAAAATGGTCCCAGTCCGACTCTGACGCCCACACACATTCCCAACCATTTTCACGCTTCCACTGATATTCCCACATGTCTTTCCACCATTCCACAGCTGTTGTTTCCAGTTTTCTCTTCCATCCTTCCCACTTATCTTTTCCACCATTCCACCGATGTTCCACCGGTCCCCTGCGCCCCTTCCTTCTTCGTCCCACATGTCTCCGCATTTGTCAGCTGCCGTCCCAGCAGACATCCATCACTCCCTCCTCGGCGGCCTCTCGCCGTTCCCCGCGCTCCCCTCCGAGGCAAATTCGCGCGAGCATTCATGTGCTCCTCGTGATGAACCGTTGTCGGCTGTTCGCTGTCATGTGTACCAGGTGCATCGGGAAAATCGATCTGCTCTGGCTCGGATCCGAAATCCGAGGCTAATAAATAATTCCGGTCGGTTGGGCGGCGTCGCGAGAATATCTCGCCGAAATCTTCCAGAAATCTCGCACGATTACCGCCCAAGTCGCTCTGGGAAACGCAATAGCCGGGCATCACTTAATTTCCGTGCGGTCTGGGACTAGAGATTAATGCGCCGGATTGCACTCTGATGGTGCGCAGAATAAATGCGGGAAGGGGAACAGTCTTAGGAGTGTTCTTTGAACTTGATCCAGACTGTTATTCATCCATTTAGCCGTAGAAACGTTCTCCGTCTTGATGACTTGATCCACAGAAGTTTTCGTTCATTTTTGCCTTTGAAGAATCCTTCGAAATGGTCCATAAAGTTTCCTTCGTACAGTTAGCATTCGAAGTTTACTTCGAACTTGACTCAGACACATTTCCGTGCATATAGCTATGGCAGTTACTGGAATGCATCCGTTTTCATATGATATCCTGGAGGCAAATTACAGTTGCTTTGAACCCAAACTGTGCATAAAGTTAAGCTAGCTTGGATTTGACGGGTCTTTAACCCTTTTGGATTGATTGCCCTTTTGACGCCAGCGCTTGAAATGCCACAGGCGGAACTGTCATAATTTGATTTTTCTGTTGTGTGGCGGATTCAATAAACAGTTTCAATCAATCAATCAATCAATCAATCAATCAATCAATCAATCAATCAATCAATCAATCAATCAATCAATCAATCAATCAATCAATCAATCAATCAATCAATCAATCAATCAATCAATCAATCAATCAATCAATCAATCAATCAATCAATCAATCAATCAATCAATCAATCAATCAATCAATCAATCAATCAATCAATCAATCAATCAATCAATCAATCAATCAATCAATCAATCAATCAATCAATCAATCAGTCAGTCAGTCAGTCAGTCAGTCTCTTTCAATCAATCAATCAATCAATCAATCAATCAATCAATCAATCAATCAATCAATCAATCAATCATGTGCTCTAATGAAGGTTCGCGTGCAATGGCTTAATCAATTAATCAATCAATCAATTAATCAATCAATCAATAAATAAATAAATCAATCAATCAATCATTAACACGCATGTAATATAATTTATGACGTGTAAAGATCGGTTTGACGATATCTGCTGAGCTTTATCTTTAACAATAGTAACGGGAATAAGACTCTCTTTCTTATGTCACCGATTCTCTGTCAACTTGGGTCTAGCTACCCCGGTTAACTGTAGCCTAATGGCTAGAGCGCACGTCTCGGCGCCTGTGTGCGTGAGGACGAAGGCCCGCATGCGGATGGTGGCTTATTTCTGAGATTTGTAAAAAGGTGGGGTAGGCCTACCTACCCATAGAAACGGAGAGTGGTGGTTAAGGATCATACCCAATCCATTCATTGGACAATGAGCAGGATTGAGGCCATACGACCGCGATAGAAAATGGTACTATACTACTAATGCTACTACTACTATTCATTTATTGCGTGCACAAACGCGTTGACACAAACGCATCAAGATATACTACAAAAGCTTTAGATAGGGATTGAAGACAAATAATAGTCAAATGGCTAAGCGGCTAAGGAATTAATTAAAGACTAAGGCCTATTGCTAAGGAAAATAATTGTTCATCTTAAGACACCATAAAACACCCTTGGTATGAAATTATTATTATTATATACAGTTACTTTTCCCTTGAAGATAACACTGGACCAGTAGGCTATATATACGAGAAAGGCCCATGGTTTCTCCCACGACGATGTTTTTCCTGCTTGGTTCCTGTTGTTGTGAATACTACCAATATTTATATAGCGCCGCATAAACGCCTATATTTATGTATATACGCATTTATAAAACACGGCGAAACATCGTGGAGAAAGGCTGCTTACAGGTTGTTGCCATTCATCATAGCCCTAACTCTGCCTCCGGCAACCGATGTTGATGCTGCACGTAGCCCGATCGTTTTTCTTTGTCCTGTACCGGGTCCGCATGGCTGCCTTCAGCCGGTCGAGGGAGGGAGAGGGTGAAGGGGACCGGGCGTCGTGAGTCCCCGGTCGCACGTATCGGGACTTCCCTCGGGAGCTTAATCCTGTACAGCGGACCCAACGGATTCCTAATTTGTCGAAATTAATTTCAGACGATGCCAGAGCAGCGCTCAGAGCAGCGCTCAGAGCAGCCAACCAGACGACCACCATATGCACTATATATACACGGACGAATGAAAGAACAGACATTTATATGTCACTATATATATATACGTCTATTTAAATCCATCCATCCATCCATCCATCCATTGGTCCGTCCGTCCGTCCGTCCATATATGCATAATTACATGCATAGATCTAAGTACATACATACATACATTCATACAAACATATTTACATACATATATATATATATATATATACACGTACGTATATGCATACGTATATACATTATATACATACTTACATGCGTGCATGCATATATACATACATACATAGTAAACATATTTACATACATGTATACATACGTGCATTCATATATACATTCGTACACACATGCATGCATACGTACTTACATACGTGCATACATACAGACACACACCTACATACATACATGTATATATACTTAAATACGTATACGTGCTTACATACATACATACATATATATACATACATACATACAGGTACTGATGCCTTTGACTCGTTCCTGTTTATTAACTGGTGGGCCAAGTGCCTCTTTTCGTTGTCTGAAGACCTCTTTCTTTTCTCTGGGTCTTTCGCACTGGGAGCGCCGCTGATTGGTGTGCACTGCGAGAGGCGCTATATAAAATTGATAGATACAGTACAAAACAATACAATACAATGCATTCATGCATGCATATATTAATACTTGCATGCATACACATATACAAACATGCACACATGACATTGTATGTATGTATGCATGTATGTATGTATGCACGTATGTATGTATGTATGTATATCTGGATGAATACAATTGGAGAAGTGCCAGTTGACATTGATTGAGCTTCGAAATGAGATTGGTATAAATTCTAAGAGGCAAAAGGCGACAAAATCAGTCGAGCGTCTAAGGTTTGATTTTCCATTTGATTTAGTGACCTTTGTTAGTGATGCAATATCTCAATACAGAGAAAGACGAACAAACAGACAGACAGACAGACAAACAGAGAGAGATAGACACAGAGACATCTAGAAAAGAACGAAATGAAGTATGAAGAGAGATAGAAAAGGAGAGAGAGACAGACAGACAGACAGAGACTGTCTGTCAGAGCGAGAAAGAGACAGAGAGACAGAGGGACAGAGAGACAGAGACAGAGAGACAGAGAGACAGAGAGACAGAGGGACAGAGAGAGACAGACAGACAGACCCTGCTTATTGTTCAAGGAATTGACAGACAGAGACAGAGATAGAGACATACACAGACACAGAGACAGACAGAGAGAGGGGAGGGAGAGAGGAAGAGAGGGAGGGAGAGAGAGAGAGAGAGAGGGAGAGAAAGATAGAGAGACAGAGAAAGAGAGAGAGAGAGAGAGTGAAAGAGAAAAAGACAGAGAGACAGAGAGAGAGGCAGGCATATGTGCAGACACACAAACAGAGTGACAGAGACATCTAGACTGGAATGAAATGAAGTATGAAGAGAGTGAGAGAGGGAGGCTTGAGAGAGATATTCCTGCAGCTAGGCAGACAGACAGAGAGACAAAAAGAGACATACAAACTCAAACAGACAAGGAGAGACACGATGACGGTTTGTAGCAGCCGTGTGAAATGATTGGTGTGGAAAGTGTTGGCAGGAGGGAGACAGCGTTGAGATGGAGTAGCCTTTAATTGAGACGGATTGTGCTCACGGATTTCGCCAGATCTACGTATACTGAGCCACAGCAACAGGTACATTGACAGATACGAAGACACGGACATAGGCAGAGAAACTGTGATATAGATCTAGACAGGGATAGAGGTAGAATTGGAGAAACAGGCAGTGTCAGAGACATAGACAAAATTGGGTAAACAGAGAGAGGGGAGGGAGCCAGACAGAGACAGAGACAACCATGGCTACAAAGAGACAGAGATAGAGATACACACACAGAAATAACCAGAGACGGAACCAGAGGTATCCAGGTACACTGTACAGGCACAAACAATTGTAGAAACTAAGAGCAGAAACAGAAGTATGCAAGATGACAATTGCAGAGACTGAGACAAACAAACAGAGACAGAGACAGAGATAAAGACACGGGTCTTAAAACAGATATAGTAAGAGAAGATAGAAAACATAACAGAAACGGACAGACAGAGGTATGCAGATAGACAGAGACAGCTAGAGACAAAGTCAGAGACAGAGAACGAAACACAAAAACAGATAAAAGGAGAGAGAGACAGACAGACAGAGACAGAGAGATAAAGAAAGAAAGAGAGGGAGGGAGAGGAGAGAGAGAGAGGGAGAGAGGAGAGAAAGAGAGACAGACAGACAGAGAGAGAGACAGAGACAGAGAGAGCGAGAGAGAGAGCGAGGGACAGGGACAGGGACAGGGACGGGACAGGGATAGGCAGAGGCAGAGGCAGAGAGGCAGAGAGGCAGAGGCAGAGGCAGAGGCAGAGGCAGAGGCAGAGGCAGAGGCAGAGGCAGAGGCAGAGGCAGGCAGAGGCAGAGGCAGAGGCAGAGGCAGAGGCAGAGGCAGCAGAGGCAGAGGCAGAGGCAGAGGCAGAGGCAGAGGCAGAGGCAGAGGCAGAGGCAGAGGCAGAGGCAGAGGCAGAGGCAGAGGCAGAGGCAGAGGCAGAGGCAGAGGCAGAGGCAGAGGCAGAGGCAGGGGCAGAGGGGCAGAGGCAGAGGCAGAGGCAGACGCAGAGGCAGAGGCAGAGGTATTGAGAGATGCTGCCGACGCGACTGCAGCAGAAAAGCCTGCAGCGATGGATTAAAAGTATTTCTCTTCTCCATCTTCATCTTCTTTTTCATCTTCATCATCTTTTCCTTCTTCTCCATCTTTTTCTTTTTCATCATCATCCTATTTCTCGGTGCATTTGATGCATTGGACGATTTGGTCATTTCACTGACAACTGTTGATGGATGCACTGACGTCAACAGCTCCACTTAGCACCCTCGATTCCTCTTTCCAAACCATCTCTCTTTGTCAGTGTTTTCTCCAGTCTTTGCCCTTCTCCTTCTCCTTCCGTCTCTCTGCCTGTTGGTCTATTTGTCTCTCGGAATATCTTCAAAAGACCTCTTCTGTGCAGAGTCTAATATAAACGTTGGAAAGCGTTTGCTTCAATATAAAAGCCTTATGCCATAAATTATAAGACTTAACAGCCACCTGCTGTCTACCTATTACTCGAGCGACCTGGATCAGGTTTCTTACAGTATGAATATAATTAAGCCATTTCCTGGTTATCAAAGTATTCCTGTAATTATATGAACTGGCTGTCATGCATGATTGTGACTTTCTATTATTCACAGTTACTAGGTGGCCCTATTAGCGAGATCATTCATCCCTTCAGGGTCTCCCCCTTGGTGTATACACCACTATTAATGTAAATAACTGTGCTTACTGCCATAATTGTACTTTGTTGGTTCAGTAAATAAACTGAATTGAACTTGAATGTTCAGTTACAATTACGACTACACTAGCTGTAGCTCTCTAATATCTGTGACTTACCTCCTTAGCAGCCCCTCCGTATTTGTTCCATGAGTTAGGATACACTATGGCTCAAACTAGATCTGTTTCCACTATTGGGCCCTCCCTATGGAATGCCCTTCCTTCCTCTCTACGTGATACCATTTCTTTACGGGTCTCTTCCTACAGCCTTCGAAAGACGTTCAAAGCCAACTTCTGACTATTTTATAGGGGTTATATTCGTTTATTGGGAGCGCTACTGAATGGCACACTGCTGTGAGCGGCAATATATAAAGTAATAAATACAATACAATACAATCAGATGCCCTCCTTAGCAGCTCCTCCGTATCCTCCTCTTCCTGCCTACTCTCCTGGCAACGTGTCTCCTCGAATCGGATCTTCATTTGGCATCTGTGGACAACTCCAGCGCTCCTGAATAAGCTGGTGCCCCACTCTTAACTCTGAACAGTGCTGTAGAAATTTGTAGTTTGCGACTGCGATGAATGTTGTTTCTTTGACATGTTGTTACTGACTATTTTATGTGCAACCAATATAGAGGCGCTTTACAAATTCTCAGATACGATACGATACGTTTCCATACGATTTCCAATATGGCCTTTGTTTTGCGTATCATGCCTATAGACCTATTAATTGATTAAACATGAATTTCTTAATCAATGAGGTTCTTGTTGTCGTTGTCTGATTGTTAGCGATTGGTTGTCCTGATCTGCCGACGTTGCAGAACGCCTGGTACATACGAAGTGGAGACTCACTGACCGTCAAATGCAACTTCAGTAAAGACGTTCATCAGATGAAGTGCAAGGACAACACATGGATCGGAGACAAGTGGAACTGCACCGGAAGTAAGGGAGCTACATAATCACTCTACCATAATCCATACAATACTCTCTACCCATTCGATCCTCTGCCTATCCTAATCCATCCAATGCTCTACTCTAATCCATCCAGTTCCCTACCCTAATCCATACAATCCCCTACCCTAATTCATCAAAGCATCCGCTTTCCAATCATTTCCTCGTCCCAATGAAACCAACTTCAACAGCTGCTCTGCCTCCTCTCTCTTGTCTCTTTCTGGCAACCGGACTCTGAACTTCACTTGACCATCTCTGGACAACCCTTCTGACTTGACGCAGCGCTCGTGACTAAGCTGGTGCCCTTCGCTTAGCAACAGAGTGGCGCTTTAGAAGTTAGGAGTTTGCGAGTACGATTACTTAACTAACTGTCCTAAAATTACACCACAAACAACGAATATCAAGCGCTATAGCAGTGTCTGCTAAATGCTGTGTTTAATGACGGCTCGACTGTTCGGTATGTCTATCTGTTTGTCTGCCTAATTGTCTGCATGCCTACATGTCTATATGTTTGTCTGGCTGTCTGTCAGTCTGTCAGTTGTCTGTATAGCCTACTGGAACTTCTATTGACTAATGACCCCGATATTTCTGTTCCGAACTTCCTGTATATGTAATAATTATGTCTGTCAAACAAATTCAAATAAAATAAATCTGCTGCATTCACTTCTGAATCCTTCTCCCGTCATTAAGTTATCCTTTATAAATGAAAGAATCTAAATGAACAGAATTAGGAGAGCAGATCTATAGCTGTAGGCTGAACTGGCAGCAATGCTTATTCCTTTTATATGCGGTCTCTTTTGCAGTACATTCCGCAGCAAATGTCGACAAACTCGCCAAAACTGGAATGTCAATTCCTTATGGTAACTAACGACTCATCCCGTTATCAAATGCGTTGTAACCATAGCAACTAAATGACGCAGCCTATAACACGTCAGCGTATAGACGCATATGATTGCATGAGATCGCATTACACCACATTACACTACAGCAAATTTATATTGTATTTTTTACATTCATTGCAAGAGGAGCGCAATCATGAGATACTAATTATTGTTTTAGATATTATTTAATTTTATATTTACTCTCGATTTATATGTATTTTCAACCCATAAGAAGCGTCGCACTATTCGACGTTTTTACTCAGTATACTAATTAAGTTTTGATTCAGCAAATTCAATACGTTTTGATTCAGTAGCTTTATTGCTTTTTTCTTTTGTTGAATGTTTACTCGAAACGTATTGAACTGCATCACACGTAAAGAATTTTCAGAATAAAAACGCAATTCATAACGTTTTGATATAGGGCCTAGCTAGCAGGCCCTATATCAAAACGTAATGAATTTACTGAGTAAAAACGCAATGAAGTTGCTAAATCAATCACTTTAATGGACCTATGGACGTCGAAGTAGAATAGGTCTTGAGTGGATGTTGATTTATTTCTAGGTCTGTCTGTGTTGATCATCCTCGTCATTGCGTTGGCGATTGGTGCATTTGTTCTTTGTGTCGGGCTTCTGTTCTTACGAAGGTCAGTCAGTGCATTCTATTGGAAGCGTTCATTCACTGATGGATGCCTCGTGCATTGTTACTGGCAACAGCGCTATCTAAGTGAGGTTAAATTAGACATGATTAGATTAGATTAGATTGGAAACGTTAGATTAGATAGTCTGCGTTAGATAGATTAGTCTGGACTACATTAGACTGGATTAGATAAAGAAAGATTGCATTATATAGTTTTATTAGATGAGAATAGGGACTAGACTAGATTAGATCAGAAATATCTGATTATATTAGATTAGATTAAATTAAATTAAATTAGATTAGATTAGATTAAATTAGATGAGATAAGATTAGATAGAAGAGTCAGGATTAGACTGAACTCCATTGAATCAGATTAGATACATTTCCTTTATGATTTTATGCAATCGGACTATGATAAATAAATCATTTTATGAGTTTAATGAAGCCAACTATTGCAAATTAATTAATTCATCAGTTTGTGCAATCAAACTAACACGACTCAATGAATTTAGGATTTTATGCAATAAAGCCATTGCAGATGAATTAATTTAATATTTTATGCAATAAAAGAAAACAGGGCCGGTTTTACGTATAGGCGGAGTAGGAAGTCACCTGGAGCGCAAAAATGTAATGACGAATTTTGCACAAAGATTGTTTTTTCCGTTTTCATGCTTTTCAGTCTTTTTGTAATGATTATTTTTCATTCGAATTCAAAATTAATTGTCTCCTAATTCAAATCTAAAAATTATTTTAATTATTTTGGATCGGGAGAGCCAAGATGTATGCGTTGCCTGGAGCGTCATTGAGGCTACGACCGGCCCTGGAACTAATAAAGTGTATATCCTTATCATAAGCGCCTCTGAGTATAGGTATCTTGAAAGGGCGCTATATCAAGTTTATATTGATTGCTTGGTTTATTGATTGATTGATTACTTGGTTGATTGGTTGATTGATTGGATTGATTGATTGATTGATTGATTGATTGATTGATTGATTGAATTGATTGATTGATTGATTGATTGATTGATTGATTGATTGACAACTGATCAGGAAAGCGACTGGTTCGTGCGTCGATGGTGAAGAGCCAAGTCCAGTAACTCCGTTCGCCAACAAACACTTTGCCACTTCGTCTCTGGTTCGAAACCTGACTGGGTCCGTAGCCCTTCACCCGGATAAGCTGCCCTGGAAGAGCACCCTCGTCAGCCACTACGGTTCCAGCACAGACGGGTGCTATGCCCGCTGTCTATCGACACAGTCCGGAGGAACCGGGGATCGAACCCGCACCTCACCGAGTCGCACCTTCCCACCTCCGCCGTACTGTAACCTTCGACGAAACCTTCCTTGTGGTTGCAGCGACCTCTGGGAAGGTGGAAGCGAGATGTGCGACGTCACTTCTTGTACGCTGGCTCACGACAAGGGCAAGGCCGTCGGTGACGGAAGCCCGTTAACCGAGTACTTCGTCTTGGACAACCGGAAACAGCACGCCTATGCTTCGTCCATCCTCCAGCTCAACCTTCTGAGGAAGGACCTCGACGTGGAAGCGGAAGGGCTGGACCAACGCATCGTAGCCGCCGCGAAATGTCCGCGACCGACGTCACTGGCGACATCCGACGACCTCAAGATGAACCACGGTCGTCTGCTGACGATCGCTGACGTCACCGCTGTACCGGAAATCGTGTCCGACTGCCACCTGTCGATCCAGAATGACGTCGATCTCTCTCCAGTTTCGATCGACGATGACACATTGTGACGTCACGTTCAAAGAGCCTCCGATCATGCTTAGTCTACGATGACGGCAGCATAGGCCTGCTGCAGACAACAGTTCAAAGGTCGTGGCGTAACTACAGGGAGAAAAGAGACCAGCTAAAAGGTTGGGGTTCTAATGAGCGACCCTGATCAGAGCCTGACGCAACAGGAGCAACCCCGTTTGAGTAATCCTTTTCTTACGGTGGGATCATTCGGTAGATCGCTTAGTTCGATTGCAACGATGGTGGGTCCGAGTCAGCTGAGCGCACTCCGTGTAATGATCCTAGAAAGTTTTCGCCTACAGCTGCTTCTGCCATCAATCGGCGTAAATTGCTACCCAAAGTATCAGCATGAATTATTGTTAGCCCCGTGTCCATGACATCTGGATTCGCCAGTTGTCTTCTCAGGAGCCGAAAAGAGGAACTCACCTCCTGAACGTTCCAAATTGGCAAGGTAGCTGTAGCGCCTTTGGTGGAGGTACCCGGAATGGAAATTCATCCTACTGCCAAGAAAGTGCAAGGTGGGTTTAATTGGCGCAGGTACCTGGAATGGAAATCCATACTACATATAGCTTTAGTTTGGTGCAGGAATGGAAATTTATAGGCCTACTACTGCCAAGAGTGTGCCAGTCTTTCCACAAGTCTGGGTGACTCTTAAACGGGAGAGTTTGGCAAATTCACAGCACGCTGTCTGACAGCATGGCAACTGATACAGAGCAGAGACATTTCCATTGCCACATCTAAAGTGATCCGCTAGGCGAATTCAGCTGCTCATATGGTTTAAATATTTTCCGTTTCAAACGCAAGCGCAAACATTCGTGACGTAAGTATGACGTTGGAAAAAGGTGACGTCACTGGTGATTTTCCTATTTGGACGTGATGGATAAACCAAAGATTTTATTGAACAGTGACGTCACGAAAAAAACGGGTAAATGACGTCATATCTATTCTTGTTTCGAAGTTAAGAATGGCTCCGAAACATCGCTTGTTCCAATTTTCCAAGTGTCGTCTACTGTTGATATCGACCATACAATGTTGCGGTGAATATCGCGTAAAGCATTTTTCAAACGCAGACATTGTTATGTCGAAAGCCTTTATTTATTACCGTAGTTCAATGAGACTTTAAACTGAGTGAAATCAGGAAGAACATCAGTGTAATTTAGACCTGCTGTTGTGTGATAGAGGTTTACAGTCGTTGACCATTTTTTGACAGAAGACTTGAAGAGTAACGCGTAATTCCCATACCTTGTCAAATAATTCCAAAGTTTCAAACGTAAGTCACAAAATTTATGCGTAGCCTAGTTTGGGGCTTATAAGAGAACCCACAATACAATACAATACAAATGAAAATTTATAGCGCTTTAACAAGACAAGTCTTGCACGAGAGCGTTTCGCTACATTCTTAGTCATAGTGCAAGGTAAACAGATAAGTTTTTAATTTGTTTTAAACTGTGCAACAGATATGCACTGTCGAACTGAAGCTGGAAGACGGTTCCATTCTAAGGGTCCTGAGACAGAGAAAGCACGGTTTCCAAACTTCCGGTTTGTGCGAAGTACGGTGAAAGCCCTCTCGTCGACGATCGGAGTCCTCTAGTATTGAAAACTGAACATGGCATGACCATGGATGCCATGTATGAGGGAGAGGTTCCAGAGTGAATGTGGTACATGAGGAGGCAGATTTTGAACGACTACGGGCGCGGATGGGAAGCCAGTGAAGTTGTTGCAGTGTAGACGTGATGTGATCCCTTGGACCAAGATCTTTTATTAGGCGAGCGGCGGTGTGTAGAACTGAGGATAAGGGTTGCAGTGTTGATGAAGGAAGACCGGATAGGACAGAGTTGCAGTAGTCGAGGCGAGAAATGACGAGAGCTTGGATCAGGATACGAAGGCAGGTTTCGTCAAGGCAGCGTTTCACTTGTCGGATTCGGCGAAGGTGGAAATAGCATGCTTTGGCGACGGAAGAGATGTGTTGAGTCATGTTTAGGCTGCTGTCTAGCAGAACACCGAGGTCACGAACGACATCAGATGGTAGAATGGTGCAGTTAGACTCGAGATCAAGAGATTTTATTTGTTTATCATCGTCCGGTCGGCTTCGACGATCGAACCAAATGAGTTCTGTTTTGGTGGCATTTAGCTTCAGACGCATAGATGCACACCAGGTTTGAATGTCACGAACGCATGCCGCAATTGTTATTTTGATGTTATCAAAGTGTTTGCCAGAGAGTTTTATGTATAGCTGGGTGTCGTCAGCATATAAGTGGATCATAAGGCCATGTTGTGATGCGATGTTGACAATGTTAGAGGTGTACAGTATAAAGAGAAGTGGGCCAAGGATGGAGCCTTGGGGAACACCAAAGAGGATAGAGAAGATTTTGGATGAGCAGCCACCAAGTTTAATACTGTGAGTCCTTGAGGAAAGAAATGAGGCAATCCATTGAAGAGCTAAGGCGGTGATACCGAATTGTACTTGCAGGATTTTGAGGAGAATGGTATGGTCCACACAATCAAAAGCGGCAGAGAAATCGAGTAGTGTAGAGCTGTGGTGAATCCAGAGTCAAGGGCCAGGACAATGTCATTGTAAACTTTAATAACTGCGGTCAGTGGAGTGATGGCGACGAAATCCAGATTGTGTAGGTGGAAGCAGATGACGTGATTCAACGTAGTCGGATAGTTGCTTGTGGATGACACGTTCAACGAGTTTTGAGATGAACGACAAGTTTGAGATAGGACGATAACTGGCTGCGTCTGTTGGGTCGAGTCCCGGTTTCTTTACACGAGGTCGAATGATGGCACGTTTATGTTTTGCAGGTAGAGATGCCTGGGTGATGGAAACATTGATGAGGAGAGCGAGGATAGGAGCAAAGACGGTGTAGAGAGTTTTAAGCAGCCAGCCAGGTGCGTAATCCAATTCACACTGCTTTGTCGAAGAATCAGTTTATGAGTTTTTCAACTTCGGCGGTTGTGACTTCATCAAACAGGGTTGTCACGGATCCTGGAAAACCTGGAGAGTTATGGAATTAGACTTTGAAAAATGTAAGGCCTGGAAACACAGGTATTTTCCAAAAAAATAATAATTAGTAGTAGTAGTAGTAGTAATAATAATAATAATAATGTAATAATAATAATAATAATAATAATAATAATAATAATAATAATAATAATAATAATAATAATAATAATAATAATAATAATAATAATAATAATAGTAATAATAATTATAAATAGCAAAAGCAACAACAATGCAGCATTGGTTCTTTAATATTTAAATATAAAAAAATCTGATTAGACACCTTAAAATGTGTGAATCAGCGTTACAATAATGGTCGTTTACGTTTCATTGCGTTTGACTTCATCTCTCAGTAAGCTTGCTTACGTAGCTTCACTTCTACAGTTTCTCCGACTTATCGAAATTCACATTGGCGATTTTGACTTTCCAGGAAAGGAGTTTAATTAAAGCGACCATCTATAGATTCTTTATGCATTCATACAATGGCGATATTTAGATTCTTAGGCTACATGTTGATAAGATATACATTATAAATTAAGATTTTCTTAAAATATTCTTTTCAAGTCTGTTTGCAACTATTTCAATCGTGTTTCTTGGCTCTGCTTCGCAATAAAACACTTGATCGCTTCTTAGCCGACTTAAACCTGGATTTTAGACTTGAGATAGGGTGGGTGATATTCAATTGGTCAGCGTACTGGATTGCCAACCAGGAGGTCGGGGCTTCAAATCCCTGCCAGCCCTGAAATCTGGGACCTGAATTTCCTACCCAACTGAGTCATAATGTGTACACTGCTAGACACTGTCGGTGGGAAGATGAGACGGCGAGGGAGAGGACTGACCGCCCGCCCTATTAACCCGAGGCTAAGGGTTAAGCTCCTTTATAATAGTCACTTTTGCAACTATTAGTGCTTAATGGTGAGGAATCTCACGCGTTCAAATCATTAAAAAATAAGCACGCAGGGCTGAGGCTAGAGGGTCGTTATAGCAGAACATGAAGGCCCCTATATTTACATTTAAAATGTTACCTATATTTAATGCCAAAATGTTAAAATCTTCAATTTTCACCCTTCATTCCTCCCAATTCCCTGGCTTCGTCAGTTGTTCACTGTCCAACCACTTCGCTCAACCCACTCCTCTTCCGCCCTAACATTTCTCCGCCACAAAAATTGGCATAACGCTCCATTGCCGTAGCTGTTCCACCTCTCTGGAACTGTTGAACAAACTCCCGACAGAATTATGACAAATATCTGATCAGTACTACGCACTCGCCAAAATTTCACCTCTTGCTATCTCCCCACAGGTCTTTCACTCAAAACTGAACACTATACTCTTTCGCAATCCTATCCCGATTCCTCCTCTCCCCTTACTATACCTCACCCTTTGAATTCTGGACACCACCCACCTTAGTCGTCTGTCAGTCTGCTTGCTTTGGATGTTGACCGGGAACCGATAAGACCCTACCTTCCTATCGATTATGTTTGACTAAGCGCCTGTGAATAAGCTGGTTCCCGCTACTCCGCTTTTTGGGCGCTGTAGAAATCTCGAGATTATGATTGAGAAACTGTTACATCCGTGAGATCCAGGCAACACTGCCACCTAGCGAATGTCATTATGAATGTCACCTAGCGATTGCCCATAAAACACAAACCGATCATCAACTAGTGACTACTAAGTCCAATTTGTTTCGTTTTTATCAAAATTGTTATGTTCTGTTATATCCTGGAAATTTCTTTAGCACCGCAATATTGACAGAATGCAGTGTAACAGCGGAACGGTGAAAGAACGCGGAACAGTTAAACAGATCGGAACAGTGAAACAGATCGGAACAATGAAACAGAGTGGAACAGCGAAACAGATCGGAACAGCGATGCGGAGCGGAAAAGTGAAACAGCGGAACAGTGAAGCAGAGTGGAACAGAGTAACAGAGCGGAGCACGAAATTTTATAAGCAACTGTCAGTCTCGGAAAATTCTGAGCGTCTCTCGTTTCTGCTTTCGACAGACTATTTTTGAATCAGAGGAGAAGTGGCCAGCTGAATCCACACGTAGGTCGGACCAGTTCCTTTCCCATAGGAAGTGACTTCCACCTCACCAACAAGCTACCCGACCTCAATTTCCCAAGTCACGTGATACACTGCAGTCGCGCGCTTCACACACACACTCTGTCTGTCATTCTGTCTGTCTGTCTGTCTGTCTGTCTCAGCTCTCTCTCTGTCTCTCTACTCACACCCACCCACTCAACACACACACACACACACACACACACAATTATATAGAACAGTAGGTATATATATATATATGTATGTATAACCATAACCATAGCCACCAATTTATTGTTGTTAACCGAACATTCAATAAGACAAGTAATAGTATACCATGTTAACGTTTCACAGAGAATGTTCAGTAGCGTCACAGTAGGGAGACCTGAAGAAACCTATGTACATGTATGTACGTATGTATGCATGCAACTGTGTATTTATATGTATGTATGTATGTATGTATGTATGTACTATGTATGTATGTATGTAAGTTGCATGCACGTTATGTGTATATATGTATGTATGTATGCTTATGTAGCCTAAGCCTATGTTTGTATGTATGCATGCAACTGTGTAGAATATGTATGTATGTATGTAGGTATGTAATTTGTATGTATGTAAATGTATGAATGAAACTGTTATTGTCAAAATATATGTACTGTATGTATGTAGCTGTATGTATGTATCACAATAAATAATTGATATGTATGTATGTATGCATGCATGTATAATTCCATTAAGGTCCACTATTGCTGATCATAGTGGACCATAGATACATGCAAGGCTGAGAGAAAGACTGAAAGTCAGGAATGCAAAAAGAGACAAACAAGGTTCAAAGCCTTGCATTTTCAATTTCATCAAAAGCGAATGATGCAGCAAATCAAGCTGACAATATCGTTGCTAATATGATAGTAGATGTACGTGGGGCTGATCATGGTAGGCTACAGAGCGAGTTGCTGACGTAGTCATATGTAGAGTGTAGACAATGCAACATAGAAAATTGACGTATCCTCACCTCTTGAAATTGGATATCATAATGCGATAAATGTCATTTAAAAATCATTTATCACATTCACATAATCACATTTGCATATTAAATTTCTGTTAATTTATTTATAATTAGGGTCATTGATGGACCTTTTAAACCAGAAATTGATTTTCACATTTACTTATACTAATATTATTCAGGGCTTTTAAAAGGAATTTTTAGAACTGCACGACCCGTTAAAAAGCCATAGTGAATTATTCAAAATCGGATGACAATGAACATTTTTAAACTAGTTTTAACTGCACAAAAATGCTTCTACAGCTGCACAAATTCATTTGGAACTGCTCCTTTGTGTAGAACTGCACACTAAAAAGCCCTGTCAATATTATTATTACCCTTACTATTATTTGCTAAATATAGTTTGATAGCGTTTTTCAGGCTTACACCGGACTTGGGCTTAATAATAAAAACGAGGGGACCTGATGGATGTCTGCCCCGGGGCCCGATTTGGCTCTCGACGCCCATGGTCGGACCAGTTCCTTTCCCATAGGAAGTGACTTCCACCTCACTAACAAGCTACCCGACCTCAATTTCCCAAGTCACGTGATACACTCGCGCGCGCGCGCACACACACACTCTGTCTGTCTGTCTGTCTGTCTCTCTCTCTCTCTGTCTCTCTCACACCCACACACCCAAACGGACGGAGACAATTTATGGGCTGCATACTGCGCCGCTTCGCTCGGCCGTGTCCCGTGGCGGGTCGTCACTGGGTCCGTCCCTCCCTGCCTCAAGGGTCCCTGGGGGAACCAACTGGGGCCAAACTGGATACATCGCTTGTCTTCAAAGCAATGGGATAGGACAGAATTAAATGTATCGGGTGTTATAAGATCTCGGAACCTGTTGCAGACGATGGATGTTGGTAAAGAAGATAAGAAAGATGAAGAAGGATGAGGAAAAAAGAAGAAGTAGGAAGAGAGTAGGCCTAAGGAAGAACATTAATAAGAACAGAGGGAGACGAGAAGAAGATGTTTGCACTCTGACAGTGCCAGTCCCAAGCCTGGATTAAGGAGGAGGGCGACGCTAATGATCTTTGTTATCACACAGTGTCGTTAAACTGAAACTACAGGCCGGAGTATTACATCAGCTAGTTATTTCGGGACAATACCCCGTTGTGCCTTGAAGACAAGAATGAGGACTTTGAATGATTGAATCCAATGAGTGCAGAGAGAGGAAGCCAATGCAGTTGTTCAAACATGAAGGTAGAAATATGAGAGTAGCGTGATATAGCCTACGCTGGAAAGGACAAAGACCAGTGAGTGGTATATGCTGGAAAAACTAAAGACCATTAAATGGCATATTTTGGGAAGATAAAAGATTATTTAATGGTAAATTTTGGAAAAACTAATGATCATTTAGTGGTATACGTGGGAAAGATTAAAACCATTAAATTCGTCCGAAATGGGTTATTGCTGACCATGTAGACTCTTGTAGAGCATATACCACCCACGGTTTCCTCTGCTGTTAATGTTAATGTTCAGATCTCTGCACTCGACGTTCTTCCAGGTTGCGTTTGCTTTGCTCTTGGCTTCGACAAGTCATTAGTTTTACAAGTTCCTAAATGACGTCATGAAAACTGTCCGAAAACACGTCATTCATAGCAGCTCGGTTCCCTAATACGATAAACAAGTTCTCATCCAGCTGGGGACCAATGATCTGTTTTCCTTAAACGGAAGTATGCTGGCCCTTAATCTAGATTTTATATGGCTTATGCAGAAGATCCACTAAGAGGCTCTTAGAGGCGTCATACAAATGTCAAGGCACATAAATTTACATATAAATTTTTATGCACACACATATAATGCATATATACATACATATATATATATTATATATACACAAGCACATATATTTACAGGCATACATATATGTACATAAAGGGAGATGGGCTCACAAAATTTGGATGCATTCTAATAATATTTACTGGTAGCTCAACACTGATGAAGTTTTACAATATGTGGCATTTTTCCGATATTGCCGTAAAATGTCAATTTCAACACCAGAAGTCAGACGACTCGAATCTTGTCAAAATGCTCACAAAGGAGGTCAATGGCTGTTGCCAATTACTCAGAATTCCAAAAGTTACTAATACTGTAGTGTGTATTGTGTGTGACTGTGCATAATAATCAACACATAGTACAATCAGTTTCACACAAACAATGACAGAAAATGTCATAAATGTTAATCATTTGTCTCTGCAGATGCTGATGTTGTTGCTGCTGCACTAGCTGTTGCCATATGTAAATGTGAACTTGTTTGGATTTAGAAAGTCATGTCAGTGTTTCTCTATGACATGCAGCAAGAACTGTTTCTGTCCCTCCTGATTTGTTAGGACTCCATTGAAACTCTGGATCAAAGCCACTCCGCGCTCGGTTTCATTGACAATTTTCAGACTTCTCACTTTCTGTTGGGCAACAATGTAGTCGTTGTCACTGTCCCATGTATCTGGATTGTAGGCTAGGAAATGTTGTGGTATATCCAATGCTGTGAAAAGTTACCTGTTGTGTTACCACACAAAGTCAGACAGCTGCTGCTTCTGATAAAGTATTGTAGTGAAGGCAATGCGTTGAGGATGATCTGTTGTTTTGACGTCTAGCTCTGCAACCATGGCAGACTTGATCTCTGCAGAAACTTCAGAGTCAAGGAAGCGATATCCACCAGAATTTCACTCACATACCATAAGTGACCAGCGAATGACAGCTTTAGCATCATGTAGCTGTCTATCTCACAGAGTAACTGTTGATAATTCCATGGAGCAGATGAAGTACATGCACATGAAGACCAAGCCTTCGGATAGACCTTCAGTACAAACGTGTTGAAGTGGCCGAGAGCTGATAGTTCACGTGCAGTCAGCCGGAATTGGGAGCGAAAAAGAAAAATTTTCAAACTGTATATCAGCTACACCATCCACCTAGCTCGGTGGAAGGGTCAGGGTGACTGAATATGAACACTCACACTGCCTGACTCGGACTATGCTCCCAGAAATAGAAGCAACAGTTACAGAAGCTCTTGGTAATCGTCCCTTCTGTAAGGTCCTGAGCACTGAATGACTGTATGAGGTCATCCCGAACTGGATTTAGAGCCGATGCTATGGAATCTACATTCAAAACACTTTCGTAGTCTGATCGGTCAATCGAGCCCCAATGCTCACCAAATCTCTGAAACAACTTGATGTTTGTTTCACTAATTGGTCCTCTCAATGTCTCAAACACTTTGGCTACATTATTTCCAAGATGTGATGCCTGCAAGCTAAGCTGACCAGATCATTGCCTAACTTTTCTTCCAAAAGTACGCAGGCACCGGCATGAACTCCTGAGTTACTGGCTGTTGCTATTATTCCCAGTCAAAGCCAAAACCCCTATTATCACTCACTAATGAACTAAATAGCAAATGAATAATCAAAGTTGCATTATAATCAGTCACCTGTGGTTCTCAGTGAAGACTAGAGTGATGCACAAGTTAAGTGAAAACTACACAGCACTACTGGCACAGACACACATTAACAGTACCGGGTACTATGATTGATTATATTTATTCCAAATAATAACAAACTCAGTCTGCAGCTCAGTAATGATGAATGTGAACAAGAACACCTTCACTGTTGAACATTGACATTGCAACAATACTGAGTTACTCAAGAATTCATTTACTCTGGTTGAGAGAATAATAATTTTTTTACTCAAATTATTTGAGTAAAAAATACATTTTATCGCAACAAACGTGCATGCTGTAATATTAAAAATATGAGCTCATTGAGCTACCAGTAAATATTAATATATCTCAATGCAACTTAGCACAGTTACTATGCATCATAAAGAGAACACAATGAGGGGGTGGGACCTGGAATATGCCACATTATTTTTTTTACATTACGTTGAGTGGCACCCTAATATATATTCTATATATACACACATATATATATATATTCTATATATACACAAACACACACACATATATATACACACATACATATATATATATAAAATGGGAGATGGGTAAAAGTCGTCATATAAGACGCATCGTTATATAAGACGCATCATGATTATATAACTCGCATGCTCGTATAAATGGCACGAGAGGACCGTGGTCACTAGTGACGTTTCTATTATTTCAGATTCCTGATGAAATTTTTTTGTTAATGAACTTCATCATCAGTCAGACTAGTTGGGATTGACTTCTTTTGAAGCGGCGTTATGAAACTGTTTTGCAGTACAATTACAATACATCCATCCACACGTTCATAATTATAATTATGTCCATACATAGATACACAGTGACTTACACGCAAATATATACATATTAACTACGCATATGCATACATACATACATACATTCATACGTACATACATGCATATATACATACATACACACGTACACATACTCACGTATACACATATACACATACACACATACATTCATAAATACATACATGTATACATACATACATACATACATACATACATACATAACATGCATACATACATATATACATACATACATACATACATACATACGTACATACATACAAATATGCATACACACACGTACACACGTACACACTTACACACTTATACACATACACACACAAACATACATACATGCATACATGTACATACATAAATAGGTACTTACATCTGACTCTCCGGAAAATGGCTCCAGTGTTGTGATTGGTTTTCCAAGAGCCCTTCTTCACCCGATCGGGCGACCAGCAGGAGCAGCCAGCAGGAGCCCCAGCCCCTTCTCCTCAAGCAGGAGCCCCAGCCCCTTCTCCTCAAGCAGGAGTCCCAACCCCTTCTCCTCCTTCCTCCTCCTTCCCGTCATCCGACATAAGAGGCTGGGCAGCGTTTATTAATTGTTTTCCCTCTCCGGAAGCACGACCTTCGACCTTTGCAGTGATGTTGTCACCTTCTCGTCGTCGCTGAGAGGTTCTTCAGTGGCGCTATATAAATATGCGCTGTAAATCAGGACGAGTGCCATCGTCCTCTGTTCTGCGCTTGACGGACACTTCAATCACAGTTCGTCCTATAAGAGCAGCTTGGCTGGCTCTCTGGTTGGATGGTTGGCTGGCTGGCTGGTTGGCTGGCTGCTTTCCTGGATAGCCCACTGGCAGGATTACTGGTTTTCTGGATGACTTGCTGAATGTTTGGCTGACTGACTGACTGAATGAATGATTGAATGACTGCCTGCCTGCCTGCCTGACTGACTGACTGACTGACTGACTGACTGACTGACGGACAAACTGACTGACTGACTGAATGAATGACTGACTGACTGACTGACTGACTGACTGACTGACTGAATGACTGAATGACTGAATGACTGACTGACTGAATGACTGACTGACTGAATGACTGGCTGACTGACTGAATGACTTGCATGGGTGATTGACTGTGCCAATGAAGTGAGTGAGTGCGCTGTGGATAATTATAGATTCACACGAACACTAGCGACACCTGCTGAGCGCAAAGCAATCAACTTTAGCCAGTCAAAAGTCCAGGTGAGTCAAATTAATCACCCGCTCTCTTCCACCACAGAAGACGAACCCTAGAGGGATCCTCAGAACCCTCTCCCGTACACCCAAACCTAATGTCCGTCTCACCACAACCACTCTACTCTAGGGTAGTCACCTTAAAGCAGCGCCATGAAATTCTCGTGATGTCAACACCAAAACCAACGAAGAAAAACTGGCGGTATATAAAAAAGCTCACGCATCGATAAGCTGCGTTTTTGTGGCTGACGTGACAGCGGCGTTTTATAGCGCCTTCGTATGTGTCAGTAAGATAAATAGTTCCTCCTTTATGAAAACGGCGCTTTTTCTAACGCTGAGAACCTCGTTTGCGGTGTGCATGTTTTCGTTAGTTTGGTCTAGCGTCGAGGGTGTGTCACTTAGGAGAGCTGAAAGCGAGGAAAAGCGAGGGAAGTGAATTACCACTCCCATGGGCGTCGAGAGCCAAATCGGGCCCCGGGGCAGACATCCATCAGGTCCCCTCGTTTTTATTATTAAGCCCAAGTCCGGTGTAAGCCTGAAAAACGCTATCAAACTATATTTAGCAAATAATAGTAAGGGTAATAATAATATTGACAGGGCTTTTTAGTGTGCAGTTCTACACAAAGGAGCAGTTCCAAATGAATTTGTGCAGCTGTAGAAGCATTTTTGTGCAGTTAAAACTAGTTTAAAAATGTTCATTGTCATCCGATTTTGAATAATTCACTATGGCTTTTTAACGGGTCGTGCAGTTCTAAAAATTCCTTTTAAAAGCCCTGAATAATATTAGTAAAAGTAAATGTGAAAATCAATTTCTGGTTTAAAAGGTCCATCAATGACCCTAATTATAAATAAATTAACAGAAATTTAATATGCAAATGTGATTATGTGAATGTGATAAATGATTTTTAAATGACATTTATCGCATTATGATATCCAATTTCAAGAGGTGAGGATACGTCAATTTTCTATGTTGCATTGTCTACACTCTACATATGACTACGTCAGCAACTCGCTCTGTAGCCTACCATGATCAGCCCCACGTACATCTACTATCATATTAGCAACGATATTGTCAGCTTGATTTGCTGCATCATTCGCTTTTGATGAAATTGAAAATGCAAGGCTTTGAAGGATTGTTTGTCTCTTGTTTGCATTCCTGACTTTCACCAATATTTCTCTCCTAGGCCTATTGAGCTCCAGATTTCTGATGGTAATTCATCTTCTAGGCCAATTCGTTATCAACTTAATGGAATTATAACAATATCAAATATTGGTAATTTGATATCAATTATTTATTGTGATAAATTACATCCAGCTGTCGGCCTAAGTTAAAGTATTATTTATTTTGACAATAACTCAAATTTCAATTCGAAATTTACATCTAGTACAAATTTTTTGCCTCCCAGAAAACGAATAATCAATTCTAGGCCGCTGGTAAATCTCAAAATAGGCTTAGGCTTCTGATAAGCAGTGTTTTAAAATTCAAGTTATTCAACTATAACGTGGCCTAAAACTTTTCATTACACGCTCCGTAATGCAAAGTTCTTGGCCACGCATACGATTCTGCATGGTGGAGTATAGAATTCAGTCAGAAATCGAAATTTGTCTGCATCAGTTAACTTTGCATCAGCAGATAGTCCAAGACCATTCTGATGAGTGATGAGCAACTTCTGTAACTGTGCTCACTCCTAAATCCTCTGACTGAGCAACTGAGACTGTTAAGTTTCACAGTTATTAAATCGTTTTCGTTAACAACAATGCTAACCTTTTCAGTCCCATTTCCTCCATTACATTCGTTATTGGCTTACATTTTGGTAAAAAATTCAATGGATCTAGTACCTCATTTACTTCATTACCTAGCTGTTCTCTGTTCACTGTTCTCTTTAAAAGCGCTTCTGAGTAGATAACCTTGAAGGGACGCTATATATATCTCTTAAATGAATGAATGAATGAATGAATGAATGAGCTATTAAATTGAAGCAATTAGACTGCATTAGGCAAAAACCCACAGGTTTCTTCAGTTTGAAAAAGTTTTAGACATTTTAGGGGCCCCTGCCAGGGGCCCCTGCCATAAAACCGGCTTTAACAGCAGACCTGACCCCCTCTCATCGGCCCTGACCACTCCTCAACAAACATGACCTACGACCTCACGACGCTATGAAGAGAGAACGTTGTAAATTTCGGCGCGAAAATTCAAAGGCGAGCCCGCGTTCTTTCACTAACCGCTAAACCTCACGCAATGGCGTCAGATTCGACCGCACTTATATAATATATAAGTTACTTACAATGTAGTACAATGAAACTGTATATGATAATTGATATTGCCCTCCTTCCAAAGTTCAGATAACCGAAGATACAATGAAACCGGTTAGCACGTTCGGCTACAAATCTCGAAGCAATTTCTGTTCTGGCGAGGCTTGAGCCTAGACCTCTCGATTGACAGTCCAGCACCCTGACCAGTAGACTATTGCGCATCCAACAACAAAATTAATTGGTAATTGAGATTGTCTATCGCGCCACTTCAAGAGTTGATAATGAAAAGCTACTTGATTGTGAACATCGGCCTCTGTGGCGCAACCGGTTAGCGCGTTCGGCTGTTAACCGAAAGGTTGGTGGTTCGAATCCACCCAGGGGCGATTTATTTAATAACATTTTGCGGACAAGGAAAAAATGGAGAGATTATATATCAATCAATCAATCAATCGTTTATTTGTAGCCAAACAACAATAAACAATAATATTACAAATCAGATTGCACTTTTAAGTATGGATTGTTGAATGCCACAAGGGAAGGCCACGAAGGGATCAAAGATCCCGCTAAGTAGGGAAAAAGCGCTATATAAAATAAAATAAATATAGTATAGGACATAGTCGTACTGGGACCTGGCTCATAAAATACAGCATTTGAAGAATTAATTTATTTTAGGCATATCCTGCACATAATAAAAAATTAAATAACAATAAAAGCAATACTAATAATAATGACAGGCCTCAAACGCTGCTCTTATTGTTTCAAAGAGCCATTTAATATACTATTTAATTGATTTTTTTATTTTTCATACAAATTGTTTTCTATTCAGCTCTAAGAAACAATTAAATAATAAAAGCAATACTTTTAATAATGACAGGCCTCTAAAGCTGCTGTTATTGTTTCAAAGAGTTATTTAGTATACTATTTCATTGACTTTTTTAAATTTTCATGCAAATTGTTTCCTATTTAGCTCTAAGAAATTGTGGAATTGAGAAGTCTGAGAAGTATAATTAATTATTTAATTCCTTTCTGCGTTAGTGCCACGCGCTGAAACCAGAGGGCCCCTGCCTGGCACACGGCAAGCACAATAGCCAGTCCGCCACTGGTTTAGTATAGTAATAGTGTCTTGTCGTATCATATGGCATGGCAAAGGCATATGTTACGGCATGGTACAGTACAGTACAGTATTATATAGTGCAGCATAGGATAGAATATTAGTATATACATATATATACAAAGAATAATTGGAAACAAAGGGAGTCCTAAAAGGGCCTAAGCCCCGCTAGCAAGTCATCCTAGTTTTAGAAGTTACCATCATAAGATGGTGATCGGGATATTACTATATTATATAGCACTAATACCATTTCACTAATACTATAACACGATATAGAAGAGGAAGAGTAACAGGAACACGAAGCACAGGAACAGGAGGAGGAGGAGGAGCAGGAGGAGGAGGAGGTAGAGGAAGAATCCAGACTCAAGAAATTATTTTAAGTTAGCGTATCCTGGTTGTTTTTTATTGTGTCAAAGCGCCCTTGTAACGGCATGTGCCGTGTTAAGGCGATGTAGAAATTGTATTCATCATCATCAAGAGGAAGAGGAAGAGAAAGAGAAAGAGGAAGTGGAAAAAGAAGAGGAAGGGAAGTCCTTTAATCTACATGTAGCTCTAAAGTAGCCATGGGTGTAATTTGGTAGCGACTTTATTTTCTTAGTCTCGGCATACAAGTGCGGGTGCCAATCCTCTCTCATCGCCGTCTCATCTTCCCACCGACAGTGTACGGTCAGTGTACTCATTACAGCTGAGTTGGCTAAGGGGTGCAGGTGGAGCAGAAATCTCTAACCAAATTTCTGTTCTGGGGAGGATTTGAACCCCCAACCTCTCGGTTGACAGTCCAGCACGCTAACCACTACACTATCGAGCACCCCACAATGTAACATACTTCTAATCCCAGAAGTGAAGAGAAGGGAGAGTATTACAGTTTAACTACAGGTGAAGTCTTGTGTGGTGAGAACCACAGATGACTGTTGTTAGGCATCGAGGCTTCGGGAACGAGAAAGACTATCTATCGTCAAGTCGTCAGAATCTGATGTCACTAAACATTACGGTTGTCCGCGTTTTGGAGGCAGCTTCAAGTCGTCGAAATCAGCGAAAGTGCAGGTGCGTCAGCTTTTGTTGAGATGAATTTGAACGCGTGATCAAAATAACCGATGTATGACTCCTTTTAAGATATCTATACATTCTAATCCGGGTTTTATCCACATTCGCAACTCTTCTGACGCTGATTTCTCGATTTATCATCTCTTTAGTCCCACTTCTGCAAAATTGCCCACGACATTTTTATTTGGTTTTCTTGTGTTGCTTTGGTTTTCCTTTTATTGTCCTCCTTCCCTTTCTTTCAATAAGTTTATCCAACCATTTCTTGATTTACATATTCTACGGCCAATACTCGCCACAGCCGATTTAGGAAACAGCGGCCTCCCCACCGTTCAAAATCCAAATGAAGGGCATGCCCGGACCTGTCCCTCCGGATCACCCCTCTGGCTAATCCCAACTCTAGACAATGGAAAAATCTGTGGCCATCGTGTGCGATATTCCCTTTGCGTGCGGCTCCTCTGTGTCTTTCCCATTCGAGTGGCGTATAGCAGCGCCGAGCAATTCCTGTCGTCCGCAGAGCAAATTAATTCTCGGCTGCGCTCGTCGAATGCTCCGTAGACACCCGAACGATATTTCTGGCAAAGGCCGACGAAGCGCCAACAGACGCACGGCAACAGACAGACGGTTAAACGAACAGACACAGGCGTACGGACAGGAACGTACAGAGAGGGACACGTGAAGGGGCAGGCGGGTGGGTGGAGTAGAGACGGGAGAACAGCCGTGTTTTTTGCGTGGAGCAATCGAGAGAGAGCTGATGGATAGGTGGAGACTGGCTGAACGACGGCCATTGAAAGTGGCATATAGTGTGGCACTCGTCTCCGATGACCCTCTGCAGACATGTGTCTCTGTCCGTATGCCTCGTAATCGTTGTCCGTCCATCAGGATGTCTGTATCCCATTGTTGGCCGGATTGACGACTGGTTGGATGTATACTTGTCTGGTTCTCTTTGTATGTGTCTTTGCCTTTGTGCACTTGTCTTTGGGGCTGTGAATGAGTGAGTCGGTTGGTGAGCGAGTTAGTGAATGAGTGAGTTAGTGAATGAATGAATGAGTGAGCGAGTTAGTGAATGAGTGAGTTAGTGAATGAATGAATGAGTGAGCGAGTTAGTGAATGAGTGAGTTAGTGAATGAATGAATGAGTGAGCGAGTTAGTGAATGAGTGAGTTAGTGAATGAATGAATGAGTGAGCGAGTTAGTGAATGAGTGAGTTAGTGAATGAATGAATGAGTGAGCGAGTTAGTGAATGAGTGAGTTAGTGAATGAATGAATGAGTGAGCGAGTTAGTGAATGAGTGAGTTAGTGAATGAATGAATGAGTGAGCGAGTTAGTGAATGAGTGAGTTAGTGAATGAATGAATGAGTGAGCGAGTTAGTGAATGAGTGAGTTAGTGAATGAATGAATGAGTGAGCGAGTTAGTGAATGAGTGAGTTAGTGAATGAATGAATGAGTGAGCGAGTTAGTGAATGAGTGAGTTAGTGAATGAATGAATGAGTGAGCGAGTTAGTGAATGAGTGAGTTAGTGAATGAGTTAGTGAATGAGTGAATGAGTTAGTGAGTTAGTGAATGAGTGAGTTAGTGAATGAATGAATGAGTGAGCGAGTTAGGGAATGAGTGAGTTAGTGAATGAGTGAATGAATGAGTGAGTTAGTGAATGAGTGAGTTAGTAAATGAGTGAGTTAGTGAGTTAGTGAATGAGTGAGTTAGTGAATGAGTGAATGAATGAGTGAGTTAATGAATGAGTGAATGAGTGAATGAATGAGTGAGTGAGCGAGTCGGTGGGTGAGTGAGTGAGTGAATGAGCGAGCGAATCGGTGGGAGTGTTAGTCGGTTAGTAATTAAGCGACTGAGTGACTGAGTAAGCAATTGAGTGAGCGATTGAATGATTAATGGGTTAATCAGGTCGTCAGTCAGTCCGCCAATCAGTCAGTCAGTGTCTCGGCTGATCAATCAGTCGGTCGATCGGTCAATCCGCTCATGAGAGATCTTGTTTTTCGATGCTTGATGCTGCATCCATTTTGATCAGCTCTCTTTCTTCGTTACACTGCAGAGTCAACTGCCCCAACGGCAACAGTGGCAGCTGCAACAATAGCATCAGCAACAATAGCATCAGCAACAATAGCATCAGCAACAATAGCATCAGCGTCAGCAGCGGCTACATCAGCCCCATCACCATTAGCAGGCAGCAGCAGCAGTACCCGCTGGCGCTTTTTCTGGATGCGACGCCGTTAAAGGTCTTTTGTCGGATGTCGATTAAGAATGGAGTTCATGAATGTTCGGTTCCAGAGGAGCTACCCGCCAACGAATTCACTCTACTTTACCTATATCCAATCCATTGCGATGTGATTTGGTGCGATATACTGTAACAGAAGCAAACAATTAAATAGCGACGATCTCAGAAGAGTACAACAACTATTATCGGACTAATCAAGATAGTTTACAGTTTTAGCGTTCTAAATAATTCGCCCATATAGGGTAATTTTAAATAGAAGTCGGATTGATGAAAATAATTCTTGCTTAAATAGAAATTGGACTGAGAAAATAATTCTTGCAAATAGAAGTTGGATTGATGAAAATAATTCTTGCTTAAATAGATGTTGGATTGATGCAAAAACGTCTTGCGTAAGTATATGTTGGATTGATAACAGTTATCCTGGACATTGGTATTAACATGTCATGTATATAAAATAATTTAGAACGCTAAAACGATAAATTATACCTTCATTAGTCCGATAATATTTGCTGTACTCTCCTGGGACCGGCGAAAATGCGTACGCATCTCTCAAAATCGCAAAATCATACACAGACGTCATACATCACTAATAGCATCCACTGCGGTAAGTGACTAATTAAAGAATTAATTAGTTTCAATTCGACTATTATAGTAGTAGGATATGTTCACGTAATTTGCAACCAATGTTTAGATGCACTTCCCAGAATAATAAGTAGAAAATTATGAAGCAGGTAAGTCAACTTCTCCTATCCCCCTTTATCCCCGCATATAGCATCTCCTTATGTCATCTGAAAGATTGTCAACGTGAGCACTTCTGACCTACTTAGCATAATTACGCAAGCTGAGCATTATGAGCAGGTTGAGCATTGTATGAGCAAGTTCAGCATTATGAGCAAGTTCAGCATTATGAGCAAGTTAAGCTTTACTAATAATTCAAGTTGAGTTTTATGAGCAAGTTCATTCATTCATTCATTCATTCATTCATTCATTCATTCATTTATATCGAACATTTGTATAGCGCCCCTTCAAGAAAACTACGCAGAGGCGCTCGAGCACTATTACGCATAATAGTCGTTATTATAGTCGTTATTATTGCAAAATAAGCCGAGTTGATTAATTTTAACCAGATATTAAGACATGATTTAAGTCGTACGTGTAGCTCTAAACAGACTCATAGCAATACAGTTAACACAATCTCAGATGTCACGTTTTTTAAAATATTCATAAGTGGCGATTCCAGGATATTAAAAGATGGTGAGGCAGAGATATAGACTATTCATTATCATCGTCGTCGTCGTAATCATCATCATCATCATTATCATCAACAACAGCAGCAGCATCATTAGCATCATCATCAGCAGCAGCAACAACATCATCATCATATTCATCGTCATCGTCATCATTATCGTCGTCATCATATTCATTATCATCGTAATCATTGTCTTCGTCATCATCAGTTCCTGACGCCAGCCATTGGCGTTGGCAATGGGTATGAATAAATGATGATCTCTCTTCTTGTTGGTCATTTGTCACAAATGACGCTTCTCATGAATTTAATCAAATTCTTAAATGATCTTAGTTTATATTGTCAATTTAGCTTAATACACCCTGTCCTCCTTTGTCCTCCATTTACCTTCCTTTCTTCCGTGTAAGCTTTCCAGCGTTGCATTGTGTCCAAAGCAGTCAGCTTGCATTCTTTCCACCTGACCCAATTCTCCCTCTTCTTTCCACCTGACCCAATTCTCCCTCTTCTTTCCACCTGACCCAATTATCCCTCTTCTTTTCATCTGGCCCAAATTCTTCACTGAAAGGTTTTTTACTCACAAAATTGCCCAGTTTGTTAGAGAGATGCTTTTGGTCTGGGGGGCCCGTGGCGCATTGGATAACATCTGGCACACAGACCGAGAGGTACCGAGTTCGAGCCCCGTTGGGCGGATATGCTTTGTAGGCTGCTATTAGCGCCGTTGTATTACAAGCTGTCTGTTCTGTTAGTAGTTAACTAGTTAAGATTGTTTCAATTGCATAACATGTAAATGTACAGCGCAGTGCGTTTGTCAGGCGCTTATTAAAGAAAAGATATTATTATTATTATTATATTAAATATAACTTAAAGAAAACGTTAGTCCGCTGTTAGTCCGGCCGATTTAGGGCTAACACGGACGGGCGCCTCATAAAGGTTTCTGTCCATTATAATATTATTATTGCTATGCACTTTACGCAGTGATAAGCACTTTTAACTATACTGTAGTTATTAAAATACTAGTTATAACTACCTTCAAGTAGTTAACAAGTGGCTACAACTAAGTTTAGTAATAAGTAGTTAAGAAGCAGTTTAAAAACTTTTGCAATAGTTTTAACTAATACTATAGTTAGTTACTTTTCATAACTACTTTCATTTTATATTATTACAACACTTTAATTGGAGGTGTAAGATGTCAGACAAGATGGTAGTTTTAACATGTAGATCTAGATAGGAAATAATGAATATGTTTGGCTAACTTGTCACGGTGAGAGCGCTTCTGAATACCCTTGCTGCGAGAGGCGCTTTACAAATGGCCTGATAAGATAAGAACAGATAAGATATATTTGTAGATATCTAGAAGTGAAAGTCTTATATATTGGTAGATATCTTGCAGTAGATGCCTGATATACAGTAAATGCTAAATATCTACAACATTTTTGCATAATAGTAAAAATCCTCCCTTTATAATATCTTGCTTGGGTCTATAGACTGCAAGTGGATATTTTCTCTTTATATAGCAGATAATCGTATTTAAAATATCGAATTTTCTACAACGCCCCAAAACGCGAAATCGTGGAAACCGGCTTATTCACGGGTGCTTAGTCAAAACATAATCGATAGGGGAGTGGGGTTGAAATCGGTTCAAGGTCAAGATCCAAATAGGTCAGGCAGACCGACAGTTAGACGGTTAAGGTGGATGGTATTTAGAGTTGAAGCGACATATACTTTTTTCCTTTATCAAGGACGTAAGGGGTTAGGGGATGCCAGGCAGCAGATACTTCACACGATTATCGTACCGCTACATGGTCTGAATATTTATTCTGAACGGGCGGTAGATAAATTCCCCGATGAATGAATACAATACACGCACAGTTATTAAATTACCGACGCTCTGTACTTAACTCGCCGGCCATTACGGCTGCGGGATGTTTGGATATGCAGAGCGCGTCAAACGGTCCAATCCATTGGACTACCGTAGAATTAGCGACGGTGGCTCCATCTGTTAGCAGATGGACGACGTAACTGAAGGCTTACAATCTACACAGCCCAAGGCCTTCCAATCCCATATTATACAATTAGCATAAGAAGCACGTAATCCATTGTCTCATCCTCCGGTGAATCATTTGCTCTGTCGTTCTATTCCTCCTGTTGGCTTCTTCTTACTATTTTGTTTGGCCTTGCAGGGGCGCCGGCACGCGGACGCAATAGACGCATTCACGTGTACTTTTGGCTAAACAATAAAACATTAATGACACAAATGAGAACCTATAAATGTTAACGTCTAAATGTAAATAGCTTTATCTAAATGTGTGAAATATAAAATTAAGTTCTGAGATTTTCTGGATGACAAGAAATGTATTAGTAAAAGCACACTATGCACACGATATGCAGTGGTTAAAGTGGTTTGGGTGAGCAGTGGGAACTCCGAAGAAGAGTTTTATTGGAAGCATGTGTTATCATGGTCCCATTGCATGGTGAGCAGTGGGAACTCAAGCAAACATTTCGAGAGCAGTGGGAACGCCGTTCCCACACCACTTTAAACACTGACGATATGAATGCTGATGACCACTGATTGACCAAAATGACTTGTACTGTTTGATGTCTTAAATAATGTTTGTGACTTTGCGTTCACTTTCTTGGCGTCTGGCGGCGCCACTGGGGCTTGACTCTTCCTTTTCTTTCTTGATTCCTCCCTTATTCTTTTTACTTTTTATCCTCATCTCTCTTGCTTTCTCTCTGCCATCTTTCTTTCCCTGCTGATGTCATCTTCTGTCTTAATCATCCTCCACTCTTGCTTGCTTCGTTTCCTCTTCTTGCTTGTCTATCTTCTTCCCTGCTTGCTCTTGTTTTTCTTTACTGGTTTTCTGCCTCTTTTTCGTATTTAGTTATCCGTTTCTTTGCTGCGTTCTCGTACTTCTCTTTATTGCTTTATCTTCTGCTGTTTCCTTTGTCATTTTCTCCGTTATTGGTTCCCTCGTTTTCACTTTTTTGTTTCATCCGTCTCTCTATTCGCGGCCTTCTTATTTTCTTTTCTCATTTTCTTCTCCTTTTGTTTCAACCCTCTCTTTGTTCAGCCTCTTCTTTTTCATTTCTCGTTTTCTCCTTTTTGGCTTCCTCATATTCTGTTTTTTGGCTTCCTCCTCCTCGTCTTCCTTACTAACTCCTCCTCTTCTTTACCGTTTTCCCTCCCTACTTTCGTCTAGCTCTGCTCACTTTCAATGGTTATATTCTCTTCCCTTCCTTCCACGATCCGTAACACCATATCTCGTAATAGGCCTACCTTTCCTTTCTTCCCTCTTCCCATCCTTCTTTCTCCGGCGTTCTTTCCGTCCTAAATCCTCCTTGAGCCCAATATGTCATCTCTTCCTCCATATATCCCTCCCAGCTCCTCCCCAGTCCTTCCCCAGTCTCTTCCAGACCGTTTTTTTATCGAGGCCTTGGCCTGTGCCAGTAGAATTCTTATGAAGAGGACGTGTCAGCTTTGAGGGATGGTCCCAGATTAGGTGAAGAACGAAACCACCAACTTTTCCTTTCACACCTGTCTTCCCACTAAGCTTCCCTCATCTCGCCTTCCACGAAACCTGGATTTCCTTCGCACCTATCCCAGTATACCCTTTTATCACTCTCTGCCTTCCACCTCTCTTCTCTATAATTCATGATGCTCCTCGTCCTCCTCTTCCTCTTCCTCTCCATTCATGATCCTCTTCATCAATGTCAGCAACAGAGTAATGATGAGACCCTAGTCATAAAATCAGCATTCTCATCACTTTCACTACCTTCGCCACGATCGACATCATGATCATCATCATCATAGTCGTCGACATAGTCATATTTATCACCATCAACAACACCTTCGACATCGTAGTAGTGCTGCAGTCACTGTCTGACTAGTCGTCATCGACATCATCATCGTTATCATCTTTGTCCTAAGTATCTATCGTCGTCAAAATCGTCATTATCATCGTCCTTAATATCGTCATCAACATCGTCATCGTCACCATCATCATCATCATCATCATCATCATCATCATCATCATCATCATCATCATCATCATCATCATCATCATCATCATCATCGTCGTCGTCGTCGTCATCATCATCATCATCTATCATCATCATCATCATCATCATCACTATCATCATCATCATCATCATCATCATCATCATCATCATCATCATCATCATCATCATCATCATCATCATCATCATCATCATCATCAATCATCATCATCATCATCATCATCATCATCATCATCATCATCATCATCATCATCATCATCATCATCATCATCATCATCGTGCCTGTGTTGATGTTTGATTGAAGCAGCCGTCAACAGGTCAATGGTGGCGTTTCTATCCTCTGCATCCGGAAGTCACATCTACACGTATATCATACTTCTTTGATTCGATGACTGGTAGTGGCTCTCTTCGACGTCCGCAATCTTTCACGTGTGGCACGAACGACATCTTCCGCCTCACGCATTAACTGAACGACCACCTGCCTATGATGGCACCTTTGCAACACTCAGTCACCCCCCCCCCCCCCACACACCCCACCTACCCACCAACCCACACACACAAACACGCACAAACACATAAACACACCCACACAAACAATCACACACCGCACCAACCCACACACCCACACCCACACCCACAACACACTCACACACAAACACACACCCACCTATTATTATTATTAATATTACTGGAAGGGTTGGTGAATCTGGAAATGAACCACCATAGCGATTACTTGAAATGACCCGTCCAATCAACCTCCCCCACCCCCGGTGCGATGGAAGTCTACCCCCGTTTACCAACCCATATACCTACCCACCTATCTACCCACCTACCCACACACACACACACACACACACACACACACACACACACACACACACACACACACACACACACACACACACACACACAATGTGTGGAGCGCGGTGGTGTAGGGGAATGTTCGGTGCCTTGCAGCCGGAGGGTTGCCTCTGAGTAGAAACCTTGAAGGGGCGCTATAACAAGTGCTCATATATACATACATACATACATACATACATACATACATACATACATACATACAAACATACATACACGCACACACACACACACACAAACACACCAACGCTCAATCAGTACAATAATAATAATGCTTAGCGCCAATTTAATAGCGGGACGGAGTAGTTGATTGGTTAAAGCACTTGTGTTGCGGAGAGTAGGCTACGGGTTCGAGCTGGAGAAATATGAATCTTATGTTTGGACCAAAGCGATGAACTTGGGCTGGACGATGACTTGTGGGCTATGTAACCATGGTAACCCTAATTTATTCTCATAGGTTTGGTAAACAGGGATAGACATCTATCACGGTGGGTGGGGGGGTGATTGGACGGGTTATTTCATGTAATGGTTATTATGGTTCGTTTCCAGGTTCGCCAACACTTCCAGTAATAACGTTTGGTGACCAATACATTATTTAAAAGGCGCAACATGAATATGCAGCCACACACGCATACACACACACGTACATAAGCCACTGCGTCCTTTTCTTTAATCGCCTCGAGCCATGAAATATCATCACCATCATCATCACCACTAGCATCGGCATCGTCTTCATCATCATCGTTCTCATCATCTCACTGTCATCATCACTATTATCATCGTCATCATTTTCGTCATCATCGTCATCTATGTCATTATCGTCATCGTCATCATCACGAACATAATCTACGTTATCGTCATCATCACTATCATCGTCATCATCATCGTGGGACAAAGCAACCAATTGGTTAGAACCCAGCCTTGTTACGCGAGGTGTACACTATACACTGCTCGACTCCTCAAGAGTCCGCCATTGAGACGAAAGGACTCTGAGCAAGTCCTTCACTCACAATTGCTCAGCGATAGACGATCGGTCAATTGATATTGTCACTTAATAAATGCATAGGCCTAACAATAATGACGATGATGATGATGATGATGATGATGATGATGATGATGATGATGATGATGATGATGATGATGATGATGACGACGACGACGACGACGACGACGACGACGACGACGATAATAATAATAATAATAATAATAATAATAATAATAATAATAATAATAATAATAATAATAATAATAATTATAGGACCTAATGATAATAATAATAAATAATAGTTCTTCCAGCAAAAAAAATAATAATAATAATAATAATAATAATAATAATAATAATAATAATAATAATAATAATAATAATAATAATAATAATAATAATAATAATAATAATAATAATAATAATAATAATAATAATAATAATAATAATAATAATAATAATAATAATAATAATAATAATAATAATAATAATAATAATAATTATAACAACACATTTATAATAAAGCATTGGCATGTATGTATAGATATAAAGCGCTGCTTACTAGACACCTTTTAAACGCTTTAATTGTACTCCATATATTGCGCATATTCACTTAATCCTGCGACTAAGTCGAAGCGTCCGCTGATAATAATGATAGAAAGAACCGTTGGTCCTCACCAGAGAAGATGGCAAACGACCAGACGGCATGACGATTATCCCGTGATCACGCGGACCTCACTTGGAATGTGACCATTTCGGACACATTCGTAAGGTCACATCTGGCAACAACATCAGCCGGAGCAGGTGATGCCGAAAACCGGGCAGCTGTCGCCAAAAGATCGAAATACGACAACTAACCCGAATGCATGCTTTTGTGGCGGTTGCATTGGAGTCCAGCGGTGCTTGGAGTTTAGAAGGATTGGATTTTGTGTTGGAATTAGGACGAAGGTTTACCGATACAACCCATGACGCACTTGAGACAAGCTACCTGTTCCAAAGACTATCGATAGCTGTCCAACGCGGGAACGCCATCTGCTTTTCTTCGACATTAACATGCTTGATTATTTACTTTGCCTTTGTTATAATAATTAATAATAATAATAATGACAATAAATATTGTTGAATAATAATAATAATAATAATAATAATAATAATAATAATAATAAGAATAATAATAATAATGATAATAATAATAATAATGATAATAATAATAATAATAATAATGATAATGATAATAATAATAATAATAATAATAATAATAATAATAATAATAATAATAATAATAATAATAATAATAATAATAATAATAATAATAATAATAATAATAATAATAATAATAATAATAATAATAATAATAATATATTAATAATAAAGCATCTGCATGTATATGTTTAAATATAAAGCACTGCTTACCAGACACCTTTAAAACATCTTAACAAGACTCCATATATTCCGCATATTCTCCTAATCGTGCAGTGACTACACACAATGTTAGCAAGTCATGACGCTGTATTATGCCCAATATAACACTACTACTAATTAATACAAAGTGTACTCTACTACTACTACTACTGCTGCTACTGCTGCTGCTGCTGCTGCTGCTGATGCTGCTGCTGCTGCTGCTGCTGCTGCTGCTGCTGCTGCTGCTGCTACTACTACTACTACTACTACTACAACTACTATTACTACTACTACTACTACTACTACTACTACTACCACCACTACCACTACCACTATTATTATTATTATTATTAAAGATTATTATTATTATTATTATTAAAGATTATTATTATTATTATTATTTTCATTATTATTATTATTATTATTATTATTTTTATTATTATTATTATTATTATTATTTTTATTATTATTATTATTATTATTATTATTATTATTATTATATTATAATAGTAGTAGTAGCAGCAGCAGCAGCAGCAGCAGCAGCAGCAGCAGCAGCAGCAGTAACATCTGGTCGGAAGCATCATATAGCATTCTTTTTCGAAGTGGCCTCGAGGTCGTTGCGATGAAGAAGCCCTGAGTCACGTAGATCGAGGATGAAAGTCTCTTGTCGAATCGAGTTAACGTCGAACCCGTTTCACTCGACTGGATTTCTGTCCCGAGCGCCTGAAGGACACATCTCCAATGGAGGAGTCCTCTTCTTATTGTTGGGAGAATTTCAGACGCTGGGGGTGGGTGGGGTAGAGGGTGTCTCCTCGAGTAACAAAGACTTTCTTGTCTGGCTTTTCGTCCTTTGTAGATTTCTAGTTCGTATTCACCGGGGCTTCCTTTCATCCTTCAACCAACGACTATCCATCATTTTAATCTGTCCCCACTCTCTCTTCGCTGTTTCTCTGTGTCTGACTGTTTGACTACCTAACTATCTACCTGTCTGCCTGTCTAACTGTGCCTGTCTGACTATCTGCCTGTCTGACTGTCTGACTGTCTGGCTGTGTCTGTCTGACTCCTGGTGCTGTCACTATTGAAGTCTTCTTATTCTGGTTCTCTGCCTCTTTAGGTCGGTTCAAATGTCCGTCTTCGCTTCTTCTCTCGCTGTTGAGTATCTTCATTGAACTCTCCGTACTAAACACCTGCAAAATAACTAAACCAAACATTCACATGCACACATACAACATCATCGTAAGCATCATCGCGGTTGTCATTGTCATCATCATCATCATCATCATCATCATCATCATCATCATCATCATCACCGTGCACCATCATCATCACCGTGCACCATCACCATCATCATCATCATCATCATCATCATCATCATCATCATCATCATCACCGTGCACCATCATCATCATCATCACCATCATCATCATCATCATCATCATCATCATCATCATCATCATCATCATCATCATCATCATCACCGTGCACCATCATCATCACCGTGCACCATCACCATCACCATCATCATCATCATCATCATCATCATCATCATCATCATCATCACCGTGCACCATCATCATCATCACCGTGCACCATCATCATCATCATCGTCATCATCATCATCATCATCATCATCATCATCACCATCCTCAGCGTCACCAACATCATCATAGTTATCGCACCAACAACATTATGAAAATGATTTTTGGGGAAAATTACCCTATTAAACGAAGGACGTAACTTCAAGGATGCCCATCTAAAAATTCGTTCTCGAATCAAGGAATTTAACCCCGTTTCATGCAACAAGTGAGTCTGGGGTCAAACTGGGCAGACCAGCGAATGACCTTTAACCTTTGACTGAGATTGACCCCGAGAGTCAACGTCAAGGTTGACCTCTAAAGTATGCAATGCTCCGAGGCAATGCATTTAAATGAGCAGAGCCTCATCAGTTGCACCGAACTCTTATCGTCTACGAACGCCTACCATCCATCCTTCACCAGTTCCTCTTCTTTCTATTCATACAAGTTCTTCTCTCTGTCTCTTTCTCTGTCTCTGTCTCTATCTCTGTCTCTGTGTCTGTCTCTGTCTCTGTCTCTGTCTCTCTCTGTCTCTGTCTCTGTCTCTGTCTCTGTCTCTGTCTCTCTCTCTCTCTGTCTCTGTCTCTGTCTGTCTATGTCTGTCTGTCTCTGTCTCTGTCTCTGTCTCTGTCTCTGTCTCTGTCTCTGTCTCTGTCTCTGTCTCTGTCTCTGTCTCTGTCTCTGTCTGTCTCTGTCTCTGTCTCTGTCTCTGTCTCTGTTTGTCTGTCTCTCTTTCTGTCTCTCCGTCTCTCTGTGTCTCTGTTTCTGAATCTCTCTCTCTCTGTGTGTCTCTGTGTCTCTGCCTGCCTGCCTATCTGTCAGTCTGTCTCTCTCTGTCTTTGTGCATCTCTGTCTGTGTATCTCTGTCTGTCTCTCAGTCTCCCTCTCGCGTCAAACTCTCCTGTGTCTCATCAATCGTTTTATTATTTCATAAAATAAAAATATATTGTTGCCAGATAATAGATTACAGGTAGTGAACAACTAATGATACAGAATAATCACCAATCATGGGACTAGTAATTTAAAACTGTCAGATCACATAATTGGCATATTAACTATTGAGGGAAGCAATCGGATCCAAAAAAGGGACAGAAGTCCCGCTGGATTCATGTTACCCGCATACCATAAATGGTGTGTGCGTGTAAATAATATATATATATATTATATATATGTATGCATATATATATATATATATATATATATATATATTTAGAGAGAGAGACAGAAACAGAGACAGAGACAGAGACAGAGACAGAGAGACAGAGACAGAGAGTCGACAGAACATCGAATGGCGCTGAGCAATTGTGAAAGGTCCAGAAAAGGCGCTACATTAAGTGTCTTATACAATACAATACACCACAACTGCATTTGATATTGCCCTCCTTCAAAAGTTGAGAAGTGCACAAACATCGAATGGCGCTGAGCAATTGTGAGCAGTGCGATCACTCTCCATTTTCTGAAATCCCAAGCTCTTGCCAGAAAAATCCCAAGATTGGCCAAAAGTGCACCACAAAATCCGAAGTTACTGAAAAGGAAAAGGTTGTGCTGAAATATGAAATGCATTTTAACAATCACAATTATTCTCAAAAATTCCCAGCTAAGACTTGGCAAAGAAAAAACCGGACCATAGCACTGAATTAACAAATTGCGATGTTAATGATGGAACAATAATAATAAACGCCCTTCAGAACTGAGCAAGTTTTTTCTAATCTGATTCGCTGCCACTGTTGAAAAGCACAGTACAAACTAGTCTGTGGAGTAAGTAGACCTTATAAAAAATCCCAGGATTACTATGCAAAATCCCCAGATCCCAAGTTGACCCCAAAATCCCAAGATCTTGGGAAAAATCCCAAGGAGTGGCCACACTGATTGTGAGTGAAGGACTTGCTGAAGGTCCCTGATCACAGTGACTGCCTCCTCGGACAAGGCTTGAACCCGGACTCTGGGCGTTACAAGGCAAGCACTCTAACCGATCGGCCACACACATGTCTTGGTATTTGTTGCCATCTGCTTAACCTAGAAATGAATGCCTTTACAATGCAATACATTATATAATAATATATTATATGATATATAAGATATTAGAAATGTATTTATATCCATTGACTTCTTGAGGCCTTCGATACAATCGTTCCCAATTGGAGAGATAGAGATCCGTCTCTTATATATAGGAGGCAAAGTATGGTTGCGGGATTAGGACGAGGCAATTGTTGAGATGAAGGAAGGAAAGTGAGAGGCAATTGAAGACTCATGGGCAATTCTACATCGCACTCTGTCTATGTCTGTCTATGTATCTGTATCTGTTTCTGTCTCTGTCTCTCTCTCTGCTCTCTCTCTTTCTCTCACTTTCTGTCTGTCTGTCTGTCTGTCTCTGTCTGTCTGTATGTATATATGTCTCTCTCTCTCTCTCTGTCTCGCTCTGTCTCTGACTCCTCATCTCTCTTTATCTCTGCCTGTCTCCGTCTGTTTCTCTCTCTATCACTGTCTTTCTCTCCTTCCCTCTCCTTCTCTCTCCTCTTTCATTTCCCCTTATCTCCTTTCTCTCTATTTGTTTCTGCCCCTCTCTTTCCCTTCCCCTCTCTCTCTATCACCCCCTCTCTTTGTCACTCCCCCTCTCTCTGTCACTCCCCTCTCTCTGTCTCCCTCTCTCTCTGTCACTCCCCCTCTCTTTGTCACTCCCCCCTCTCTCTGTCACTCCCCCTCTCTCTGTCACTCCCCATCTCTCTGCCGACCTCTCCCATCTCTCTGCCACTCCCCTTCTCTCTGTCACTCCCCCTCTCTTTGTCACTCCCCCTCTCTCTGTCACTCCCCCTCTCTTTGTCACTCCCCTCTCTTTGTCACTCCCCTCTCTGTCACTCCCCTCTCTCTGTCACTCCCCATCTCTCTGCCACTTCCCATCTCTCTGCCACTCCCCTTCTCTCTCTCACCCCCTCTCTCTGCCACTCCCCCTCTCTCTGTCACTCCCCCTCACTCTTTCATGTCACTCTCCCACACAAAAACAATGGCTTAAGTTCGCATCAATGAACATACGCACGTCCGCACTCTTCTTCCGACCGACCGATCGATTCAGAAGTCTCTACCACTCAATATGCACAATGTGTCTCTGTCTGTCTGTTTGCCTGTCTGTCTGTCTGCTGGTCCGCCTGTTTGTCTGTCTGTGTGCTTTTCGGTCTGCCTGCCTACCTGTCTCTCTGATTGCCTGTGTGTTTGTCTGTCTGTCTATCTGCCTGTCTGTCTGTCTCTCTGATTGCCTGTTTGTTTGTCTGTTTGTCTGTCTGTTTATCTGCCTGTCTGTCTGCTTGTCTGCCTGTTTGTCTGTCTCTCTGCCTGCCTGTCTGCCTGTCTATCCGTCTGCCTGCCTGCCTATCGGTCTGTCCCCTTTCTCCAAACCAGGACATGCATATTTAACAACCAATTATTAGACTCACTTGGAGGCTACACCATTAGCTGTGAATCTTTTATGCTTATAATCTCTTCTATGTTCTGAATTCCGGTTTCTCTTTGACGTCCGAAGTACCAGCCACATCGTCGGCTGTTCTAACGCAAAACGCTTCCGAGTAGAATCTCCCTATAGGCGGCGCTCTATGTTACATTCGATTTCTATAGAGTCTTTTCCTTGTTAATGTTAAATATTTATATATACATTGTGTGATTTCTGGTTGGAAGAAGCGCGGTGGATCCCACCCATAATTTCAAGAGTCCTGGGGAAATGTATCCAGTGGAAAGGAGCTGAATCATTGATGGGTGGATATCCTGAGCTATGAAATAATTGCCATGCATAGGTAGTACATAAGTACACGAATCACATAAATAATTACAGATAGAAGCAATGATAATAACAGATATGTGCACGGATCGATATTATAGTTAGTTAGATACATGCATACATGCACACATACATACTTGCATACATACATACATACATACATACATACATACATAGCCTACGTAAATACACACATAAAATACATATACATGTATATATATACATACATGCATACATGCATACATTGTAATTGAACATTTATATAGCGCCACTCAGAGATAGAGGCGCTCCCGACCCAAGTCAGTGCTGTCCGTTACATGGTCTTCAGGCGTTTCCGAAACAGAGGAAGTGAAAGGCTGAGGAGCTCAAGCCGCAGTTTCTGCGGAAGATGGTTCCAGGTATACTATAGAGGGGCCGACATAAGCAAAGCTTCTGGATTGAAGAGTAGCACCACGCATGCAGAGAATATCTTGAAAGCCTCTGGGGAGACCGTAGCGACTATGGAGTGAAGAGACTGAAGTATATCAGAGGTCTGAATGTATGAAGGAGCTACTCCGACCAGAGAGTTGCGCATAAGTGTCATAATTTCTAACTGAATCCGCTGAGGCACAGGAAGCTAGTGAAGAGTTTCCCGAATGTAGGCAGATATGTGAGAAAACATACACACATACATAGTCCATAATACAGTGCATACATACACACCTACATGCATACGCCTTTGCGAGTTTCTTGTAAGGCGCTATATAAATGGCCATATACATACATGTCATACATACATATATAGTATGCATGCATGCACATGTACACATACATATACACGTACACACATGTATACATGCCTACATGCATACATATATGCGTACACACACGCATACGTTCATGCACACATACATACGCTAGTATGCCACTGAATGTAAGTCTTTATTGGAACCCGAGACATGGCATTAAAAGCGACCGAAGCCCCTTGCCACAGACACCATGCGCAGTCACGCACCACTGGTCAAACATGTTTGACTCCAACTGACGTCGCCTTTCATTGGCAGCATGGCACTGACCAGTGACCAGTCCTCTCTGACTGAACCGAGCCTTGACCAGCTGCACTGGCTTCCACGCCTCTTGACTTGATCGTCGGTGCTTGACTTGTAATGAGGACCAGACAGTTCGATGTACAGTTTCAATGTTCGAGGTATCGAAAAGACCGTGTCAGCACGCCCCATAAAATCCCCCCAATTACCCCATCGTGCTGACACAAAGTCTGTTCCCTTCCCCAATCTAGCATTGTATAATAATATAATCAAGGACATTAAAGCTCGCCACTTTTCATGACTTCTTAATCATATTTGATGGTGCATTTAGTTGATCACCGATTATTATTTTTATTATATCCAGCGTTTTGTCATAACCTTATCTACTTTATCAGCTTAGTAGGAAAACGTACATACACGTGAACATACAGAAATGCATACAAGCTGACAGACAGACAGAAAGACAGACAGACAGACAGACAGACAGAAAAACAGCCACACGTGTGTACCTATTTACATACGCATCTGTATATATGCATAGGCTCTATTATACATGTACATACAAACACACATATTCAAATAAAGATTATCTACTCCATTACGCCACTAACTCAACTCCACTGAGAGATAAATGAATTTGTGCAAACATACGTACACAAATACATGCACAAATAAATACATACATACAAACACACATACAAACATAGATGCATACATGCTTACATACATACATACATGCAAGCATACATGTAGATGCACACATGCATTACTTCGTTCTTACTTATACGTATACACGCATAGATTCGTACATACATACATAAACATGATTGTACAATTGTACATGCATAACAAACCATACACAGTAGCGTAACAGCCATATAACGAAGGTGGACAAAGTCCACGGGCCCCCGAGGTTCAAAGGGCCCCAAGCGTTTTAACTTTAAAAAATTTACTTTTCCGTTTGTCCGTGACAATTTCATATATTAAAAAATGTCACATTATGTCAGCATGCTTCTCAGTTACATGATGCAAGTTGTAGTGTACACTAGCTATGCATGTGACTAGTCTATAAGCGACAGGTTACATTGGCCAGTATAGCCTACATTTCGGTTGTATTCTTGCTCTGCCTTGAACTATTAATTGTAATCGTAATCTCGAGAATTCTACAGAGGCCAAAAAGCGAAGTCGCGGGAACCAGCTTATTCACAGGCAATTAACCAAAACAGAATCGTTAGGCAGGACTCAGCAGGAGGTCAAGATCCAAAGGGTCAGTCATGCACTGCCAGGCAGACAGTCAGACGGCTACGGTGGTGGTGTTTAGAGTTGAAACGGTGAGGGATATGAGGGGAAGAGGAGGAATGAGGATGAGAGTTGTGAAAAGCAATGTTTTCAATTTTATGTGAAAGACGGTTCAAAGACATGGAGAGATACCGAGAGCGTAGGATGGATCAGATAATTGTTGTAAAATACTGCATGGCGAGAGTTTCAAAGTTTGTTCCTGAGAGACGGAAAAGCTATAGATGTGGCTACGCAGCGATATGCAAATTTTATTGATGAGGTGACGGACGGGAGGAGGAGTACGTTAGGGCAGAAGAGGGGGTTGAACGAAGTGGTTGGACGGTGAACAACTGACGGAGATAGGAAGGCTCAGGGTTGGGAGGATTGAAGTGTGTTGTAGGTGAGTCATATGACTTTATATTCTGTTCTTTCAGATATTTTAAGCCAGGGAAGTGATTTTAGGACAGGTGTGATGTGTTGATACTTGGAGATTTTGGTGACCGTGACAGCACGGGCGAGGGCATTCTGAATAGCTTGGATTCGGTTTATTTGGGTAATATCTATGTCTAGGAAGAAATAATTGCAGTGGTCCAATTTGGTGTGAACTATAGATGATGTAGCGAATGTAGATGCAGTTTGAAGTCGAGCAAAGGACGGATTCTGCGAAGGTCGCAGATAGCTATAATGGCATATATGAATGTGACGTGACATATGGATAACGGTTAATACTCTTTTTTGAACTGGGTTTTAAATAGCTATCTCATTATTTTCACTTTTTAATCTCGTTAGTTGATAAGGGCCCCCCAAGCTTAGAGTGTCCAAGGGCCCCCGACTAGGTTGTTACGCCACTGACCATACATGCGTATATGATTACATGCATACGAACATCCTAGTATGTACTTCCGTATAGGCCTACGTATATAATACATGTAGATTCATACATGTATACGTAGCTTCACGAGATAATATTATACGCAGCGTATCTAGGAATCACTTTGGTGTTGCAATCAATTCCGGAAGATTGAGGAAAAGGGATTGCCTACCAATTTCATCGATAATCTGGCGACTGGCGGGAACATCAATCAATCGCTTTGATTGAATATTTTATGACGATAATTAATCTTCCTGTAGTCGAGATCAACCGCTAGATGGCATGTTTTGCGTCGTCTCAGTAGGAGACCCTCTATACGGACGAATACATGCATAGGCTATGCTCACTTTAGACATCGATTTCGCTTCACAAATATTCATTACGACACAAACGACATAATGTATGCATATAGTGTTTGAAGAATTGTTATAGCGCATTTTAGAACGTCACTGGAATGTGTTAGGAGCAATTTGTGAGTTCGTATTCGTTTGTATTCGTTTTCTAGAATGTGTTGCGTGCTTTCAGGATGCGATATATGGTCCACATTGAGAAAAGTGTCAAGAGTACTTTAAACTTGGCGATAGCTATCAAGGCAAAGGCAGCCGAAGATAAATTTATTTTCTGTAGAAACGTTTGAGGTAAGTTTGAAGGTACTTGTTTGTATTCGACAATGAATTTGAGTAAGTGGTTGTTCTCGTGTTTCATCAATTAAGCTACAAAAGTAAATATAACAAAGGGTTTTCATTAACTTTAAGATTCCATGCCTCATCTTGCGTTCTTCTCATAGTTCAATAGTTGTTAAAAACGGTAAAATAAAAATAAAAAAACGGGAAAAAACGTCGTTTTATTCCAAACAACAGAAAACGGATAAAAACGGATAAAAACAGAAAAGAAAATAATTTGCATTTTGGATAACTTAGAAATTCAAATAACTTTTATAAATTTTATTTCCTGTACTCTGCTGTTTATTTCTCAACTGATGACACTAAATAATGACTTAAATTATATGAATCCTTGAAAGGACAGAGACAACGTAAGGGATATCAGACAGAAATAAAATGGAACAAATAATAACAGACAGTAAATAAATAAATAAAGTTACATAAAAAAATAAAAAACGGACAAAAGTTACGAAAAATAAAAAAAAAACAAAATACAACGTTTTTTTGGAAAAAAATAAAAAACGAAAAAAAAAACGTTTTTTACAACTGTGGCGTTCTTCTGTGTAGCGAAATAGTTCTATTTTAAATAATAGCACTACATTCTGATACTGGCTTTACGCTGCAACCTAGCTTCAAGTCAAATTGTAGAATCGCGTGCGTTTCGTCTGCAATGCTTCTCGTAATTGGAATCGTATACCGATAAAGGCTCGATTTGCCAACTCGCTATATGTATACCCTGGTTTAAATCACTGGTCAAGACTAACTATATTATTCTGGTCTTTGCATGACCTCGCCTTGAGCCCAAGGGACCGTTATTCGGCACCTTGATTCGAATTTACTGACCTTGCACACGTTAGAGGTTCTTTAGATAAATGGCCGATAAAATACAGTGGAGAAAACTGAGCTGGAATGGCCACACAATGCGTGGAAATTAAAGGAAAGGAAGCCCAGGAAAGACCTGGAAACATTATGTTGGACTGGATGATGGAGAAAAGAAACAGATGAGGAGGATATAAAGAAATTAAGGAGAAGGCAGAAAATCGAGAAGAAGATAAATGAGGTTGTTCACATTGCAGCCTTGGTTTTTGAGAAACTTCTCAATCGAGTTCAAGTATGTATATATGCATGTTTGTATGTAGGCCTATGTAGGCCTATGTATGTATGTATGAATATACATGGGTATGTATGTATGTATGTATGTATGTATGTATGTATGTATGTATGCATGTATGTATGTATGTATGCATGTATGTATGTATGTACGTATGTTTGTGTGTATGTATGCATGTATGTATGTATGTATGTATGTATGTATGTATGTATGTATGTATGTATGTATGTATTGTATGTATGTATGTATGTATGTATGTATGTATGTATGTATGTATGTATGTATGTATGTATGTATGTATGTATGTATGTATGCTTATGTATGTATGTATGCATGCATGCATGCATGTATGTATGTATCTATGTATGTATGTATGTATGTATGTATGTATGTATGTATGTATGTATGTATGTATGTATGTATGTATGTATGTATGTATGTATGTATGTATGTATGCATGCATGCATGTTTGTGTGTATGTTTGTATGGAACTATGGATTCCTCCTACGATTCTCAATTGAAGTAGCGCTGTGTAAACTTCAATTACATATAATTATATGTAAGTATTTATACAGTTACCGCCATCCTGAATGATATCCGTTTAAAACAATGAATTTATGGCATTTAATAGTCGGTTTCGAGGGCTTAAGAAAGATACTTAAGAGGCGTTTAGGAATGGCGGATCCTCCGTCTGAGTCTGTGGTATACGACAGATAATTACAATGAGTGTACGATACAATGTCAATAGGATATCGGGCAGCTAAGTGAGGACTAGGCTCCTATACCCAGAGTCAGAACCAACACTTCATTCATTCATTCATTCATTCATTCATTCATTCATTCATTCATTCATTCATTCATTCATATCGAACATTTGTATAGCGCCTCTTAAGTAAAACTACTCAGAGGTGCTCTTGACTCCAGCACCGCCAAAAAGAACAGCCTTATAGTGAGCAAAGAACGTAAGAGAGAGGGTCCTGGGAAAGAGGCGAAGCTCCAGCGGGAGGCCATTCCAGGTCGAGGGACCCACGACCGAGAAAGCGCGATTCTGCGTAGTGGAGGTACGGGCAAAAGGGACAAGGAGCAGAACCTGTTCAGACGAGAGCCCCAGGCACTGAGCTCGCGAAGGTAGGCAGGAGCGAAGCCTAGTAAGCAGCGCCAGACTAGGGGAGCTATCATATATATATATATATATATATATATATATATATATATATATATATATATATATATATATATATATGCAATCCGCTGCTCAGAAGGGAGCCAGTTGAGAACGTCGCTCATGTTACTAGAGAGACATGGTCAAATGACCTTCTCGGTGGTCTCGCTCAATGGACTGCTCTGTTTTCCAAGACGCGCCATACACATGTAAGCGGTTTTCAAACGGTGGTACGCGTACCACGCCAGATGTCAATAAATGGTATGCGATAATTTAAAAAAATCTTCTATGAGTTGCCCATTGTTCCTTGATTAGCTAGCTATTCTACTTCCATCGTGCGCTTATATTTCTTTATAAGTTTCTACGTGTTTAACTTTATGACTATCTTTCTTTTGTTAGCTATAGTAAGAGTATTTCGCGCTCGCATGTTGTTTTTGATATGGCCCTTGCTGGTTGTACGACAACATTCGATTTTTTACCTGGTGGTAAAAAAATAAGTTGAAAACCGCTGCTATATTATAATTATAGCGATTAGCGATGCAGTCATCTATTGTTTCGGGTAAGCACTTAAAAGCGAGTCCGCTCTATCGAGGCTGTTTACTGTCAGACTCTGAGGATGTATGTATGCATGTATGTATGCATGTACATGTATGCATGTATGTATGCATGTATGTATGTATGTATACATGTATATATGCATGCATGTATGTATGTATACATGTATATATGCATGCATGTATGTATGTATGTATGTATGTATGCATGTATGTATGTATGTATGTATGTATGCATGTATGCATGTATGTATGCATATGTGTTTGCATGTATGCATGTATGTATGCATGTATGTATGCATGTATGTATGCATGTATGTATGGAGCCTGAGTAGTCTCAACCGAAGTAACACTATGTCAATTTCAATTGCAACGCACGTGGCTTTTAACCCGAAGCGCAGAACCACTTTCCACTTAACCCTGAGTTCACAGCGCATCTGCAGAGGTTCCTTCGAAAGCCACCTACAGAGTGAATGGCCAGATGTGCCAGGCGTTCGTCTATTGGTAACACGCTGGCTCTGTAATCAAACGGTCGCGGGTTCGATTCCGTGTAATGACCCTTTTGCACACACTGTCTCTGTCACCAAGCAAATAACCGGTGTAACGGGTTTAAGCTGACCCCTGTTTCAAATACCTCAAGTAATCTTAAATCGATTTCAACGGCACGGGGATTTAGGGTAATGGTAACACTGACAGGAAGAGAACGGACGCGGAATCGCTTCCCGGTATACCCTCCCAAAGGTCGACTCAGCCTTTCACTCGGCAGATAGCGTTGGTAAATGAGATGTAGGATGTGATGGGCGCCTTGCATGGCTGCCAAACAGTTACATTCGACTTCTGTAATAACGTGTGATCATCCATTCATACTATGATTTGTAATCATCGTGCGTTGTGTAACTTTGAAATTAAACGAAGATTAATATTAACTTACTCCCAGGCGCTCGGTCAAAGCAGAATCGATAGACAGGTCAGGTCAGAATCGGTCCCAGGTCAAGATTCAAAGGGTCAGGCAGATAGTCAGACGGCGACGGTGAATGGTGCTCAGAATTGAAACGGCGAGAGAGGTTAGGGGATGATGTTATGTATATATCTTCGTTTATTAAAAAACCATTGTTGACACACCGCAACAAGTTACACAGTGCACATAATAGTAAATAAAGAGAACAATAAAAATAATAATAGATAAATGAGTAATGTTGGAATGAGGGTGGGATTTTTGGAAAAGGGGTGTTTTCGGTTTCGAGTGAGAGACCTGTGGAGACATATAGCAAGAGGTGAGATTTTGAGAGTATGGATCAGATAGCTGTCGTAATTCTCTCTGGAGTTTATTTCGGAGGGGGGGGTCGACAGATGCGGTATTCGTGACCTTGGGATTGCCAGTCCATTGCCCGGATCACGGGTCGAAGCGATGGCAATGAGCGTCTCCCGTACATTTCTCTTGGGACATGGGGAACATTGTCAACATGCAGATGGCATTTCCACAGAGTGCTTGACAAGACAGCTGTTAATCAGCAAAGCAATCCTCTTATTCAATGCCGAGAGTAAACTAAGGGCATGAAGTGTATACGGCGATTTCGTTTTCTTAGCCTCGGCATACATGCGAGTGTGGTGACCACTTCTCTTCCTCTCCTCCTCATCTTCACTGCACTGACTTAATGGCTGAGTTTATAAAATATACATAGACATTACTCGATCTTACATAGTAGTCGCTCACATTTTTCATATGTTCTATGTAGCAAATAGCGGCGTGCCTATCTGTTTGTGAACCAATAAACGAATGTAATAATTATAGGGGTGGAGCACTGGCGGAAAATAAGTAAAAATAAAAATATCTGCCCTGGCGAGAATTTGAACCCCGGTCTGCGAATGACAGGCGAGCACGCTGTACCACTAGACCGCTGCAGTTTTTAAGTCAGGTTTTTTTCAGATGAAAAATCGTTCGATGAAACAAAGCAACCGGAAGAAGCCGAACGCATCCGGAAACAAACGAAGAGAGGCCTTCGTCTGATTAGAAACAATTCTCCTTTCCATTCAACTGTTGGTTTTTTCAACAACAGACTTCTCCCATGAGAACGATTTCGTCCAAATGACCCTCGTTCGCCCTTCCGTCTCTTCCCCCTTCTTCCATCTGCCCTGTCCTTCCGTCTCTCCCTTCTTCCATCTGCCCTTTCCTTCCGTCCGTCCGTCTGTCCGTATACCTCCTTCTGCCTCTTGTTAATAAAGTGGTTCCAGCGATTCAGCTTTTTTAGACTACGGAGAAATCGCGAGATTACGGTTAGGCCTACGATTTCGCTTAATCTCCCTCTGGCTCCCTGTCTGTCCGTCCGTCCCTCTGTCTATCTCTACCTGGATCTGTACGTCCCATCTATCCATCCATTCCTCCGTCCGTCCGTCTGTCCATCTCTACCTCTATAACCATAACCTTAACCACCATTTTATTGAACCATCAAAACATTCAATCTAGCAAGTAATTATTAATCAGTTGACATTTCATACATGAATGTTCGAACGGATACAATAGGGAGACCAGAAGGGACCTTGGTCCTACTACTAACTATAGGGCCCCCTAAATACCAGTTGCAGTATTATATGGCAGTTACTTAAACAATAACAGCTGCATGTTATCTGCAGTTATACAACATAAACAGCAGTCAGTAGTGTCCGACCTCGACCTATTCAAAAGCATCCAGACAAACTGTCAATGTACCAGTGTAACAAAGTGTAAAGCAGCTAACTTTGCAGTTTACTTATGGCAAATGAGTATTAGCAATAAGCAGTGATATTTTACTTCTGAAAATAATTCCTAATATAGTTTTAATTCAGTTCTGTGCTCTTGAATTTTACTTCTAATTCTAATTTTACTTTACAAATAATTTTACTTATCATTCCTATTTTAGTTCTCAAGTAATTTCAGTTCCTATTTTAGTTTTCCATATAATTATTAATTTCACTGCAGTAAAAAGTATTTTGACGTTGCTATTAAGATGTCGTTGTTCAATTTCAAGAAGATTCTCATTTTCAGAGATTTTTCATGCGAATATTTTATCCATCAGTCAGGATTCTACGTACATGCTGAGGCCGACAACAGATCCTTCTCTATGGATGCTATCTTGCTGTACAAAGCAAGGGTAGCATATGAGCGAATAATAATATATTGCTTGTATTTTTCCCAGCAAGTGATGTTCCACAAATTTCGTGTTTTCCACCGTTTGGTAGGCCTACTTGGCATGTACATGTAGATGTGTCTGTACGCACAAGATAAAATTATTTGACAACGAAAACCAAAGATAGTAAATTGCATCGAGAATGGTACGCGTAGCACCTTCATCTCAGCCGGAGGTTCCCAATGAGCTATGTGTTTGGATCGCATGCAATTTTACCCACCTTCATCTCAACTTAAGGGCCATAAGAATTAAAAATAATTAAATTATTAAATTATTTTTGTACTGAAAATTAATTCCTAATTTCGGTCATAATTTTGGTTCGGCAAATAATTCATAATTTAATTCCTAATTTCGTTTTTGAAGTTAAAATAATCCCTACTTTTAATTCTAGTTTTCGTTAACGAAATCATTTATTTCTGCTTCTAATTTTAGTTTCCGTTAACGAAAATATCACTGGCAATAAGAATCACCAAATCAGCATGACAAATTCCTATCAAACAATATCGTGTAGCATCAAACTTCGATTATTAAAAAACTGCCAGATAAATTATCTAAAAAATTATCTAAAGTATCTGTATGTCTATTACTTAAGGGCCATAAGAATTAGAAATAATTAAATTATTAAACTATTTTAGTTCTGAAAATAATTCCTAATTCCTAAACTGCCAGATAAATTATCTACAAAATTATCTAAAGTATCTGTATGTCTATTACTTAAGGGCCATAAGAATTAGAAATAATTAAATTATTAAACTATTTTAGTTCTGAAAATAATTCCTAATTTCTAAACTGCCAGATAAATTATCTACAAAATTATCTAAAGTATCTGTATGTCTATTACTTAAGGGCCATAAGAATTAAAAATAATTAAATTATTAAACTATTTTATTTTTCAACCCGTCATTCGCTCTGTCCGTCTATCTTTCTGCCCATCTCTCCCTGTGTCCCTCCGTCTGTCCGTCCATCGTTCCGTGACGTATGTAAGTATAGGGTGCGTAGGAATGCTGTAAGTAAGTAAGACGGTCGTCGTCCGTCTCAACCTCCTTTAAGTGACGGGCGTCGAACTGCGTCGGCTGAGGCAGAGGCTGAGTCTGTGGATCGTCTGTGGATGTCGTCGTCGTCGTCGTCGTCGGCGTAAAATCCGTTTTATCTGCGCCTCTTGGACAATCACTCAAAACGTTTTCATTGTCTCCGGGGACAAAAGACCCGCCCATTATGACGCCACTCACCCTACAACCCTCACCCCACCCATCCCCTCAACAACATCCCCTCAACAACCCCCTCGGCTACGGCGCGCAACGACCACACGTTGGCGCACACCACCACCAGGCCCGACGCGCCGGCGGCGACTGACTGAATGGCGCACACCACCAGGCCACATGCGCCAAAGACTCAAAGCCTCGTCTTCAGTCGACGCGAGCAGACGTCGACGACTGCACATTGCAATCGGCGCACACCTCCTTCGCATCAACATCGGGCGACTGTAAGAGTCGACGAGAGCGCACACCTCTTCGTCATCGGCGACGTTTATCGGAACAGAAGCCGGAAATCGCTTCGCTTTCTTCTACTCACTTCCGGAAACCTCGGTCATCGACGTGGGCTACTTCCGGTTTTATGTCGTTACGACTGAACGTGTGAAATCTCGTGAATAGCTCTCGTGAGAAGACGCTGAAGTATCGCGGCGATCAGTGGCTTGTTCCGGTCAACAACTGCGCTTGTGCGTCACTTCCGTTCTAACCTCTGGTCAAACTTTCGGTCCAACTTCCGGTTTACTTTCAATCCAACTTCCGGTTTACTTTCAGTCTAACTTCCGGTTTACTTTCAGTCCAACTTCCGGTTTACTTTCGATCCAACTTCCGGTCTCACTTTTGTCCAACTTTCGGTCTACTTTCGGTCCAACTTCCGGTCTCACTTTTGGTCCAACTTTCGACTTACTTTCGGTCCAATCTCTGGTCAGATCTCGGGTCTGTTTTGCCAGTGTTGTTGGTGGTTTTACCATCTGGTTGGAGAAATCGAGGATTTGCGGTTTGCTCGTAGTCCTATTTTCGGTTGGATCTGGTTTAGTGCGACGCTCCGTCCAACGGATGTGGAAAGCGGACCAGAACGGACCTAATGAGTTGGACATTCTATCCGGAACATCGTCTGCTCGCTAGAGCGGGAAACGAACCCTTTCCTCTCCGCTCCCAAGTCGCCCATTCGTCTCCCAATCCCCTTCCCACCCCTCTGCGATTATCGGACCACGCTCCCTCCCTCCTTCCACCCCTCCCTCTCTCTTCCTCCCTCCCTCCCTCCCTACAAAGACACCAGATAGCTGCTCGCCTTCCAACGTACCCTTGAAGGAAGCCGCCAGTCTCCGCCGCCTTTTCCCCTTCCATCGTCAGAATTCTATGCGCTGACTGTCTGCGCATTCTGCTTATACGGTTAGATTTCTATGCGCGTGTCGTGTCGAACGTTGAGAGTCGTCGTACACTGCTGTCATCTGGTGTCCAACGAACGTCTACTTGAGCGCCATCTTCCGTCAGACGACAGAGGATGTTGACGTTATCGAAAGCGACATCTGGTCGGCATTTTGGCGGATGACTACGACTCCTCCCTCTTCTTCTTCCCGACATATATAGTCCGTGAGTATTATATCCGGAATCTGTTTGGGAATGGGATGTGGGATTAGGAAGGGGTGGAGAGGTTGGAGTTGCGGTTCACTGGTAAAGACGGCCAGAGTTTAAGCCCACTAAGTATCTGGATGTATAGTAAAGTTTCACTTGGATTTCCAACGCAGATGTATGTGTGTATGTATGAATATATACATATATAATAAATTATATACTTATATATAATATATTTGAACGCATGAATGTATGTATTTATGCATGCATGCATATATGTACGCAGGAGCGTAGCCAGACTTAAATTCAAGAGTAGGCAACTTCACAGAACATTGACAAAATTCTGGTTATTGGAGTCATTAGTCAATAGAAGTTCATCTATATAGGAAGAAAGCAAGTTAGGATGCAACTGTCACTCTTCTTTTCGTCCACGCTTGATTGGGTTCCAACGTATGCTACCATCGTCTGATGCAGAACTCTAATAAACAGATAACAGATACAGGTAAACATTCACTAAAATATGCATGGTTCATGTATGCATGATTGTATCAATTATGTCATGGCTCAATGATAGCCTGATGCGAAGAACGTATACATCACTAGGATGATTTATAAGACTTGAACAAGATAGATCTGAAATAATATATTTTATTGCGACTACTATGATGTGTGTTACACCAAAATACGGTTAGCAATTGGTTTATTAAAGGCTATTCTTACTCAGCACTTACTTTATACGTGTCAGGCTGTGTGTACGTAGGCCATATATGTATGTATTTGTCTGTATGTATCGGAGCTGGGTAACTAATCGATTAGACTCTAAGCGATTGGCTACAAGATTTTGCTAATTGTAATTCTAATCAATTAGCAATTTAAGGCAATCAAGCCCAACTCTGGCATGAATTTTGGTAAGACTGAAGTACTGCACTTAGATATTGTACTGTATGCATAGGCATATAGTTGTATAAACTGCGATGCAGCTTTAATTAGTTATAGGTATACTTTAAAATGCACGCATAGGATATATCTTACAGTACAGTCGGCGATACACTCTAGAGTAGCCATGTATATTCCGTTGTTATTTCCAACGCTTAAAAAAGACTTCAAATGAATAATTTGTCTCCAATTAACCCCTTAACAGCCCCCATCGATGCAGCACACTTTGTTCTAAGAAAATAGGCGGTATATAAATCTGCCGTTTTTGGTACGCTGGTGCCACAATAATCTTGCCTTTAAACCATCAAACGGCATAAGGCGAAAACTAGGTCCCCAGTTGTTCGAAGAAGTCACGTGCATAATCTCCACCCTATAAAATTACAAATAATTAGAACGTCCAATTTTGCCAGTCCCAAGCCGGGTAAAAGGAGGAGGGCGACGCTAATCATCTTTGCTATGACACAGTGTCGTTAAACAGCAAATAACCAACGTCCAAGTTGAATGAAGCGATATCTCATTTTCCGTTAGGAAGAGTAAATAAAATGTAAGAAAAACATATAAATTCTGTTATTGATAAGCAGGGAATTGCGTAGAACCCCCCCAGTCCCCTATTGAATAAGTCAAAATCGTGAATTAAACAAAACATAAAAGCAGCAGAAAAACACTTTTACGATTCTAATCGAGTCGAGAACGTTCAGTCGCGTTTTTCTACTTATTTTATACCTGTTTTTTCGGTAAATAAACTTTCGAAATGCGATCGCCGCAGATTAGGCCTACATGAAATGAAGAGAAATCCCATTTGGATCGCGCTTATTCGATTAGACTGATAATAATTAAGCTTAGATAACCCAGAGCCATACACGACCACAATGTAAGCTATAAGTTTACAGTCTGATGGTCACTCAGGCGGTGTTCAAACTACCGTGGTGTGGTCACTAATATGCTCGTGCGCTGGACAGCGCTTGTGAATAAGCTGGTGCCCTACGCTCAACGAAAATTATTGCAAGGTTTAATCTGAAACTATAGATTTCTCACTAAAAAAACTTGTTAGAAATAACATTTATCTTGACAGTAAAATTATCACAACTAAACTATACCACTCTAGGAATGAAGGAAATTCTGATCAACATGCGGTCCATCTACACACCGGTTTTACCAAAAGAACTGACAAAATATCCAGACCGTAAGAGTTAGTTACTAAATGCTGACAGGTAACGTATCCGAGTGCCTGTAAAAGTCTATAACTTGTTCATGTGCTGTGTATACTGTATGTATTAGGGCTAGTCATAGGCAGAAAGTCAAGAGCTTCAATGGCCAGATCTAGGGAAAACATTGTTTATATTTGTATAGCATTCGAGCAATGAAGCAATTCTGAGTCAGGTTGTCAAACATGGGAAGCTCACGGTTTTAAGTAACAAGTACAAGTACGTAGGTCACAAGTACACGTACTTAAAACTGTACTTAAAACAAGTATCTTTGTATGATATTGCTACTGGTGCTGATGACAATGATGTTGATGACGCTAATCGTAATAACGATGACATCGACAGTACTACAATAGAACAAGAAAAGAATGCAAACAGAAGTAGTAACAAGAACGTTAAACTTCCGGTCTGAAATATTTATCTAGCTCCAGAACCATTCGTTCAAAGGCGGGAAATGAACTCGTTCGTCAAGCGTCGAGAAAAGAATTCCGATTTTATGTTGTTGACCGGTGAGCACGCAGATATTGCGCAAACATGAAAGGCAGATGGTTATCCCAGCAGACAAAGCGTGTTTGGTGCAGAAGGAGAAATAAATTCTCTGTCTTCTTAACACGCTGTGTGTTTCCATTCTGACTCGCCGGAACATCGCAGAAACGTTGAACTTTCCTGTAGAAAAATCTGGGGTAAATGAACTGAGACAAAACAGTTGGCAGACAACTACCAAAAACCTACAGTAGTTTCCTAGTAAATTCAGTTTAGTAGTTAAGAGTCATATGTTTTGAACTTATAGGCCTATTGTTCCCTTTGCAAGTTTCAGTTCTGTAGTCTGTTCTAAGACACTTTAAGTTACCCGTTCCGTAGGCCCACCTATTTACTGCTTGGTAATTGGGGTCCCTCCTCTTAGCGGGATTGTTATCCCTTCTGGGGCCCCGTTGTTGTCTGCGTTCCAATGATTTGTTAACATTTTCTTTGCCGAGTCTATGTTTGTCTATTTATTGTTTGCATATTATTGGTGTGCTGTGTCTATGTTTGTATATTGGTTCACAAAGGTTTCTATAAATAAAAAAATGAATGAAATGAAGCGACACTACCTACTGACCAAGCATCAATCGATGGCGCTGAGCAGCTGTGAGCGAGAGACTTGCTCAAGGACCCTGCACCAGAGATGGGCACGAACAGTTAAATTGCTAATCGGTTAGAATTAGAATTAGCAAAAACTTAGACACACAGCTAATCGATTGGTTGAATTGCTAATCGGTTAGAATTAGAATTAGTCAATTAGCCACTGAAATTTGCTAATTGATTAGAATTAGAATTAGCAAAATCCTGTAGCTAATCGATTAGAATTTGAATGAGCCAAACTTAGACAAAAAGCTAATCGATTAGTTGAATTGCTAATCGATTAGAATTAGCTGTTCGTCTAATCGATTAGCTGACTGATTAGAATCTAATCGTTTAGTTACCCATCTCTGCCCTACACAGTAGCGCAGCGAAGGCATTACAAGGCAAGTGCCCTACCCAATCGGCCACCGTCTTCCAATTATCAAAGGGTATTTTCTGTAAGGTTAATATAACATAATTATAACAGGGTGCATTTTTCGGTTGGTAGCAATAGGGGAGACGATTGAGTAGGAGCAAAATGTAGGGGAGAAATTCATCTTTAGTGAAGACATAGACGTCAGCGGCCTTTTTGATGAATGATGACATAGGATGTCGAAAGACGTCAGCTTCTGTGAATATTTCACTGTCGTTTCTTGGGGCAGCAAGTCCAAAGTCCGGATAAAGGAGGAGGGCGACGCTAATCATCTATGTAATGAGGCAGTGTCATTAAAATGCAACTACATACACGGCCGCCATTACTTCTTCCTCTTCAATTGTCTTTTTCATTAAGGTCGGCGCCAATGAACCTGGCTTCCACTAGATGTCGCGTTAGATTCTGTAAACTGCTGCCAATGAATTGCATGCGAGGCATTCATCCATTGAAAGGATTTATATAGCGCCTTTCCAAGATACCTACTCAGAGGCGCTCCCACGTAAACAGACTCGTCAAACAACAACGTAGGTAGTATGCATACATGCATATATATTTTATTTGTTATAGCGCCTTTTGTTAAAGACGTACTCATTTAATTTCCTCTTTAAAGGCGTAGGGCCTACTCATTTCAAGTAAGTAGTTCATTAAGGAAACTAATTTCGTCTGCTGATAACTGATGTTCAAACAGCCGGAGAAGTCTCCATGGATCTGCACCCGCAAACACGTATAGCCCAGCTATTAAGCTTGGGCGTGGTTTTCGCTGAGGTTGTTGTCAAGATGCAGATTATGGTTAATAGCGATTGTGAGATATACACCGGTGTATCAGTTGAATCAGATTGCAAAATTCGGAAGCGTGTGCACAATGGTAGAATGGCACAAGAAGTCTCCATGGTCCGTTTGTCTCTTTCTCTGTCTGTCTATGTCTCTCTATGTCTGTCTGTATGTCTGTATTTGTCTGTATGTCCGTCTGTCTGTTTGTCTGAGACTGTTTGCATGTCCGTATGGCTGTCTGTCTCTGTCTCCCTGTCTATCTGTATGTATGTTCGTCTGTCTGTCTGTCTCTGTCTGTGTTTCTCTCTGTATGCATGTCAGTCTCTGACCGTACGTCTCTGTCTGTCTACATGTCTGTCTGTCTGTCTGTCTGTCACAAATACAAGTAGACAGAATGAAACTAATCTGATTCTCAGCGGTGATTGCTTGTCTGATGATTTGTTCGGTGCGCTGTAGCAAGCGATGGCGTAAAGAGTAGCAGCAGCTGTCTGTTACACTGATGTTGCCTGAATGAACACCACATCAAGATCGCTTTTATTACGACAGTTTCACCAGGATCTGTTCTGTTTCTCCCGGATCTGTTCTGTATGTCCCGTAACTGTTCTGTATGTCCTTGAATTGTTCTGTGTGTCCCGGAACTGTTCTGTATGTCCCGGAACTGTTCTGAATGTCCCGGAACTGTTCTGAATGTCCCGAAACTGTTCTGAATGTTCCGAAACGGTTCTGAATGTCCAGAAACGGTTCTGTTTGTCCCAGAACTGTACTCTATGTCCCGAAATTGTTTAGTAGGTTCTTGAATTGTTCTTTATGTCCCGGAACTGGTTTGTGTGTCCCCGAAGTGGAACAGTGTTACCGACGAAACTGATACTTTCACAACAAACTTCCTGTCTCTTATGTTATCCGAGAGGAGTCAGTGTTGATGGGTTGGCGTTTAAGCTAACATCCTGTGGCGCGTGCCTCTTTGAAAGGAAAGGGTAATCATTTTATCAAGACTTAATTAAGAGAGAGCATAACTATGTCTTGTCGAGAGAAGCAACGACGGCGCTCTGGTGCCAAGGGCGCATCATATCATCCCATCTCGCCAGGGTGAAACCTCCAGACGCTTTGCACGACTTGCAGCAGGGACTATATGCATATATATATATACACATATACAATATATATATATATATATATAGATATATATATATTCCCACCGGCTGCAATTTTATCATCTCGACCGAAGAAAAAGTATCGAGAATTGAATTGGATGTGCTGTTTCTGTATCCTCAAGGCCATGTGACTTATATATATATATATATATATATATATATATAATATGCACTTTGTATGTGTATATATCTATGCATGTATGCATATTTGTATATAATGTACGTATAAAGTAGGTATGTATGCATGCATATGTGTTTTAATATATGTAATGCTTGTATAAATGTAGGCACATATATATATCTTTCTGTTTGTATGTATGTCTGCATGTATGTATGTATGTATGTATGTATTCATGTATGTATGTATGTATGTATGTATGTATGTATGTATGTATGTATGTGTGCATGCATGTATGTATGTATGTATGTATGTTTGTATGTATGTATGTAGTCTAAATGAATGTATGAAGTAGGTATGTATGTGAGCATGTGTATACGTATATTTATATAGATGTATGCATGTATGTGTGTAGGCATTCATGTACGACTATAGAGAAGCATGGCATCTATTATAGCTGCATAGATCTACTTACGAGCAGCGAATGAAAAGAAAAAACTAACTGCGGCTGTACATCAACTATTAACAGAAGGTTTTTATCGTTCGGCAATTGTCGGCAAATGTCCGGACTGAATTGGATTTTACGATCGCTAGTTTCCGCACTTGCTACGCGGCGTTTCAAATTATTATGCCTCCACTTAAGCGCCGTTCTCTGTTCATTACGAATGCGTCCATAGGTTTTTTTCAGCGAGGCCATATTCTAACGGCGTAAATTCCGTTGCATTTTCCATCAGCATCTATCCAGTTGGCAGGTAATCGGTGTGGTCTCTTTTTTCAGCCCACTCTGTATTCCGCTCTTTCCAGGCATTGTTCGCGATTGTCAGGCTCTGTATATAGGCGACTTTTCTGCTCCCTATTTACGGCCTCCATTAGGCTTTGAATGTATGCGGGGCGTGAAAAAGTCGCTCATTTTCGGCACACCGTGTATTCTCGCTCCTACACTTCTCGCTGTAGCGGTTATTCGTGTGGGACTGTGATAAACTGCTCAGATCGTTTTCAATAAGGGTTCATCAAGGAATGGAAAAAAGGAGTGGATTCAGATCCAGTGCTTCAATATTAGATACATCGGTTTCGGGTGATGACCTCTCTCTCTCTCTCTCTCTCTCTCTCTCTCTCTCTCTCTCTCTCTCTCTCTCTCTCTCTCTCTCTCTCTCTCTCTCTCTCTCTCTCTCTCTCTCTCTCTCTCTCTCTCTCTCTTCTCTCTCTCTCTCTCTCTCTCTCTCTTTCTCTCTCTCTCTCCCTATTTCTTCTAAAACCTCTTAGTTTGAGTTTATTTGTTAACCAGATTAGCTCGTCCGCTGGATTGGCCATCGTGATGAGAAACAAGACGAACTGTGAATCGTCTGAGGAAGATAATCTTAACCGAGGAATCCCATTTGTGTAGCGCCTTTTCCTGTCTTTCTCGGAATCCCCGAATACAATGAGAAAGACCGGAACAGCAGCAGCAACAACAGTAAGGAGGGAGGGATGCTGTGCTCAAGGCATTGGCATGAGATGCTATCGCTGCCATGTTGACCAGTATCTGGACACTGGCAGAACAATTGCTGTCCTCAGAAGACATTTGCGATTCACGAGTTAACTTAAAGAGGCAGCGATAGACAAACTAACAGACAGGCAGGCAGACATACAGCCAGACATACAGCCAGGCATATATACAGCCAGACATATAATAGACAGACATAAGGCTAAGCAAACATACAGAAAGACATACAGTCAGTCATACATGCAGACACAGAGGCAGACAAACCGACAGACAGCCAGGCAGACATACGGCCAGACACGCAGACATACAGCCAGGCAGACTGATAGGCAGAAAGACATACAGAGACATACAGACAGAGAGACATAATAGAGCCCTCAGCCATACTGGCATATATACACAGACGGGCAGAGAGAGACAGACAGACAACAGAGACACAGAGAGACAAAGACACAGACAGTGAGAGAGAGAGACAGAGACAGAGACAGAGAGAGACAGAGAGAGAGACAGAGCGAGAGAGACAGAGAGAGAGACAGAGAGAGAGAGAGTGTGAGTGACAGAGAGAGAGAGAGAAAAAAAAAAGAGAGAGAGACAGAGAGACAGAGAGACACACAGACAGAGAGAGAGAGGACAAGGACAACATAGACACAGACATAAAAAGAGAGACAGACAGAAAGTAAAAGGAGACGAACATAATAACTTACAGATATACAGTCGCACGGAGAGAGATATTAAGGCAGACAGAAGCGGACAGCCAGACAGAGACAGAGACAGCCAGACAGACAGAGACAGAGACAGAGAGAGAGGCAGAGAGTAGTTAGCGTCTGATACATGAACTGTAGAGCAAGAGGCAGAAAGCGATGAAGAGAAAAACTGAAATATAGAAGAGGCGAGCGAGATTCAATTACCTGGAAATCGAGAGAATTGGGAAATATGAGACAGGAAGGGAGGAGGTGAAAACCGGAGAAAGGAAGGAGAAGTAGGTGGAAAAATTCCGAAAAATAATGCCATCTAATCTAATCTAATCTGGTCTGTTCTATTTTACTTTATTCTATACCTACTCCACTCAACTGTATCCCATTCCGTTATGATTCTAATTCTACTTCTAACTCTAATCCTGTTCTAAATCAGATTCAACATTTTAATCGAATATTTTCTAACTCTAATGCAATTCCAATTCTAACTATATTCTAATTCCAATTATGTTCTAACTCTAATTATATTCTTAGTGTATTCTAGTCTTAATTCTATTCTAACTAAAATGGTATTCTAACTCTAATTCCGTTCTAAATCTAATTCCAATCTAACTCTAAGTCTATTTGATCTCTAATTCTATTATAACTCTAATTCTATTTTAATTCTATTCTAATTATCTTCTGATTCTAACTCTATTCTACTCGAACCGGGTTAGAGGAGATAGACGAATCCCGTTATAAGTGTACATAGCCCACATAGGTATTTTTGTAGCTCCAGCGCTAATGACTCAAATAAGAAAATATAGCAGATGTGAACTGTTAGCGGAGGGTATAATCCCTGTTTTTATAAAGCGTCTGCAGAAGGCGCCACTGTAGACAGGCAGCAAGACGGAGAAGTAGACAAACACACGGTCACACAGAGAGATACAGACACAGGCATACGCAGAGATGCCAACGCAAACATCGAGATACAAATGCAGACATACATGTCATCAGAGATAAGAAAACGTACAAGGAGAGAAAACACAGATATAGTCAGAGATACAGAGACAGAGATAGGCAGGTCCGGAGACATATGAACAAACAAAAACTCAGACGTAGGTAGGGTTACAAAGGCAGAGTCTGTTGAGAAGTCTCTCGTGCCAGGCGCTGACACTCTTTCCAGACTAGAGATGACTTTTTGGAGCACACTGTAGAGATGCTACGAACACCAACTGTGTTGAAAATGTCAGCTTGTAGATACTCAAGTATAGAGTACCCTTCAAAGGCCAGCATCTGTCCGGTTCTGTCTGTCTTTGTCTGTCTCTGTGTACGTGTGCATCAGTGTGTGTGTGTGTGTCTTCATGTGTCTTCGTGTATGTATCTTTGTACCTGTGCGACTGTTTGTTGTTTGCCTAACTATGCGTTTGTGTATCTTTATGTCGTAGAAATGACACACTGTCTGCCCGTGTGTGTGCCTGTGTCTGTCCTTGTGTATCTCTCATTTCGTGTCCCTGTCCGTGTTTCTGTCGGCATTTGTCTGTGTGTAAGTATATAAGAAGTGTGTTTGTATGTATGTAAGTATCTGTGGGCTTGTCTAAGTACGTATATGTATACATTTGCATGAATAATTATTTGCATGTATCTTGAAGGTGCACTAGACAAATGATCTGTCTCTCTGTTTGTCATTCTGTCTATCTGTTTGCCAGTGTTTCTGTCTGTTTGTCTGTCCATATGTCCGTGTGTTTGTCTGTCAGTGTTTCTGTCTGTTTGTCTGTCCATATGTCCGTGTGTTTGTCTGTCAGTGTTTCTGTCTGTTTGTCTGTCCATATGTCCGTGTGTTTGTCTGTCAGTGTTTCTGTCTGTTTGTCTGTCCATATGTCCGTGTGTTTGTCTGTCAGTGTTTCTGTCTGTTTGTCTGTCCATATGTCCGTGTGTTTGTCTGTCAGTGTTTCTGTCTGTTTGTCTGTCCATATGTCCGTGTGTTTGTCTGTCAGTGTTTCTGTCTGTTTGTCTGTCCATATGTCCGTGTGTTTGTCTGTCAGTGTTTCTGTCTGTTTGTCTGTCCATATGTCCGTGTGTTTGTCTGTCAGTGTTTCTGTCTGTTTGTCTGTCCATATGTCCGTGTGTTTGTCTGTCAGTGTTTCTGTCTGTTTGTCTGTCCATATGTCCGTGTGTTTGTCTGTCAGTGTTTCTGTCTGTTTGTCTGTCCATATGTCCGTGTGTTTGTCTGTCAGTGTTTCTGTCTGTTTGTCTGTCCATATGTCCGTGTGTTTGTCTGTCAGTGTTTCTGTCTGTTTGTCTGTCCATATGTCCGTGTGTTTGTCTGTCAGTGTTTCTGTCTGTTTGTCTGTCCATATGTCCGTGTGTTTGTCTGTCAGTGTTTCTGTCTGTTTGTCTGTCCATATGTCCGTGTGTTTGTCTGTCAGTGTTTCTGTCTGTTTGTCTGTCCATATGTCCGTGTGTTTGTCTGTCAGTGTTTCTGTCTGTTTGCCTGTCTTTCTGTCTATTTGCATGAACGTGTCTGTCTGTTTGTCTCAGACTGTTTGCAAGTCTGTCTGACTGGCTGTCTGTGTTTCTGTCTGCCTGACTGTTTTTGCTGTTTGTCTGTTTGCTTGTCCCTGTTTGCCTATCTGTTTGCCTGCCTTTCTGTCTGGCTCTCTGTCTGTCTGTTTGTGTTTCTGTCTGCTGTCTGTCTGATGTCTGTCTGTCTGCTGCCTGTGTTTCTGTCTGCCTGTCTGCCTGTGTTTCTGCCTGCCTGCCTGCCTGTCTATCCGTCTGTCACCAATGAAACCGATTTTTACGACCGCCATAAACGTCACCACGAACATCACCGGCCTCAATAAATCGTTTAATTTCCGTTGAAGGCAAACACACAACTTCTTACTTACTTACGAGGCACCATAGAAGTCACGGGATCATTCGCTGCTGGTCACTTTAGCCCAGCAGAGGCGGTTGCCAGTGCTTCAGTCGTAGCGACCGCAGTTCGAATCCGAGCGCATGAACTTGATATTTCTGTTGAGTACATATTATCATGTTTCCTTATCACTGTCATAGAACTAGAAAATATATTAATTATTAATGCAATTCCATTGGTTACCCTAATAATGATTGTCTAGTGCATGAATGGCGAATCTATGGCACTTGTGCCCAAAGTGGCACTCGCTCAAATTTTGTGGGCACGTGGAATTTGGAGCGTCCCCAAAATTTCAAACTTAGAAATACAAAATCACTGTAGAAATCTACATTTTCTTTTATGAAGGATTTAATCGCAACACCATTCTAAAATCATCTTTGAAGTAATGTCTTTTAATTCAGTTTTTGTTACGCTTTGTCAATTAAACCTACATGAGAAAAACAATGTTATACTGCAAAATTCCGAAGGGCACGCGACGGTATTTTTTTAAATGTTTAGCGGCCTTTTTGGCACGCACCTTAAAAAAGGTTCGTCATCCCTCTGGTCTAGTGTAAACCCTTCTCATTCGTTGCCGTATTCTGCTCATAATTGTGGGGTGCGGTGGTGTAGGGGTATGTTCGGTGCCTTGCAGCCGGAGGATTGCGGGTTCGAATCCACCTCAGGCCGACGCGTAGGGACCCTGGGCAAGTCCTTCACTTGCAATTGCTCATGCGCTTCGGCGTGAAACTCCGATTCAGTGTCCGCGCTGTAGTCGGGAGCGCCTCTGAGTAGAAATCTTGAAGGGGCGCTATAACAAGTGCTCATACATACATACATATATGCATAATTATTCCTGGAAGACGATATTCCTCGCAGCTAGATGAACTGATCTTTCTGGGAGGCGGGGAAGGGATATATAGACATCTAGGATTGGTCTAAGTCAGATCCATACTGCTTGCTCGGAAACGTATAAATGTTTGAGCTAACTAGATAGGTGAGCTCTTGGAATGATTCATCTCTCCGGGTAGGATAGGAGGTGTGCATAATTGCTATTTAGCGCTCCTGAGTAGTAACCTTGAAGGGACGCTATATAAATCTTCGTACTGAATAATGAATGAATTTGGAGAAATTATTGTCATAGGAAATCCTGTTGGGTTGGGCCGAATGTTGATCTGGAAATCGGTTCGGGCCGGATTTTGCACTAATCGGTAGCCTACTAATCGGATTCGGCGCATCCCAGGACTACCGATCCAAATATCAAGAAAAAGTGAAATTTTTTACCATAAGCAATTTCTTCTTTCATTAGTACAAAAATAGTAACCTGTTTTGTCGACCTCCTGTGGTAATCTTCTTTATCATTGAAAGTCCTGTAAAATAATTAAATTGTGACTCGAATAACTCGACGCATAAAAAAAATCGGGCTTCTTTCTTAATTAAGTCACGCGGTTTCAGATATCATTTTCATATTTAGTTTATCTGTAATTATTAATTTATTATATCTTTGCAAATGAAAAGAAATAAGGTCCATTAATCGAATGGAATCCGGATTCTGCAGAAAAAGCAGGCCAAATATCCGGTTGCTATCAGGATTCGGAAATCTGCAAAAAAATACCAATCGGCCCATCAGTAGAATCCTGTATCATCAATAACATTATCATTATGAGAATTATTATTAAGTTTATTACGTTTGCAAATGTTATCTTCATTATTGCTGACGATGTAACTTCGAAGCTATAAATATTGAATTGTACATTATGTGTCTGATAAGTAAGATTTATGAAACAATGTATTGTATTTTTATTGTATTGTATTCAAACATTTATAAAGCGCCTCCAGTAGAGTGAACCGTTCAGAAGCCCTCCCAGTGCGCAAGAGAAGAAATAGGTTTTTATGTAGTTACTGGCCTCCATGTAAGTTAGCTCTCCCCAGGCTTAATCACTTGCTGAATGCGTAGGCTTACAGATGGCTAAATCATCACGACCACTATATCATTCAGTGATTGATTAATTGCCAAAAGCTTGGATTATTATTAATTAATTCGACTGTTGATAATTGCTAGGGAATATAGTGCTCATTAATCAATAGTCTGGATGACAGCACTAAGAAAATCAATCACTTAGGTTAAGCTCGATAGTCTGTCATGAGTATGACGTGCTAGAGACTGATTTTCTCGGCCTCGGCTTATAAGGTAGGTGACCAGTTCTGTCCCCCGCCGCCTTCTATTCCTATCACCTTGTGGCAGCGCTTGCGAATAAGCTGGTGCCCTGCTTAGCTTTGGAGTAACGCTACAGAAATTTGAAGTTTATTATTAAACTATCACTGCTGCTACTATTACTATTTCTTCTATTACTATCCCTGCTATGACTATTGCTACTATTACCATTATTACTATTACTATTGCCACTATCATTATCACTACTATTACCATTATTACTATTACTATTGCCACTATCACTATCACTACTATTACCATTACTACTATCACTATTGCTACTGTCACTCATAGAACGAGTATGTGCATATTACGAATATTAAGATTTGTAGAAATTGACGAATATTGACGAATATTGAACTGGCCAACGAATATTATTTTTTTTAATTGATTTTCATTCTTAATTCTTTAAAATCCGGAATTAATTGTACAAAGATTCAGTTCCAAAAACTAGGCATTAGAACAAGAACAGTTACACGTTACAGTAACTCATCCTATATCAGCAACTTCACTCATTTTAAATTAGTATTCTTAATTAGTTCATAAACAAAATGGAAACAGTGACGTCATCAACGAATACCTACGAATATTTACGAATATTAAAAATGCCCGATTTTCACGAATATTTACGAATATTAAAACCTCAAGTCACGAATTCTCGTTCTATGCTGTCACTATAATTACTATCGCTATTACTACTAATACTATATAGTACATATTTTACTATCACTGCTATTGCTATCACTACTATCACTATTACTACTTTCTCTATTACTGCTAATTCTATTATTATAACCAGATATTCCCCATACGAGCATGGCTTAGTATTTTTCCAGACATTGTCCATATAGTCAGTGATTTCGTTCTTCCATTGTAGCGTTTGCTGCAGCGTCGTTCCTGGATCAGTCGTCAGGCGGCGCCACTATCTCCAAACGAAACGGAAGTCCGTTCGCCACGTCATTTCCAGTTGCTGCTGCCATTCGTCTTTCCGTCGATCCTCCTCCATCTCCTCCATCTCCTCCATCTCCATCTCCTCCTCCTTTTCCTTCTCCTGCCGGCCCTCTGTTCCTTCCGCGGGTGTGTTAGTACCGTGTGGCCGTGGTGACTCCTCTGGCAGAGGCAGAGATGGGGGCAAGGTCCGTCATCTGTTTCCTTCTGGCTGGACTGACGGGAGGACCCGTCCTACGTCTCACACACGGTAAGTAACACGCGTTTACACTGCGTTACATCTATGCTACGCACATGTAGTCTTACAACAGGCGCTATATAAACAACAAGATATTATGTATAAAATCCGTATAATTATAGCCTATATTGTATTGTATTGTATTGTATCTATCAATTTATATAGCGCCTCTCGCAGTGCACACCAATCAGAGGCGCTATATATTTAATTAATATATATATATATATATGTATATATATATTTATGAATGCATATATATATGTATATGTACATATAATTCATATATATAATATATGTATATATAAGCACCTGTGTATCTGTCAATGCCTTTGTCTATACTATGTATGCTGTGAGTGAGTACTAAATCTATAGCCTACACAAGGATTGTTGCACAGATTTTCGCGTGTAGTTGATATTCTGTCGACAGTCGTATACGATCACTCATTGTCTGACTGACTGACTGGCCTGAATGGCTGGTTGACTGACTGGTTTACTGAAGTCCTGGCTGGGCGATTTGTTGGCTGGCTGCTGGCTGGCTCGCTAACTGGCTGGCTGGAGAGCTGAATGAATGAGCAAACGAGTTCTTGCATTGTTGCACTCGTGGATCAATGCACTGATGCATTGTTACGGAAATCCTTTGGCTGAATGAATGAATGAGCGAACGAACGAATGAATGAATGAATGAATGAATGAACGAATGAATGAATGAATGAATGAACGAATGAATGGATGAATGAATGAATGAATGAATGAACGGATGAATGAATGAATTAATGAATTAATTATTGAACGAACGAACTCTTGAATTGTTGTACTGATGCATCTATGAATTAGTTCATTAATGCATTGCTTAAGAGACTGAGTGACGCAGAGAGCAACATAGACAGACATACAGAGACACGGACAGAGACAAGAGAGAGGCAAGGAGGCGAAATAGAAGTCTGGGCAAGTCTGGAAAAGATCAAACGAAAACCAGAGAAAGCGAGAAACTCTAAGCAACACAAAAGAACCAAAAAATGCCTCATTCTCTAATCAGTGACGCTGCTCTAAATGAAGAAAAGCATCAACGTCTCCTCAAAACGCGCATTTGAACGATGTTCCGACTGACGTTGACACTAAAACACGGGAGTCTCAGCCCTTCAATAATTAATTTCATTTACATATCGCCCTCTTGCGGGTGCTGGCAACATCAATTCCTAGGAGGCGCCGTTGAGACCGGAGCCTTTAAGAAATGACGTAACATGTCATCTTCCATAATCGACCGATCACAGGCAGAATTAACGCTTTCGAAAGTGACGCCTCTGCATACATATGAATATGCATCGATGGAATTTAAGCGTCGAAATTGCTTAGCAGTGCGTCAATCCTATACTTAATTATTTGTTGTTATAAATCTAACTATGAATAATTTAATATTATATATATATATATAATTATTATATATACGTTGAACTCCTTACGTTTTATTTCGAGATTGAACTCACCATTGAACTAGCTACATCATTTTGTAATACTAGTTTTTATTGTTGTTGTTGTTGTTGTTATCATCATCATCATCATCATCATCATCATCATCATCATCATCATCATCATCATCATCATCATCATCATCATCATCATCATCATCATCATCATCATCATCATCATCATCATCATCATCATCATCATCATCATCATCATCATCATCATCATCATCATTATTATTATTATTATTATTATTATATGATTATTACTTTTTGATTCTTACTGTTTAGAATGATCGGGTTTTATAACAGTAGCACAGAACACACAATAAAGGCATTGCCTGGAGCAACATCTCGGAATAAGATTTCACATCTGCTATTATTATTGTTGCTGCTGCTTCTGTTGTTGTTGTTGTTGTTGTTGTTGTTGTTGTTGTTGTAGCAGCAGCAGCAGTAGCAGTTGCAGTAGTAGAAGCAGCAGCAGCAGTAGTAATAAAAGTAGGAGCACGATTAGCACTAGCGGTGCCATAATAGCGCAGCCAAAATCGGAGCAGGTGTCCGCTTGAGGCTCTGGATAGTCTTTTTATACCATGCTCTTCACTTCCGATTATTTATACCTTCGTCTCATATTTTATATATGGCGGTCTGGTGCGTTTGCAACGTCATCTCTCACCCATAATTGCCTTCTTTAAATTCCCTTCTTCACGTCTGAATTGTGTATAATTGATGGGTGTGCTATAGCTGTCAGTCCGACGTTTTTCATTGGGTGTCAGATTGTCAGCGTAACGTGCCAAAGCTGGAGTTTCACGCTGAATGCACACCTCTTGAATGTTGTTATTATTGTTGTTGTTGTTGTTATTTCTGAATATTCCACAAAGAGTTCTGTTGTTTAAATAGTTTCCTGATAAATGCAAGAAAATTTGTGAGCGATGACAGCGAAGCGTGATAGATTACCGTCAAAGTTACCGTTATATTTGATTGCTGATACAGTTATCGTGATGGCCTACCTTTATAGTGACCGTTGTGGTTAGCTAAAGATTAAGTTACCGTCACAGTTACAAGTACCGTTACATCTTATCGCAGATACACTTATCGTTAGTCCTATACCGTTACAGCTAACGTCACAATTGGTTAAAGATAATTTTATCGTTACAGTTACGATTACCGTTATAGTTACCGTTGCCTGTATGTTTGCGTGTGTCTGTTTGTCTGCTTGTTTGTATGTTTGTGTTCTCTTAAGGTTTCAATCTGTTCGTTTATCGGTCACTACGTCCATCTTGGTTTCCATCTTTCTCTGTCACTTTGTGTTTATATACGCGTATGTTTCTGTGTACTCGTGTGCGTGTGTTTGTGTGTGCGTGTTTGTATGTGTCTCTCTGTGTGTATCTGTGCGTGAGTGTGTGTGTGTGTGTGTGTGTGCGTGTGTGTGTGTTCGAACCCAATATCTGTCTTGTTGGAAGGCTTCTGGGTCGTAAGAGAACCGTAATTAGAATCACAGCATCAGACGATATTTCCTCGTTTCCACCACTTACACGTCGTCAATGACCACGGCCCAACACATAAACTTACCTACAATATATATACGTACATATATTTAATATATATATACGTGTGTATATATACACATTAGTACGCGTATGCAGCTGGATGTATATGTATATAAGCATTAAGCACGGCTATAAATAATGGTTGATTCATTTCTCTTAGTTCTTGCAGTGGAAAGTAGCAATACATCTCTGTCGCCAACCATTATGCGTCCACTATGTTAGCTTACATAATAAGCGCTCTATATCTTTATATATCTATATCTATATATAATATATATACGTCTAGATATTTATATACGTATATACGTATGTCATGTACACTGTATATGTATGGTATACATAGAGTGAATTCTTTTATACAACGGATAGCCTAAAGGGTGGGGCAGTCTTCCAGTCTATCGGTGCACACCATCTAGGCTTTCAACGCCAAAGCCAATTTTCTTCTGTGGTGCTTAACTGTCTGTCTCTGTTTCTGTCTGTGTCTGTCTGTCTTTATCTCTGTGTGTCTGTGCGCTTGTCTCTGTCTCTGTCTCTGTCTCTGTCTCTGTCTCTGTCTCTGTCTCTGTCTCTGTCTCTGTCTCTCTGTCTCTGTCTCTGTCTCTGTCTCTGTCTCTGTCTCTGTCTCTGTCTCTGTCTCTGTCTCTGTCTCTGTCTCTGTCTCTGTCTCTGTCTCTGTCTCTGTCTCTGTCTCTGTCTCTGTCTCTCTCTCTCTCTCTCTCTCTCTCTCTCTCTCTCTCTCTCTCTCTCTCTCTCTCTCAAATCTGTCAATCTCTCTCTCGCTCAATCTTTCCCTCTCTCTTTCTATCTGTCTCTGTGTCTCTGTCTCTCTCACTCACTCTCTCCCTATCTTTCTCTCCTTTTATGTCTGTCCCTGGTCTGTCTGTTTGTCTTCTTCCTCATCTTCATCCTTGCTACTCTTTTCCGTCTCACTTTGTTTTTTTCTTTCTTCTTTTCCGTGCTTTCTTTGTTCATTTTGTTTCTCTTCTCTTTCCTTATCTTCTTCATCTTTATGGCATATTGTTAGCTGTTGATTTCGATGGGTTTATCAAAACATACCACAACAGTCACACCACCCCTTACCAAGTCACCCTCCACTACCACCATCACACCACCAGCACCACCTCCACCACTTCCACCACCACCACCTGACAATCTAAGAAGACATCTGCAACCACTACCTCCTCTTCTTTCCATTCTTTCATTCGGTCTCTTGTCCTCCTCCTCCTCTTCCTCCTCTTCCTCCTCTTCCTCCTCTTCCTCCTCCTCTTCCTCTTGCTCCTCCTCTTGCTCCTCCTCCTCCTCCTCTTCCTCCTCTTCTTCCTCTTCTTCCTCTTCCTCTTGCTCCTCCTCTTGATCCTCCTCTCCCTCCTCCCTGTGCTCCTCCTCATTCTCCTCTTCCGCCTCCCTGTGTTCTTCCTCCCCTTCCTCCTACTGAGCAAACCCCTCCTCAGCTTTCACCCCCCCCCCATCACTTCCTAGTAAACGCATCCTCCTTCCACTCCCCCTTCTCTTCTCTGTCTGCGGCCAAATGTGATTTCCTCAATATCGCCCAAGGCTACATACATGAACTATTAATTTATCTCGCATACACACTTATATACTATATATATATATATATATGCATACTTATGAAGATGAATATACGTGTATATATATAAGCAAAATGTCATACATCATATATATATATATATATATATATATATATAAACATGCATATGTATATATTTGCTGCTTGTGTCTTCCTATGTGCATATATATATATATATATATATATATATGAAATATATACATATATGAAGATGAACATGTATGTGAACATTAACACTTGAACAATCCAGAGTTCCAGACACATGTGTATGTGTATGTGCATCAGTGTCTGTGTATATGTGTGCATATATGTGTGCTTATAACCTCTGGCTGTAAGCGTCTGCTTAATCTCTCTTTTCGCTGGACAGTTACATTATCGATCGATCCATTGCCAAAGGCCATCATTGCCAATAACATCAACTCTCATATATAATATATAATATATATAATATATAATATATATAATATATATATACATACATACATACATACATACATATATATACATTCGTATATTTATACATATATATATATTAATGTATATGTGTATATATATTAAAATATGCGTGTATATATGTGTATCTATTGCTTAAACATTCCGTCACAATCCATGTTGTTATATTAAACGATATACACTGCAGTGGCCGCCAAGAGGAACCAGAAGATGAATGACAGGGACTGTGTCCGGCTTCCATGTGCACCATTGACCTTTGAAGAGAGCGTTATCAATTCTCAGTTGTATTGTTTTGTGTTCTGTATCGTATCAAAAATTGGTAATATGTTTCGAGCATTTAATGTAAAGGAGTCAAGGCTAGTTTTGGATAAGTAGTTTGAGCCGTCGACGGGAATACGTTGGCTGGTTCCACGTGTGTGCGTGGGCCCGCCACTGGTGATTCTTTCAGCTTACTTTGCAATGTTTTGTTAGCTGATATACTATATTTGTTCGTAATTACATTTAACATCATAATATTATAGGCTAGCGCAGAGAGTGTAGATATCTGAGTAGATATCTTGAAGAAGCGCTATGTAAATGTTCATCTAAAATACATTTACATTACGTTCAAAGTATACACTCCATTGGCTCTTCCGTTTCTTACTGTTGTACCTGCCACCACCTCTTTACACTAGCAAGTCAGTCAGTCAGTCTGTCATTCAGACAACAAAACAGCCATTGAGCCAGTGAGACAGCAAGTCTCTTATGTCCGCCAGTCAGTAATTCAGGCAGGCACTGCAGTCAGTCACTTAAGTCACTCAAGTCAGTCAGTCAGCCATTCAGTCAACCAGCAAGTCAATTAGCCAGTCAATCAGGCAGATAATCAGGCAATCAGCAGGCAGGCAGTCCATTAACCAGTCAAGCAGCAAGCGAGTCAGTCAGTCAATCAGTCAGCAAGTCAGTCATTCAGTGAGTCCGACAGCCATTATACATTAAGCAAAAAGCGCTTCGAGCGATTCTCACAGCCCACTAAGCAATGTATCTGTCTCTGTATGACTCCCTTCGCTGGAATCGAAGCAGCGAAGCGCTTACCATTATGATCTCCATCCACGCAAAAAAGAAACTTTCTCATTCAGCGCAATCCATCCGCGATGGAATGTAGTCCCGCGAGGACGACCGCATCACATGCGCCAGAATACGAGATGCGTCAGAGGCGAAACCGTCCGACGTAATTTCCGGGCGAAACTTCCGGTTATCAGAACGAGGCGACTTCACTTAGATGCATCAGCCTCAGAGTTCTGATCGACTGCTGAAGATGGCACTTTATGGGGCGTGACTACGCCACTCCACCACTTTCAAAATGCCGCGTCACCCCACCCCTCCCCTCCGATGAAGCCCATTGTCTATGTCTACCCAGTCACGGGACAGGCCATTTTAAAATCCATACTTGGCTGTTGAAGATGGCACTTTATTCAATCAATCAACCAAATAATCAATCAATCAAACAAGCAATCAATCAATCAATCAATCAATCAATCAATCAATAAATAAATAAATCAATCAATCAATCGATCAATCAATCAATCAATCAATCAATCAACCAAATAATCAATCAATAAATCAATAAATCAATCAAACAATCAATCAAACAATCAATCAAACAATCAATCAATCAATCAATATTTTATTGGTCCAACAAAGGAACAATACAAATCTAGTAAGAAACAGAAAAAGTTCTTCGTTGGGGACAAAAGGAGGACCTGAAGGGACCTAGGTCCCCTAAATTATGAATAAATTCATGAATTAATGTAGCGCCCAGTCGAGGGGACTACTCAGAGGCGCTCCCGACTCCAGCACAGCCAAAAAGTACAGTTTTGAGTCTAATAAAAACGCGTCAGTAGGAGTCCCAGGAAGCAGGTGCAGCCCAAGGGAAAGCCCGTTCCAGAACACTGGGCCCACCACGGAAAAAGCTCGGTTCTGCATAGCTGCAGTTCGAGCAAAATGGGACGAGAAGAACCCCTTCTGTGAGGAGCGGAGTGGACGGCGGTCTTGAATACCCGAAGTGGGGAACAGAGCTCTCGCAGGTATTCTGGGTCGATGCCCAGTTGACATCGCCTCACTAGTGTATAGAAATCCTTATGTATGTGCAGTTGTGCACGTTTGCTTTCGCAGCACATTTCTATGCAATTATTCCGTTGATTCTTTACTGTGATTCTGGTCGAAACTTAAGAATCATTCGTTTCAGTTTGCTTATCCACTCTTCATTCATTCGTTCATTCTTTCGTTCATTCATTCTTCAGTTGTTTGGTTTCATTCGTCCATTAATTAATTCATTCGTTTATTCATTCATTCTGTTCATCGTCCATTATCGTATAAACTACTGTGCGGCTACGAGGGATAGGAAGTTTCAAGATCTCTCCCTCTATTACTTATTGGCTTTTGCTTGCTCTACGTCTGCTTGTCTGCTCCTCACTTTTTTCCGTTTCTGTCTGTCTGTCTGTCTGTCTGTCTGTCTGTCTATGTATTTCTCTTCTCTATTCTTGCCTATATGAAACCATATGTTTTGGCGCCATCTATCCTGGGTCCTTCTTGTCTCGTGTTCTTGCATGGCTAGCAGACAGACGATAGGCGATCTTCTGAGTCGTCGGTCATCCCCAAGATCCTTGTGCCTCGACTGAGAGCACCGATGTTCCACATCACCCCCTGTCACTCCTCATCCGTCTCTTTCTCCTTATCATCATCCTCGTCAAAATCCTCTTCCTCCTCCTCTTCCTCCTCCTCACCTTCATTCTCCTCTTCCTCCTCCCCAATCACTCTCCTTATTCTCGTCATCCTCTTAATCCTCCAAATCCTACCTTTCCGCCTCCACCTCATCCTCACGCTCCTCATTCTCCTGTTCCTCCCCATCCTCCTGTTCCTCCTCCTTTTTCTCCTACTCCTCCTCCTCTTCTTTCTCCTACTCCTCCTCCTCTTTCTCTTTCTCTTTCTCCTCCTCCTCCTACTCCTCCTCCTCTTTCTCCTCCTTCTCCTCCACTCCTCCTCCTCCTCCTCCTCCTCCTCTTTCTCCTCCTCCTACTTCTCCTTCTCCTCCTCCTCCTCCTCCTCCTCCTACTCCTCCTCCTCTTCTTTCTCCTACTCCTCTTTCTCTTTCTCTTTCTCCTCCTCTCCTCCTACTCCTCCTCCTCCTCTTTCTCCTCCTTCTCCTCCTACTCCTCCTCCTCCTCCTTCTCCTCCTCTTTCTCCTCCCCTCTTTCTCCTCCTCTTTCTCCTCCTACTTCTCCTTCTCCTATTCCTCCTCCTCCTCCTCCTTTTCCTCCTTCTGTTCCTCTCTGCAGTCGACCATGGACCAACGTCGCCCGATGACATGGAACGGCAAATGAAGTCACGAAAACGTCATCTAGCGTCGTTTTTCCTAACAGATAAAACACGCGAAACCGAAATCAAGCAACGCAAAAACTTACATGACAGCCATATGCCAATAAACACAACTATTTATATATATATTTTATATATAATTATATATGTTTTATATATATATTTCATTCCTCGGACAGATAGGCTATTAAGCACTAACAGGTTAATTTGCAGTGTATCTATGCTCACGAACGCCACAACTCTTGTGCATAAGATAACATAACAAGGGTTTTAAGTGATTCAGAATACGTTTAGTCTGTGTTAAAACCACTGCAAATTAGCCTGCAATGCTGAGACTGCTATCATCCAAACCATTCCACAAGTCTGCAACTCTTGCACTGAAGAATGTCTGCCCTAATGCTCCTGTCGGCTTCTCAAATTAGATTATACCTGTGTCCCCGAGTTGCCGGGTTTGGTGCTAATTCAAAGAACACAGTCCACCTCGCTGTTTTCACGAATCGCGGACTTCTTGAGAGCTGGATAATGTCAAATTGTCTTACGTCTAACACGAACAAGGCCCAGTTTCTGCGTTATAGTACGTGCCAACTGCAGCTTCGAAAACCTCCGTGTAGCTACACTGAACTCTGTGGTTCGTTTATAAAATTGGCAATGAAGATACATAACTCGAAGTCCCAGTTGAACGTGAACTGACAGTCGTATATTTGCCTGACCCTATTAGCTACATTGGCTAGACGGCGCTCGTGAGCTCACGTTACCCTACGCGTGAGGATCCCAGTTCCCCTTGCGATGGTGGCTTATTTCAGTGATTTTAGTTCTGCACCTAGCACGGTCCATGCACGGTGATATTAGACTCGTTTGGCACCTATTCAAGCGATCAGCGGTGGTGAAGGATCTCCACCCGATCATTCATTTAAAATGAGCAGGGTAGAGACCATACACAGTCGGTATAGAAAAAGCGTGTACATTCTACATCGATCAATCAATCAATCATTTATTTCTGTAACCATCAGAAGAGAAAAGAACAAATGAAACAATAAGGCAACGGTTTGACATGTACTGGATACACGGAGGCCCAGAAGGGATCATGGATCCCGCTAAATAGGGACACCTATGCATGTAAAAAGTACAGATGGGAAAAGAAATATAATCATAATATCATGTCCCTACAAGTAGCCTGTGTTTATATTTTGTCGACTCGCTCGCAGTTTTATATTAAATTCATTTTTCAACTTTTAATTTATAATTTCTGATTTATAATTTTGCCGTCCCTAAGCCTCGGCCTTGCTTAGATCTATTCCTATAGTAAATTCGCCACTGGAGAAGTGTAGGCCCGAGCAACGTTGTGTGTGGCGTCTCACCGTGTTAGGGAGCGTGCGAATAGCGGTTCGGCTCCCGATGCTGCAGGCTTATTTCATAGATTTTTAAGCAAGGGCTGTACACTGGGACTTTAAATGGCGTGGCACCCATTCAAACGGACAGCAGTGGTGGATGAAGGATCTCACCCGATCAATTCATTGAAAAATGAGCAGGATCGAGGCCATATAATTATAGTATACGGTTGCTATATATTACACATGGCTCAATTTAAAGCTCAACTGAAACATTATCTCTTGAACACATAAAAAGAATATGACTCGATAGATTGTACCTTAGTTAAGATTGTTTATAATGTACAACGGTGAACATTATAATATGTTTTGTTTTGATTTTATTTGTTTTAAATCTAGTATTGCAATGTTTTGTTATTTAGTTGTTTGGCTATGATTTAGCCCTAACATTGTTATTTAAGTTGAATTTTCTATATGATCTTAAAAATCGTCTTGCCATCAGTAAATGTAATATGGAAAAGGGGCAGCCCTGCAATAGCGGATTATTTTATCCTTTAGGGCTGTCCTGTTGACGGCATCAGCAGATTAACTTTTTTTTAAATGACTGATTGTCAATTAATTGTGCTGTTGTTGATTCAATAAACGGTTGATTGATTGATTGATATAGAAGAACGCATACATTTACATATGAAAATGACAATAATAATAATAATAATAATAATAATAATAATAATAATAATAATATTCGTTTATTCTGACACAAGTTGACATGGCTTGTTTACAAACATTTAAGTTCAGTTCCTAGCTGTTTTTGTTTTGTCCACAGATTAGCATGTTACAGAATGTACCGTTTGCTCATAAATATATGTCAAGTAAAACAGAGACAATGCGTTCAAAGTTCAAACTACCGCAGCGCGTCTGTATAATCACCCATGAGCGGAAGTGCGAATACATAACTGAAACTATGCATGATTAAAGCTTCCTATTCACCATCATCATCACCATCGTCATCAGTTCCTGACGCCAGCCATTTGGCGGCGAAGGGTATGAATAAATGATCTGTTGTGTCCTCGGTCATTTGTCAAGTCCACTGCTCCCATCAGTGTTAGTCAAGTGATGTTACATGTATGTCCTCATTAATATTGTCTATCCAGCGTAGTCTTGGTCTGCCGTTGTTTCCTCATTCCTTCGAATAATATTTCATGTAATGGCTTCCTATTAGCTACCGTGCAAAGTACAGTATAGGGTTACTCATCCATGCTAAGCACTGAGCCCCAGCTTATTCACGAGCACTGAACATCAAAAGTGAACTAGACGATATGGTTAAAGGAGTTCGTAGCTGTAATCGTTAACTTCAGACTTCTAAAGCGCCACTCAAAAGCTAAGCGGAGGGCACCAGCTTATTCACGAGCGCTGCGTCATGTCAGAGGGGTTGTCCAGAGATCGATGTCCAGTGGAAGAAGATCCGAGTCGGGTTGCTAGAGAGACCAGAGGAAGAGGAGTTGCTGAGGGGGTTTCGCTTGGGAGGCGGAGGAGGATGGGATGGAATTTCTCTGTTGCTGGACCATCTGTCTGGAACAGTCTCTGCCTCAGCAGCAACCAGCCATCAGTCGATCGATTCACAATAGGACTTAGCAACAGTGTTCCCTGAAGCATCTCCCCTTGACTGCACGCGTCCGTAAGAGTCCAGGCTGAAAGGACCGTGAAACTAGGATGCTTGTATAACAGTATACATACATGCATATTAATATGCATACATGTATAGTTATATACATACATTCAGATTAATATGCATACATGTATAGTTATATACATACATTCAGATTAATATGCATACATGTATAGTTATATACATACATGCATATTAATATGCATACATGTATAGTTATATACATACATGCATATTAATATGCATACATGTATAGTTATATACATACATGCATATTAATATGCATACATGTATAGTTATATACATACATTCAGATTAATATGCATACATGTATAGTTATATACATACATGCATATTAATATGCATACATGTATAGTTATATACATACATTCAGATTAATATGCATACATGTATAGTTATATACATACATTCAGATTAATATGCATACATGTATAGTTATATACATACATTCAGATTAATATGCATACATGTATAGTTATATACATACATTCAGATTAATATGCATACATGTATAGTTATATACATACATTCATATCAATATGCATACATGTATAGTTATATACATACATTCAGATTAATATGCATACATGTATAGTTATATACATACATGTATAATTGCATATTAATATACATACATGCATATTAATATACATACATGAGCGCCTCTGAGCAGTTTCCTTGAAGGGGCGCTATATAAATTCCCGAATGAATGAATAAATGAATACATGCTTATTAATATACATGCTCACATATTCCACCGCATATGTACATACATACAGGTACGCAAATATTCCACAAAAATTGTACTTAACTATTTGGAACTAGTATCATGTACCAGTACTTTTGGAACTAGTGTATCATGTACCAGTATTTTTTAAACAGTATCCTCTATAAGTATTTTTGAACCAGCATCATGTATCAGTATTTTGATCCAGTATTGTGTGCCAGTATTTTTTTGGAACCAGTATTGCTCTTCTTCTCAAATGGGAGTCATATTACACCTGCACATTATTACAGCTTAGAATATGAATATTTAATCTAAGGCTGGTATTATATTTCACGACCCTAGGCAATCTCTCTCACTATGTATATATATACATATATATATATATAATGTATTACGTACTTAAAACATATGTTTATATAAAGATGCATAGAGTACCTCTTTTGATTACCCTTCTCCTATAGATATCTTTCACGCTGGTCCAATTTCAGCCACCATCCGCAGCTTTGCTTCTGGATTTTTATTTCTATGGATGCCTTGCTCCTTTTGTGGAGGCGCCATATAAATGGCTGACCGGAAATCCATAAAAATCGTCGACCGACCCAGCGTGGGGTTCCTGAGTATCCGGACGGTTGTTGAACTTGACCGTCGACCGGATCCGATCCGTGAAAGGGGGTCAAAGACGCAGCTAATGGGACCCAATGAAGCGGAACAGAGGGAAAGAAGAAAGGCAGGAAAGCATGGCCAGGATTTTAGATTATCTAATTATATTGCGTTCTGTGCTTAGAAAGGATGGAAGGAAGGAAGAAAGGAAGGAAGGAAGGAAAAAGGAAGGAAGGAAGGAAGGAAGGATAAAGGAAGGAAGGAAGGAAGGAAGGAAGGAAGGAAGGAAGGAAGGAAGGAAGGAAGGAAGGAAGGAAGGAAGGAAGGAAGGATAAAGGAAGGAAGGAAGGAAGGAAGGAAGGAAGGAAGGAAGGAAGGAAGGAAGGAAGGAAGGAAGGAAGGAAGGAAGGAGAGGAGAGAAGGAAGGCTAGAAAGAAGGAAGGAAAGATGAAAGGAAGGATGGAATGAAGAAAGGATAAAAGGAAGGGAGAAGGACGCAAGGAGATAAGGAATGAAAGAAGGAGGGAGCAAAGGAAGGAAGAATTAAAGGAGCGAAGGAAGGAAAGTGAAGGAAGGAGGGAAGGACGAGAGGGAGGAAGTGATAGGTAAGTAAGAAAAGAAGTAACAAAGGAAGAAAACAAGAAAGAAAGAAAGAAAGAAAGAAAGAAAGAAAGAAAGAAAGAAAGAAAGAAAGAGGAGGGTTAAGAAGGACAGGACAGAAAGATGGAGCATAGCAGAAAAGGTAGAAATAAGAAAAGAAAAGAAATGAAGAGAAGAGAAAGAAGGCATGAATAAAAGAAGGAAGGAAGGATAAAAGGGGAGAAGAAAGGAACGAGGGATAGACCTATAAACGGCAATGGGGTTTTCAGTTGTTTCAAGAGAGATTGCCATCGATTACCGTGGCAACCAAGGCTAAACAAGAAACACTGCCAACCACTCCAATAGCACTACTTAAGCATCTGTCCCACTGTCTTCCTCCCTGCTTCTCTCTCTCTCTCTACCTGCGTCCTCTTTCCTTCTTCCTCCTACTCCTCCTTCTACTCTTCCTCCTCCTTCTGTCGACCTATTTACATCCTCCTTTTCAACGCTCCTCCCACCTCGCAAAGGCATGATGATGAATCCACAATTGAATTACACATCGGCAGGTCTCGTATATTACTTCGGCAATTTACGTGCATATAGACCTCCAGCTTATACATATATATATATAGACAGTATATATACATGTATATATATACACACACGTGTATTTATATATATATATATTATATATATATACGGATATATATATATATCTGCATAGACAGATACATACACGCATGCATATATAAAGACACAATGCACATGTTTTATATACAGCTTAGACGCAAACAGGGAAGCAGACAATAAAAGGTCTGGTATAATTGAATGATTTACCAAATTAAATCGGTTCGCTGTGAAGTTCATCAGTAGTCGATTTTATGTCCTTTATTATTCATGTTATACGCAGACTACTTCCAAAATTGACCCAAGTTGCCTCATTTCATATTAATTGCGGGTGATACGAACGTTCTATTACTTCATTAATCACTTAACGTTTTGATGTATTCCAGTAACAATATTGAACTTGTATCAGCGGATAAACAATTTTGATCAAACAGATTTTCCTTGAATTTACACAAGACTACCTTTATCCTACATTGTTTGATTGTAATCGTAAACTACAAATTTCTAAAGCTCCACTCTAAAGCTAAGTGCAGGGCACAAGCTTATTCACGTGCGCTGCGTCGTGCCAGAAGCGATATCCAGAGATGTCCACTGGAGATCTGAGTACGGTGGCCACAGAGACCAGAGAGAGAAGACAGTGTCGCTGAAAAGCTTCCGTACATATTTCATTGATTTCTATAGATTTTCACATAGGAAACCAATTGTTAAATGTATTGACAATCAGCAATTATAAATTTGATATCGTGTGAATTTCTACGTGTCTGTATTGATAGTCGTCTAACAAGGAAAGATCACAAGTTTCATATATATTGAAATATTTTCAAAAGCAGTGAAATACTATTAATTAAGCTTATTCTTTATGTTCTGCCTCGATTTTTCCAAACAAACTTATATCATTCGTTGTCTACAAATACTTGTCTTTTTATAATCTCGCACGGGCTTCGTATTACCTCTTTTATCTGAAGAGTTCTTCTGTTTTACAACGGGGCAATTGGAATTATTGCTAAGAATTTACATTTGCTTTGTGTCAAACACGAAACTGAACATCGTTTCCCTACCATGATTTTTACTGACTGACTGACTGACTGACTGACTGACTGACTGACTGACTGACTGACTGACTGACTGACTGACTGACTGACTGACTTTTGGGCTATAAGTAGGTTTCAAATATTTATCTTTATGTTCACATTTTGTCGGACACTGTTACCGGTAGTCTGCGAGATAGTTATTTCAAGTATTCTGCAGACTGCCATTCTCGTTTTACCAGATCTCAATGAAAGTTCTATAGTATGTTTGCCTATACGAACACGTTTGCAATTAAATGCTATGGCCAGTCGTTATGGAAGTCACCCCCAATGACTTTTAGTTCAGTACCTAACTTGCAACAAATTAAAAAAAAACAGATGCGACATTTTTATGTTCTTTGTGAATGTGCACTTGATAGTTAAGTGAGTATTGTCTGACCTTCCATAGTTATCAATGAATTTATATTCGTTAATTTTTGCAACACTTTAGTTTATGTTCAAGTAATGTACATGTATGTTCGTCTAATCGCCTTGTTAAGCCATTTCACAGCTACTTTCCTAACAGAAGGCACTAATTAAGCCCTTTGCGTCCGGCTTAAATGTACAGCATTGGTGATATGTATTATACTTGAGTTTGTTTGGATCAATAAAGAGATGGCTGAAAAAAGATGAATCTGTGTATATGTGTTCTTAACCCTTTTTTATATGTAATTATGTTTATCCATGTAATACTTGCATAGCTGTATATCTATGTATTTATGTATACGAAGCCATATATTCACGCACGTATATAATAGGGGAATATATGCAAACGTATTTATTCACATTTCTAGAGCATATTAATTATATGAGCATATGTGTATGCGTATACGAATATGGAATATGTATGACAGATGTAGGACGCATCCGTATATATGATTCATCCGTATATAAGACGCATTCGTATATAAGACGCATCCGTATATAAAACGAAGGCATTACAAGACCGCATTTGTGTCTTTCTGAATCTCTCTTTATGTCACTCGATCAGTAGTTTCCTCTCTCTCTACGAGTCCTTTGTCTCAGTCCTTTCTCCGCTACTTTTCGTTTCCGTCTCGCTATCCATTTGGGACACAACAGTTCGCAGATCTCTGACCCGACCGCACTGCAGCCGACCTGACCCCATAAGAACTGGGCCACGCTTATTCCAATCGGACTGATGGTATTTATGCTAATCCGGACAGAGGAGCAGGAGAAAGAAATAGCGACGAAGTTAGCCGGAAGAAAACAGAGTGATGAAGATAAGGGATGATGAGATGGAAAGGGAAGCAGAAGTGATAAAGATATACAGAAGAGTGACGAGGGAATGTTTGAGTGATGAAGATATAGGATGAAAGAGGAAGAGAAGTAACGAATACAGGTAGAAGAAAAGGAGCGATGAAGATTAGGATGAGGAGAAAAGGAAGTGACGGGAAAAGGCGGAAGTAAGAGATGAGACGGAGATATGGAATTGGGAAGAAATGGAGCCGACCTTAGCATTTTAGCCTATTGTCAGTCAAGAGTTTTTGTCCATTGAAATAATAATAATAATAATAATAATAATAATAATAATAATAATAATAATAATAATAATAATAATAATAATAATAATAATAATCATCATAATAATAATAATAATAATAATAATAATAAATAATAATAATAATAATAATAATAATAATAATAATAATAATAATAATAATAATAATAAATAATAATAATAATAATAATAATAATAATAATAATAATAATAATAATAATAATAATAATAATAATAAATAATAATAATAATAATAATAATAATAAATAATAATAATAATAATAATAATAATAATAATAATAATAATAATAATAATAATAATAATAATAATAATAATAATAATAATAATAATAATAATAATAATAATAATAATAATAATAATAATAATAATAATAATAATAATAATAATAATAATAATAATAATAATAATAAATAATAATAATAATAATAATAATAATATTTATAATAATAATAATAATTATAAATAACTACAATTTATATGGCCCCGTAACGAGGCCATACCGCTAAAAGGCCGCCTCACAAACAACTTGTAATATACAATGTCAGTGTAACTTGTCTGCTCTGAGTTGAGTTCCAACGGATCTTTAACTGAAATGCTGACTGAACTTTGTCGGGGTTGGGCGACATATGAACGTGCGTCAAAAGAACGGGCGACATTTGAACGGCGACTGTAGAACGGTGTATTAGATGACCGGTGCGACTATTGAACGGCGGACAGTTGAACGCGTAGCCTAACAGATGACGGTGAACAATTTATCCAGAAAGTGAATAAAATTTAAAAGCAATTTAAAAGCAATTGAACATGCGCTGTCTTGTCTACGCTCTCTGTTTAGTTATGTGCCAAAAGACACCGCACGTAGCACCTTACTTGGTCTTTTGTCTCGTAATTTAATTTAAGACCAATCTCGTTCACTTTTCGGATTACACTTTGGCAAAGGTGGAAGTAACATCCTGTAACGGTTGCATTAGGGAATACTTCAGAAAAGGTGTTCATGTTCATAGTATACAAGGAGTACACAATGCAGAGTATACAACGCCGCACCTTGGGAATTGTCAATGAGTCGTAATATAAAGTCGCCGTTCAATTGACCGTCGTTAAAACGTCGGCCCGTTCTACTGTCTCCCGTTAAAGTGTCGCCGTTCAAGTATCGTCCGTTCAATTGACCACCGTTCAAATGTCCGTATACCCTTTGTCGGTCTGTGACCACCACAAATCACTATCAAAGCCGACTGAAGCTTGACGTTGTTCATTCATGAACCACGTCTCTTGTGTTATCTAGGCCTAGATGAAAGAGAAAAACAATTTTTGTGACTAATATCAATCTTTGTTTTGAATCAGTTCAATAACAAAGTTTAAGATCCTTTGGGACACAACTCAGAACAGACAAGTTATATCGACAGTTGTTGATTTATGTCATCTGTAATTAGTGTTCTTGTGAATTGTTTAATCGTCATAAAATGCACATATATACTGTACACTGTGTACAGCGCAGTGCGTTTGTCGGGCGTTTCATTAAAGAATAAATATTAATTATTACTTATTATTAATTGTATATTGCAATGGACAAATTCTTGACTGACAATAACTGTGTAGCTCTATTATATATCATGTTAATGACAGATTCACAACAAGAAAAGTCAATCTGCCAATGAAACCCAGTTTGATTGATCTGAGTCTGCCGATTGAAATCTCATGGAATGCCAAATTATCATTCATAAAAATAAGAACTTATTTTAGAAGGCATCATAAAATTTGGTGAACCCCCAAATTTGGCGTTCCTATATGCGATCGCAGAGGTCGTATGCTGCCTAAAGCCGGTACTGAGAGGAAAAAGTCATGAAGATAGGATGTTATGACTAAGAGCTAAAGAAAGAGAAAGTAATGAAGATTGATAATCAGGATGAAGAAAATCAACGAAAACATGGAACGAGGAGGAAGAGGTAAAAGAAGGGAAAGAAGTGGTAAAACAGGAGAAGGAAGTGGTAAAATAAGAGAAGGAAGAGGTAAAACAGGAGAAGGAAGTGGTAAAATAGGAGAAGGAAGAGGTAAAAGAGGAGAAGGAAGTGGTAAAAGAGGAGAAGGAAGTGGTAAAAGAGGAGAAGGAAGTGGTAAAAGAGAAGAAGGAAGTGGTAAAATAGGAGAAGGAAGAGGTAAAAGAGGAGAAGGAAGTGGTAAAATAGCAGAAGGAAGTGGTAAAAGAGGAGAAGGAAGTGGTAAAAGAGAAGAAGGAAGTGGTAGAAGAAGAGAAGGAAGTGGTTATTGAGGAGAAGGAAGTGGTAAAAGAGGAGAAGGAAGAGGTAAAAGAGGAGAAGGAATTGGTAAATGACAAGGAACACGACCATTGCAGAAAAAGCTGCTTCCATTGCAATACAAAAGAAATTTAGAACGATGTGCAAAAACAACCGAGACAAGGTTCCCTGGGGAGTCTGGACGGTTCCCTTCTGGATCCTGGAATGACTTCCGTCCATGAGGAAATGGGAGATAAGTCTAATTCAGCCGTCAGACGAGATGGAACACGCAATCCGTGGCCAGAATTATCACGAGTTAATTAAACGACTTTTCAATGAAATCCAGGTATATGTATTATGCCATATGTAATGGACTGACAATTGTCTAATGCACAGTCAGACAGATACACAGACTGACTGTAAGATAGACTGAGTAACTGACTGACTGACTTACTTAGACTTACTTACTTACTGATTGACTGACTGACTGACTGACTGACTGACTGACTGACTGACTGACTGACTGACTGACTGACTGACTGACTGACTGACTGACTGACTGACTGACTGACTGACTGACTGACTGACTGACTGACTTAATGGCTGGCTGGCTGACTGGCAGACTTACCGACCAGCAGACAGACAGACAGACAGAGACTGACAGACTGATCGACCGTGAGACTGTCATTATTTGACGCTGGGTTCGTTTAGAAGGATCCTGACTGTTGAGCTCTTTGAATGATTTGCCTGACATAACGAAGGCCATCCACCATCCGTCCTTTCGTCCGTTCTTCCGTCCTTCCGTCTATTCGTTCTGCGGTCTACCCATTCTTTCGTCCGTCATTCTGTCTGTCCGTCCTTCGGTCTATACGTCCTTTTGTCCGTCCGTCCGTCCGTCCGTCCTTCCTCTGTCCTTCCTTCTGTCCGCCCGTCCTTTCGTCCGTCCTTTTGTCCGTCCGTCCGTCCTTTTATCATGTCCGTCCGTCCTCCCGTCCGTCCTTCTCTTCCTCGGTCTTTCCTTCTGTCCGCCCGTTCTCCCGTTCGTCCGTCCTTTCGTCCGTCCTTTCGTCCTTCCTTCTGTCCGTTCTTCCGTCCGTCCGTCCGTCCTTCCGTCCGTTTTTCTGTCCGTCTTTCCGTCCGTCGATTCGATTCGGATCTGACATGTCCTGTCATTCGACCGATCCACTTCACTTCACAACCGACTGTTTTGGTCGTCAGTCTGTCCTTCTCTTCGTTTGTCTGTGCAACCGTCTATAACTGCATAGGGTGTCTGCGTGTCTGTGCCTGCTGCTCTCTGTCTCTTCACTCGACCTACTTATCTGCTTGTTTGCATGTGTCCGTGTATCCGCTAAGCAGGCAGTCAGTCTTCGTGTATCTGTCGATCTCTCTTTGTGTCTGTCACTCTCCGTGTCTATCACCTTGTCTGAGTATGTCTCTCTATGATCGTCTGTCTACGTATGCTTCTGTCCTTATGTCTGTCAAAGCCGGTTGCCAAGAGGCCAGGAAGAGAAGAGGACAGAGGATCTGCTAAGGCGTATACAGTCTGGGAAGAGGAAGATTGGAAGGCGTAACACAGGGTGGAGCAGGGTTGGAATTCTGGATGCGTCTTATATGCGAATGCGTCTTATATACGGATGTGTCTTATATACGGATGCGTCTTATATACGGATGCGTCTTATATACAGGTGCGTCTTATATGCGAATGCGTCTTATATACGGATGCGTCTTATATACGGATGCGTTTTATATGCGAATGCGTCTTATATACAGATGCGTCTTATACGGATGCGTTCTATATACAGGTGCGTCTTACGTATTTATTGAGTGTCCCTAACTAGTAGGACCAAGCATCAATCAATGGCGCTGAGCAGTTGTCAGTGAAGCATATGTGCATCGTCTGCATAGATTCGAACCGTCACACTTCACGTTACAAGGCGAGGACTGTAACCAATCGGCAACGGTACTGAAGAGCAGAGATAGGAGCATCTAAGGAGCAAACCTATAACCCTTTATGGGGTTTCATCTTTCACACGACCGAAGAGATTGGAAATCTGATATCAGAGTTGCCATTTCACGACGGTGAAAACTATTACCTTATTGCCTTGGAATGCAACAGTACGGCTTCTTATGTATGCAAGGAGGTGGAATGAAAAACATATAACACGCGTTTTATGTATGCATTTATGTGTGTAAGTATGCATGTAAGTACTTAAGTATGTAAACATGCAAGTATACATGTGTGCATGTACATACGAATGCGCATGAATGTATGCAAGTATGTATGTAAGTATGTGTGTAAGTTTTTAAGTATGCATCTATGTATGCAAGTATGTATGTAAGCACGCATATGTGTATGTATGAATGTAAGTATGCATGCATATATGTATGCATGTATATATATATGTATATATATATATGCATGTGTGTATTTATTTATATATGTAATTTTTTTATGTATGTACGTATGTATGTATTGTATGTATGTATGTGTGGCATTTTGTGTGCATGCATGTGTGTATAAATTATGTACGTGTGCATACATGTATACATGTATGTATGTAATCGTGTGTTTATGCAGGGTATGTATATTGTATATGATGTATACATGGTTAATTTTGTCTGTAACTACTACTATTCATCAATACGGTTCAGTTTCCGAACCGTTCAATGTTGCAACGGAGAATATGCGTCTGCGGATCGCGCAACTGGGATTGCTCGTTCCGCCCAAGACACTCGTTCGTGCCAGTCTTCGTGTATGTGGCGTGTTCGCGATATGAATCGCTAGGTTGCTCTTCCTTTTATTTATACGTGGTGTCTATTAATAAAACGCCCCCCGTGAAAATCCCTCCGCGGGCCATTGAGCGTATGGCGCGGTCGAGATAAGCAACCGGTCTCTCGGAGAGACGACATCGGCGCATCGAACATTAATCATAAGTCATATCTTGTGACCGCTTATTGTACTGGAACGCGCTGAATGAACGAATGTGAATGAATGCATGCGTGAATGAATGATGGAGCGAACGAACGAACGAGTGAATGCTTGATTGCCTTAATAGATAAATTATTGATTGAATGATTGACTTACTGGCTGAGAGACTGACTGGCTGAAAGACTGACTGACTGGCTGAGGGACTGACTGGCTGGCTGAGGGACTGACTGGCTGAGTGACTGACTGGCTGAGAGACTGACTGATTCAATGACTGACTGGCTGAGTGACTGACTGGCTGAGAGACTGACTGATTCAATGACTGACTGGCTGAGATACTGGCTGATTCAATGACTGACTGGCCGAGAAACTGACTGATTCAATGACTGACTGGCTGAGATACTGGCTGATTCAATGACTGACTGGCTGAGAGACTGACTGGCTGAGAGACTGACTGATTCAATGACTGACTGGCTGAGATACTGGCTGATTCAATGACTGACTGGCTGAGAGACTGACTGATTCAATGACTGACTGGCTGAGAGACTGACTGATTCAATGATTGACTGGCTGAGAGACTGACTGATTCAATGACTGACTGGCTGAGACTGGCTGATTCAATGACTGACTGGCTGAGAGACTGACTGATTCAATGACTGACTGGCTGAGATGACTGACTGGCTGAGAGACTGACTCAATGACTGACTGGCTGAGAGACTGACTGATTCAAATGACTGACTGGCTGACTGATTCAATGACTGACTGGCTGAGATACTGGCTGATTCAATGACTGACTGGCTGAGATACTGGCTGATTCAATGACTGACTGGCTGAGATACTGGCTGATTCAATGACTGACTGGCTGAGATACTGGCTGATTCAATGACTGACTGGCTGAGAGACTGACTGATTCAATGACTGACTGGCTGAGATACTGGCTGATTCAATGACTGACTGGCTGAGATACTGGCTGATTCAATGACTGACTGGCTGAGATACTGGCTGATTCAATGACTGACTGGCTGAGAGACTGACTGGCTGAGAGACTGACTGATTCAATGACTGACTGGCTGAGATACTGGCTGATTCAATGACTGACTGGCTGAGAGACTGACTGATTCAATGACTGACTGGCTGAGATACTGGCTGATTCAATGACTGACTGGCTGAGATACTGGCTGATTCAATGACTGACTGACTGAGTCACTGATAGGCTGAGTGACTGACTGGTTGAGTGACTCGCTGGCTGAATGACTGACTGGCTGTGTAACTGACTGAAATGTATGAGTAACTTAATGACTGTTTGGGAGACTACATTAGCGAGTGAATGAGTGAATGAATGAGTGAATGAACGAATGAACGAATGAATGAATGGACGGATGATTCAATGATCTGTTTCTAATCCTCGGGATATGACTAAGTTCTTTTTTACAGTCTCTATGGCTTTCGTGTCGACATAGACATAGATGTATGCTCCTTCCTACCGTTAAGTCTGGCCCTGTCTCACTGCGTCCTTCTGCATGTCTTACT